>JAEBUS010000024.1:190930-446239 GCA_023014475.1 Amanita pallidorosea | reverse complement strand
CAAGCTAACCAATACACCTGCCCATTTGTGCGGATCTGGGTAGTGTAATATCTGCGGTGCCCTAAGTTGTCGTGGCAGCTAACCAATACACCTGCCCATTTGTGCGGATCCGGGTAGCGTAATATCTGCGGTGCCCTAAGTTGTTGTGGCAGCTAACCAATACACCTGCCCATTTGTGTGGATCCAATCGTCAAACTCGTCATCTTCCTTGCTATCTGGTTCCTCATCTAGTGGTTGCTGCAGGTGCCTGGATAATCCATCAGGTGCGTGAAGTTGGCCAGGCATGTGAACTAACTTGAAATGAAAAGTCAGGATCAACAAGATCCACCAATTGATAGATGCAGATGGTACTATATCCGGGTTCTTGAGCATGTCCTTAATGTAGCGCGTGTCAACTTCCACGATATAGATTATGGACTCCTATGAGATAAAGCTTCATGCTTTCAACGTGCGGTGATAGGTAACTACACTGCTAAAGCAGCTGTGTAGACCAGGGGGGGTGTGAGTCCATTGGAAGATTCCGGCACCCAAATTACGAGGAGAGAGGGAGAGTATTGTATTGTTGACTACATGTGACAATGTAACTATAACTGACACTATGACTAAGCCAACTATTATTAGGCAGCCCCTGTCCACTGCTGTACTGAGCCAAAGCTCATCATCCCCATCCAACTTTGAAGATCTGACCGTCCTCGGTCAGCTGCTGTTACAGTTCTCTTTTGTTTTGTCTCCGTGTCTTAGTGAAGCGTTTCATCCTCATCATTACTGCGCAGTGTACAGCATGGACGCTATCTCCTTTCGTAGTTACTTTCACATTTCCTTTCTCAAGTAGCTACAGCCTCATTCCCTTTTACGGTTTCCTTTGTTCTCCAAACGTATATAAGAATCCATGTATTCTAGAGTAGCCTCAGTTCCAACTTAGACAGTTTTGCTCTCAACCTCGCTTGAACTCGACGCTCCTCTTCTTCATCGTTCTCAAGACCTTTGTCATCGTTTGACTTAGTGTCTAAACTCTTTGTCCAGTGGCTGGAGCGACCGAGACTCTGCTTGTTGCTGTTGACTTAGAACGAACCACAACGAGGGCATCGTCCGTAACACAAGTTGGAACTCAGGAACTGCTCAGTGCTTCGTCACTAGCTCGACACCATTGAGACCCAAACCTCCCAGATCAGACCGCCAAATGACTCCGTTCGTTATAGGCAAAAGTACTACCTTGGACAAAGGGAAGTCTATCCTTCTACAACAAATGAAGGGTGGTATTACGTTTCGACCACTAAGAAAAAGAACCAGCGAGTCCCAGAAAGCTTCTTCGAAGGAGAATACAGAGAAGGAACCCTGACGAAGAATTACCAGCAGAAACTTGGATTAATTGGCATAACGAAGAAAACAATTCAGATAGCCGATTATTCTTCCCCACCAAACAAAGAACCAGAACTCACTTGGTGGCACGAGTTTCAAGACGCTGAGGATCTAACCGACGGAGTCTTCTCTGCACTCGAGGAATCTACTTTTGCCAAGTGGAACGAAAACAAGGAACAACAGCAGATCGAACTGGATCTAGATTTTGACAACAAACCGAAACAAGGAGAAAGCTCGAAACAAGCAACAGAACCGAAACAGGAACCTGAAACTGAAACAAAAAAGAATATGGCAGACGAAAAGGAAACATCTCCGAAAGGAATAAAGGGAATCTCCATTGAGAAATTCAAAGGACAATGATCCAAAGCGAAACATTTCATCTATGCGTTCGATGACACCTTCGATCTAGATGAGGAACGATTTACCACTGCCAAGAAGAAAATCAAATACGTTTTCCTACATTTAGGAGAGGAATTAGACGATTGGAAATCCAATATCCGAGAGGAATTGGATGAGGCAACTACAGACAAAGGAAAGAAAAAGGAAGAAGGAACAACGCTCTCTGGGATAGCTACAACAGTTTCAAGAAGCGATTCTTAGCCAATTGGGGTGAATCAGACACCGCAGCCAGGACCTGAATGATCTAGATAAAGTCAAAGTGGGCAGAGACATTGATATCCCCACTTATATTCAGAAATTCCGATTGCTTATTCAGTCAACCGGAATCACAGGGTTCATGGTGCAGCAAATCTATTTTTGTAAAGGACTCCCAGCATCAGTTGCAGCAAAAATCATCGAAAACCCTGCAGTTATCAATATGGAAACAGCCTTATGATGCTGCGGAGCGATTACACAATGCTTGGGAAACCCTGAAACTAAGAAAACACCTCCAAATAGACGACGATTCAAGAGATGAAAACCTATTTGGTGTATAGCGCTAGATACTCAACAATGGGGAGAAGATGAATACTGGATAAGAGTAAAAACATCAGCATCACAAGCATTCAAACATCAAGCAAGATGCGACGAAACACCAACTGTTTTACCACCCAAATACCTCCCTGGCAGTCTACCTTTTGAGAAAAAGGCATCAGAGCGTTTCCCATCATCACGTCCATGGGACCATGCAATTGAACTCAAAACCAGATTCACGCCAAAAGTTAGCAAAATTTACCCACTATCATTAAAAGAACAGTCAACACTCGACGAATGGATTAAGGAGCAATTAAATAAAGGATATATTCGACCATCCAAATCGCCACAGCATCACCATTTTTCTTCGTTTCAAAGAAAGAAAGCGGCGCCCTATGACCCTGCCAGGACTATCGTTACCTTAATGAATGGACGATCAAAAACGCCTATCCATTACCCCTAGTTTCAGACCTAATGACAAAATTAGAAGGCGCAAACTATTTCACTAAACTTGATTTGCGCGGGGATATAACAACGTCCGAAGTAAGAAGGCGATGAATGGAAAGCGGCCTTCATTACGAACCAAGGGCTGTATGAACCAACAGTAATGTTCTTCGGCCTTTGCAATTCGCCCTCGACGTTTCAAACCATGATGAACAAATACTTCCAGGACATGATTAACGAAGGATGGCTCATTATCTACATGGATGACATTTTGATCTGTGGGAAAACGAAAGACGAAATACAGAAACGAACCAAAAGAGTCTTAGAGCGCTTGCAGGAGAAAGACCTATTTTTGAAACTAGAAAAGTGCAAATTTTGCGTTCAACAAGTCAAATTCCTGGGTATGGTCATTACGCCCGGTCATATTCAAATGGACCCTGTAAAACTCGCCGGTATCAGAGACTGGCCAATCCCCACAACGGTCAAACAAGTTAGATCTTTCCTCGGATTCGGAAATTTCTATAGACGATTCATCGGAAACTTTGCTGCTATAGCAAAACCGTTGACAAACTTAACTAAGAAAGGTTTAACCTTCAGTTGGACACTTGATTGTCAGACAGCTTTCGATGAATTAAAACGAAGATTTTCGTCAATGCCAGTCCTACGCATGCCAGATCCCACAAGGCCATTTATCCTACAAACGGACGCCTCCAATAAAGCCACTGGAGCAGTATTGAAACAAGCCGACGCTTCCGGATCCCTTCATCCTTGTGGTTTTATATCACATGCCTTAACCACGACAGAACAGATTTACCAAATCTATGACCGAGAACTACTGGCTATTATTAAAGGATTACAAGCATGGCAACATTTGCTGCATGGATCTCCGCATCCAATTATAGTCCATTGCGATCACAAAAACCTTTCATTTCATAGAACCCCGCAACGGTTAACACCTCGACAAGCTCGTTGGTCTATGATGCTATCGGAATTTGACCTGAAAATAGAGCACGTACCAGGAACGAAAATGTTTGAAGCAGATGCATTATCCCGCCGTCCAGATCATATGAAAGATGATGATATACTGGATGATGTTATCATGTTACCCAATAACAAGTTTATTCGCCTTATCGCTACAGACCTTGCTCAGAAAATCCGAGATGCTACGTCACTTGACAGCTTTGGAAAAACTATCATCGAAGTCATAGAAACACAACGTGCTCCGCCTATTAAATCCAAATTACAGGATTGGGCATTTGTTGACGGAATCATTCGATACATCGACAGAGCATATATCCCTGATCTTGGAACACTCCGCGCCAGTATTATCAAAACGGTCTATGAATCGCCCACTTCCGGACATCCTGGACACTTGAAAACACTAGAATTGTTACAACGAGATTATTGGTGGCCAGGAATGTATAAACACGTCAAGGAATGGATCACTGGATGTGCCACATGTCAGCAAATGAAGGTGAACACTCACCCCAATACCCCAGCCCTCCTACCAATCGGATCAAAAAAAAAAAAAAAAAAAAAAAAAAAAGGCGACTCGACCATTTCAACAAGTAACCTTAGATTTTATTACCGATCTTCCCATTTCTGACGGATTCGACTCGATTTTGGTCACGGTGGACCATGGTCTTACAAAGGGGGTAATTCTTACTCCTTGCAAGAAAACCATCGACGCATTAGGGACGGCAGACCTCTACATTTCCGAAATATTCAAGCGCTTTGGCCTACCAGACGTACTTATTTCAGATCGAGGACCGCAATTCTCAGCCAAAGTCTTCCAAGAAATCAGGAAAACATTAGGAATCGATCATAGAATGAGCACCACCTATCACCCGCAAACTGACAGAGAAACAGAACGAGTTAATCAAGAACTAGAAGTTTATCTTCGAATATTCTGTGCAAATGAAGCGCACACTTGGAAACAACTATTACCAATCGCCGAATTTGCCCATAATATACCGCCATCACGATTCAGTTAAAGCATCGCCTTTCCAACTTTATGTATGGAACAGACCCTGTTGCACTACCTACTGCGGCGCAGAAAATGACGACACCAGCAGCAGAAGAACGGCTACAGTTACTACGAAAGGCTAGGGAAGAGGCGCTTGCTGCGCATGAATTAGCTAGGCAAATGGTGGCTAGACGAATTAGAGACAAGTCAATCAAATTCGAAATAGGAGATAAAGTTTGGCTCGAAAACAGAAACCTTAATATTCCATACCAGTCCAGAAAGCTAGCGCCAAAACGAGAAGGACCCTTCCCCATTGAGCAAGTTTTGGGACCAGTAACGTATAAGCTCAAACTTCCAAAACAATGGCGCATTCATCCAGTCTTTCACACGTCACTCCTTATGCCATATAGGGAGACTGAAACACATGGACCAAATTACACAGCCCCACCTCCTGATCTTGTAAATGGACAAGAAGAATTTGAAGTTGAAGCGGTTCTTGCACACCGAAAGCATGGGGCAGGATATCAGTATTTGGTTAAATGGAAAAACTACGGTCCGAATGACAATTCCTGGGAACCAGAACGCAATCTAGGCAATGCTGCGGATATCTTGCAAGCATATAAACAAAGAAGACAGTTGTAAAATACCCATGTCTCGCTATCATAACTGCCGAATCCTTAAACAAAATATCCGATATACGAAGAAATACTGTTCCACTTGAGGACGATATTCTCCAAAACTCTACGAAAGATTTCGAGGACGGATCATTAAAATTCCTATCTATTGCCCTCCAACATCTCCATTAGGATTACCACAATTCTCTAAAATCATCCGGACACGAGCAGTTTGACAAACTGCACCTACAGCCTCAAGACTAACCACCGGACACTTAAAACATCCACAAGGACACGTAGAATTTACATTTAATGCTCGCCTTCATTATCTCCCAAAATACATGGATCTCACATTCGATCCTGAAGAATTACCATATTATCCCGAAGCCAGATCATACCTTCCATCACCCAACATACCTTTGAATCATAGATATGAGGTGTACGCTGAGATGGCCCTTTGAAGAGAAGAACCTGAAAAATATGTCTTCGTTCAGGAGCTAAAATGTGCTGGCAAAGAAATCGAAATATACCGCTGGGTCGCCGATCGACATGTCCCAAATGCACAAGCCAATTTCAACGACGCAATGGACAGCCTGGATTTCCTGAACGCATCAGTTGACGACCCGGTTTTCCCTAATGCACCAGAACAAACCGTCACACAAAGCAGTGACCCTATCACAGACACCGAGCATGAGAACGAGGTTTCCACCATTACCAGGAATGAATTGAGCGAATTAGAAGAATCTGATGAAGAACTCGAATATGTTCCCACCATCAGAGCGCCCACGTCATCTTACCAATTTTCGGAAGAAGAGCTCCTGACTGTCAATTATGATGATGAAGCGTTCAATTGAACATAAAAGATGCTCTGAAGTTCATAAGACTCCCCAACTTATCCGTCATAATCATGCCCGCTTTTTTCACCACCATTGCCTACCTCGTTGCCTTTGCCATTGCCCTCCTGATCACAGCATGTGGCCATTGTTACGTTGAACCCGCCGCCGTCCTCTCACCCTTCCTCGCCGCCACCCACAACCTCCCCCTTGAGGTCTTCATTAACACCACCATCACCATCGACGACTTCGAATTCGCTGACCTCCCTGAACTTCACGAACACCCGGCAGAACTCGCTGACACCGTAACTGTCCCCATTATACCCGTTCCGCCTGTCGTCACTCGTCCTCGCAACGCTATGCTGGGCAACATTAGCGACAATCTCGCCACCCTCGTCATGTACTTCAACCTGTTCTCCAAACCACTCGACTTCGTCACGGCACTTACTCTTACCACTGATCCCCATACCCTCACTTATGAAGAACGGGACGCAATGCTCGCTCAAGCGAAACAGTTACAGCGAGCAATTCAGAGCCTACAGTGGCAAGTGGAGACTGCTGACAAGGACGTCAGCAACATCATCAGCTGGCTGGAATCTCGGCAAGACCACGGTTGGACAAACTCATGGTAGAAGTCGGCGACTTCTCGCATACGAAGGGGGTAATGTTACAGTTCTCTTTTCGTTTTGTCTCCATGTCTTAGTGAAGCGTTTCATCCTCATCATTACTGCGCAGTGTACAGCATGGACGCTATCTCCTTTCGTAGTTACTTTCACATTTCCTTTCTCAAGTAGCTACAGCCTCATTCCCTTTTACGGTTTCCTTTGTTCTCCAAACGTATATAAGATCCATGTATTCTAGAGTAGCCTCAGTTCCAACTTAGACGAGTTTTGCTCTCAACCTCGCTTGAACTCGACGCTCCTCTTCTTCATTGTTCTCAAGACCTTTGTCATCGTTTGACTTAGTGTCTAAACTCTTTGTCCAGTGGCTGGGAGCGGACCGAGACTCTGCTTGTCGCTGTTGACTTAGAACGAACCACGACGAGGGCATCGTCCGTAACAGCTGCTGAGGGCAATGAGTGACAACTTGAAGACAAAAGGCGTCGTGGTGACTGCAACGTCTGGGCGCGCAAACGGGTTGTCGAGGGCGGCTGAACGGGGCGCAGCGGCGAACGAAGTGGTTGGTGGGGATGTGTTGGGCGAACGACAGCCGGTGGCTTGGACGTGGGCGGTTGAGGTACTGTGGTGTGGACATGAGATGACAGCGGTGTGAAGGGGTAACGTCAGTGGAGATCATCTTGAGAACGGCCGGCGTGGCTGGCATTGACGGATGGTCCGTGATAGAGGCGAGGTGGTGGCTCTCGTGGCACTATCGTTGGACCGGCAGACGGCGTGGTGCAATTGCAGGTGCGACCGATTGGGAATGGACGGAGCGGCCGCGTTGCTAGCTGGCATGGACGTGGGTGTTGCTTGAATGACGGACGGTGGCTGTTGTTGCAAGGCGGGTGTGGACGTGGACCGATGGTGTGGCTGTTGTTGGGAAACGGCTGAAGGTCGGCGGTCGAGGCTTTGACGGACGGCGTGGATGCGTTGAGGTACGGTGGCAGTGGCGACACGTAGTCGCAGGCGGTCCGACGAAGGTGATGACGTGGGGGTCCGATGGAGGGTGCTGGCATCATTGGACGTGGGGTGTCGCTTCAGAACGGCCGAGGCGTTGACTGGCGTTGACTGATGGCGGTCTGTTGTATGGTTGACGACGTGGACGGGCTACGGTTTTGACGGGCGGCACGGACGTGGGCTGACGACGCAGGCTTGTCTCGGCGACGTGATGGTTGAGGTACAGTGGCCGTGGCGATGTCACGATGGCATGGTGGTCCGATGAGGGGTGCTGACGGTGACATGGCGGTCGATGAGTGTCGTCGTCGGTTGAGAAATCCTAGTAGTCGAAGTAGAATACTTGTAGGCGATAGCAGGGTTGTAACGAATGTGTTGGGGTGCTGGCAAGCTGTGGGGGGCGGAAACGAGGGCGGTAAGTGTAACGAGGGCACGTCGGGCGCTGGGCGAGCTGAACTGTCTTGTGAGGGGTGCCTAAACTGACGGTGAGGCGTCGCATTTGAAACGAGTGGTTGATTACACGAGTCGGAGCTTGCAGGAGTGGTCGACGATGGTGGCAATAGACTGGATTCGACTTGAACTAGCGTGGGCTGGAGAGCTGGTGCGGCGCGGATACGAAACGAAATGGTAACTCAGTAAACGATAGACCCGTCGTGTCTCTGACAACAGCGACTAAAACGATGATGATAAACTTCAAAAAATAAACTTGCACGGGCTAAACGGCGGGCGCTGGTCTGGAGACGAGTGGCAGGCGTCGACAACGGTGTTTTCCGTTGACTACGAGGGGAAGACAGGCGGTGGGCGACTAAACGGGTGGCATGCGGGTGCCCATGTCGGAAGGCGGGTACAATCTTCGGCTGGGGCGCATTGTCTCGGAGGGCGGGCACGTTACATGGGAAAGTGGGCGCTCGTTGGGGAAACAGTTGGAGTGGTTGTGGCGAGGGGTTTCATTGGCTGTGGGGGTTGGCTAGAAGGTGAGTGTCGGGCGACGAGCATGGTGGTGGGCGCGAACATCAGAAGGCGGGCTCGTCACGCAATGTGACGGGCGCTCGTAGCTAGACTAGTCCGAGGGGGTCATAAACGAATGTGGTGGTTGTCAGAGGACTGTGGGCATCGCAAACGAAGGAACACGAGGTGGGGGTGAGGCTCGTCAAGGTGAGGTTGGGAGGTGCCGGTGGTTGTCTTCACATGGCCTCACTGGGGCAGCCAATATAATATGACTCTACACTGCTAAGGCAGCTGTGTAGACAGGGGGGGTTTGTGTGAGCTAGTTGAAGTGTCCTGACATTGCCAACCAGAGGGATGCGTAAAAATGCGTGTGGAGCGGAAACGCGAAGCGCGGATGTGACGTGTGACCTAGTGACAAAATGCGCGGAGCGGAACACAAGTGCAGATGTGCAGATGTGACATGTGACAGAACGCACGCGGAGCGGAACCCATGTGCGGCTGTGACGCAACGGAGTAACAGCAATGGTGTGTGATGTGACTGCGTTGAATAGCGGACGGCATGTGGGTAGAGCGCGTGACAAGTGTGACAAAAAGCGACAGAGTGTTATGAGCTCACGCCCCTAACCACAACCCTACAATCCCCCCTAGGGGGCCCACAGGCCTTGTCGCTGGCCAGAGGATAGAAAGGAGACGAAACGTGATAGTATTGGGGTAGAGAGAAACTATCTGAAGTCTCGGAAGACTCCAGCTACAATGTACCTACTTATATACTACTCTATGAGGACCCCTTGCGACTCCCAGACCCACCGGCACTCCCCAGTCTGACTCACTCTTATTGTTCTTGGTGAGCATGTGCTTGGGCGCTGCTGCAGTTGCTGCGCACATGAGCGCATATGGGCGCGGCCGCTCTGACTCCACTCATAGACCTCTTCTGGACTGCTCTAGACCCTGACCATAAGGAGCAATGCCTTGAGGCATTGTGCGTTCCCATTGCGATCCTTTATAGACATCTTGCGCCTTCGTCTGATGCGTGATGGCTTGATGCGCTGATCCTCCTGATGCACTGATGCCAAGTGTGATGCCATCAAGGTGGCAATCCACCTTCCTAGTCCAGCCGTCCTTCTGTATATAGTATTGGCTGGTTCCTCCAACCATCGTCTTGCCCTCTGGTGAGCGCTCCCATGCACTGACTCAACCATTGGTGTCCCATAGTATCCCATAAGGCCCCTGGCCCGTTATAATGCATATAAAAGTCATCCCAGATGACTGTAGAGTAAACTGAAATTGAGGGGCTAGGATTGCGATCCTAACACAGAGGGAATAGGCTCGTAATGGGAAAAGAGCTTATTGCATGGGAATGATATTATGTGCGTGATATGATATTGGGAGTAGGATGGTATATTATTTTGACAAGATAACTACGAGGCCTTATATACATTTTTGGCTCTATCAGTACAAAGGAACTCTGCGATATTTTCACCTCCTGTCCAAATCCGGGCTTGATATTGATGATCGACGATTTTCCATGAAGTTTTCCATCCTTTGTTCTGGATGGGGATTTGCCTTTATCCCTTGATCATGGGTTTGGATCTCGATTGCGGGCTCCAGAAAGCGGAGTTGCCTATTGAGGAAGTGGCTGTGCAGAGAGCGGACAGGCATTCCTGTAGCGTGGGAAAGAGCGGAAGGAGCGGATCAAGAGCGGATCAAGAGCGGATCGCAAATGTCGGAAGTGCGGAAAAGCGTGGGAAAGAGCGGAAAGAGAGCGGAAAGCGCAGATCGGATGCAGAAAGCACGGGAAAGCGGATCGGAAGCGGATCTTCTACACAGTCACAGCCAGTGACTGCTCATCATCTCCCTGGTACTTGAAAAATTGACCGCCCTCGGTCAACTGCTGTTGCTGGGAGTCTTTTGTACCTGTTGAGTAGCTGTTGCGAACGTCGCTAGATCGGATGTTGCCAAGGTGTAGGCAGAACATGTGGGGGTACTAATGAAGGTGTGGATGGAGGGCGTGTGAACAGATTGTCGAAGGTGGCTGGACTGGGCGCGGCAGCGAACAATGTGGGCGAGCAAGGTGCGTTGAGTGTATGACATATGGTGGGTGATCGGTGGCATCTGGATGCATGAACGGATCGTTGACTGCGGCTGAACGGAAGGGAAGGCATGGGCGGTTGTTGTGAATGGCTGAGGCATTGATTATTGCTGGATGGGCTTTGACAGACGGCGTTGGGCTGACGGACGGTGCAGCTGATTGTGAGCGTCGATGGGTGTCGTGGAAACAGACGGAGCGGCTGCGTCGTGAAAGTGTTGCGTTGCTGACAACCTGTGGGGTCGGATAACGAAGGCATGGTGTGCGTAATGAAGATTTCTTGAATGTGCGTCAGACTTGTGGTTGCGTAGGTAGATCCGTTGGCAACATAGATTTTGAAAGTGGAAGCGGGTGGTTGTGGATCAGCAGTGAGAGTCGGGGATTGGGTATAGGTTTGACGGAGCGCGAGGACAACGAGTCGATCTGTTTGACGTTCTCCGTATTTTATAATTGGCGGCGTAGGGAAGGGAACAGTTTTGCGACGAGCGTTGCTGGACTTGTGTGGGCATCGTCATTGCGAGGTGGTGGCTCCGGATCCGGTGTGCGTCGGTGCACGCAGGCTTTGTCGTCATCTATCCTCCCTTCCTCATCTCTACTATTCTCTGTCTCCTCATCTCCTCTATCCTCCTTTTCTTCATCTAATATGGTTGTCGGGGATGCGGGGCAGCAGGAAATTACTGAGGGCGAGGGCGAACGTACATTTTCTCTTGATACTTCTTGCTTATTCGATGGAGGCCGCGGAGACGAAGGCATTGGCGTAAAACTAACTTGCAACTGTGACTTTGAAACTGAAAAACTTGACGCACTTGACGTAGGACTTTCTTGTGACGATGAATTTGGAAAACTTGGATGACTTGACTTAAAACTTGATTTGGCTGACAAAAGAAGTGGGTGTCGAGACTTGACAGACGTAGCGTTGGGGGCTGAGGAAGCGAGTGGGATGGGTTCGGAGTCGTTGACGCGAGGGTGAATAGCGGGCGCGGATTTGACTGCCATGTCGGATTTGCCTGCCGCGTCGTGCCAAACTAGAGCGGTGTGGTGCGGACTTGTTCGCATAGGTGACGTACGCGAGAACGGATGTGACAGATGCGAGGGAGGCGAAAGCGGAAGTATGAGTCTGGGCAGGAACTTTAGCGGATCTGACAAACGCCGGTGCGTGATTGTTTTGACATCAGTTGCGGTGTTGGTCTCTGATGGTTCGCGCTGGGTGGTCTCCATGTTGTTGTTGCGAAAACGGATAGCGGGCACGGATTTATCGTCGTTGGATGTCACCTTATATTCGCGCGGAACTGGAGCGCTTTGGAAATCCGACGGCAATGCAGGCAAGGCTGGGACTGTCGTGGGGGATGGGTGAGGACTTGGTAGCTGTGACGAGAGCGGCTGCGACGAGGATGAAGGAGGCGAACGCGGATGGGGGAGACCTGGCGGGAACTTTGGCGGACTTGGCGGAATCTGGTGCGTGACTGATTTGATGGCTGCTCTGGTTGCTGATGATGCGAGTGGGACATTTTCCGTGTCGTCGGCGCATGAACGAGTAGCGGGCGTGGATCCGGACTTGATCGTAGCGTCGTGCGGAACTGGAGCGGTGTGGTGCGGACTTGTTAGCTGTGACGAGAGCAGCTGCGACGAGGATGGCGGAATCGTGAACGGATGCGGACCAGGCAAGAACTTTGGCGGATGTAACAAAATCCGGTGCGGGATTGCTTTGACATCGGTGGCTGCACTGGTTGCATATGACGCAAGTAACACATTTTCAACGTCGTTTGTGCGAGAGCGAGTAGTGGGAGCAGATTGACCATTGGACGCGACCTTAGGTGACGAGAGCGGATGCAATGGGTGCAATGGAGGCGAAAGCGGAAATATATGTCCGGGCGGGAATTTTAGCGGAATTGACCTAGTACTAGCTGTGCTCGATGCGACGCTGCTGGTCTCGCTGGTCGCGGATGGTGTGCACTGGACTGTTCCAGTGTCGTTGTCACGAGAGCAATTGATGACCGCTGTTTGACCACTATCAGATTTGACCGCATCACCGTGTAGAACTGGAGTAGACGATAGGTGAGAGCTGGTTGGCCATAGAGCGGACGACGAAGGTGATGGTGACGGCGAGAGCAGATGCGACGCAATGGGCGGGAACGTTGGCGGAATCCGGTACGCAATTGATTCAACCTTGTAATCTGCGCTGGTCGCTGATGGTGCCATGCGGGCGGGCGGAGCATAAGTCGGGTGCACAGGTACTGGTGTGGATGCAATGGCAGGTGCGACAGCGGATGGAGCGGCTGCATGTTCCGTATGCGCGAAGGTGATGTTTGCCATGCGGTCCATTGATGATGCCATGGCTACCAGCCACTGTGATATCCGCTGCAAAATGGAAGGGCTATCCTTGGACGGTGAACGCGGAGCTGACAGGCGGGAATCAGCAGACTCAATGAATGCGCCTGGCATGGTTTGTGACTGCAACATGTCGTCTGAGCTCACTTCAAACGCGGGGAGCGTATAAGAGGCTATTGCAGCATTGGGGTCGCCATTGGTTACTGCGAGCAGATCAGCGGTCATTGGTGTCTCATCAAGTGCGTCTGCGACAACCACAGGTACGGAGGGTGCAGCTGGGAGCGTATGAATTGCGTGCAACGGTGACGCGTGGACATGCGATGATGCGGGCAGGGGTACAAGACCAGGGGGAACCAGTAGCAGTGTTGACGAACTCTGGTGCACGACGGATGCGACATTGGCAGCTGATGTGGTTGCGGATAGCGGACTTGCGTCGCAAGCTTGAACCCGGTGCGTGGCTGATGTGACATTGGCAGCTGATGTGGTTGCGGATAGCGGACTTGCATCGCAAGCTTGAACTGCACGAGCGGGAAAGTTTTCAACTATGTTGGGACTGCCCAGGTGCTGTTGTGAATCCGAAGCAGTACTTGCGGACATGGTAGCTGTGGAGCACGTGCATGACCTATGCTGTGGAGCCCAAAAGGAGGGGAAGTTGATGTCATTGATGCGCATAAAGTCGCTGAGCGAAATGGAAGTGTATCCGTTGTTTACTGCCACAGATGCGAATAGCACAGGTGAAGGTGACACTTCAAGCAGTGTTTGCTCCAATGACAATGCAGCGGCATTCGCTACAAGTTCCTTGAGACTTTGCGCTATGTATTCCGCTACTTCCTCACTCAATATTGACCTCGCAACTGCAGGATCCATGTTAGATAGCTGCGCTGATACCTCTATTACTGACAATCCAAGTGCAGAGATGTCCGTGCTTGTGGGCGCAACTGCAAACTTGCTGCGTGCAAGTCCCTGCCGGCTGCGGAATGCCAGAATCGTCCGCCGTATTTGTCCTATTTTGCCTGCTATCGCTTTCTCTTCTGCTGACCATTCCAAAGCTTCGTGACTTGTTCCGTAGATGCTGCTGAGGCACGTCGCGCGATCGGGCGATGTTTCAGATTTTTCCCGCGGTTCAATCTCCTGTTCTGCAAGTGGTGTTGCAGTTGTGGAAGTTGTGATGTGTGACATCTGAGCAGACTGCTCATCCTCATATAGCTGTATAATTGCCTGTCTGAAATCCACATAGTGGAAGTCATTGTCCCATTGCGGAATGTCGTCAACCGTCTTTGGCTCTCGATTGGTAGGTAGCAATTTGCGTATACCTTCATCATCATCTCGTCACAGACATGTGACTGCTCCATCATGGCCTCTAGCTGTCAGAAATATTCCGGAACCGCTTGAGGGTTGAACCTCATGTGCGCAATGGTCATTGCTAATAGGCATGCTGAATACGGGCGTGTGGGGAACCTAGCTTTGTTGTTGTTTGCGTGGCAGTGCCTCTGGGGATTGGACGGAGAAATTCTTCAGTTAGCCTCACTGGGGCAGCCAATATAATATGACTCTACACTGCTAAGGCAGCTGTGTAGACCAGGGGGGGTGTGAGTCCATTGGAAGATTCCCGGCACCCGAATTACGAGGAGAGAGGGAGAGTATTGTATTGTTGTGACTACATGTGACAATGTAACTATAACTGACACTATGACTAAGCCAACTATTATTAGGCAGCCCCTGTCCACTGCTGTACTGAGCCAAAGCTCATCAGCGGAACAGACCGTATATCTCTAGTTTTGGCTGTGAGAAGCGCGCTTCCCGCTCATTCAGGGTGATTGATCCAAAGCGGTTATAGTACCGGATGGAAGGCTTATCAGGGTTGCATTGGCATAAGAAGAACCCAACTGCAATCCATGACGTATCCATGGCTAGAATGACGGGTGCGTCAGACTTGTAATCAATGGGGCGTAATGCGGGTGATGCTATCAGAGCTTGTTTGAGCAACTCTTGCATGGCAATTTCCTCTGCTCCAAAGGTGAACGGAATGTCTTTCCTAGTTAGCGCTACCAGCGGACTTGCCTTGCGCGCGAAGTTTTTAATGAAGATGCGCGCCACACCTACAGTGCCTAAGAATGCCCAGACCTCGGATAGCGATGTGCACGGAGCCCAGTTCTTCACTGCTGCGAGGAGCTCCTTCTCCGGTTTGCGGCCTTTGTATGTGCGCAGATGACCAACGACTGTAATGGAGGTGTTACAGTTCTCTTTTCGTTCTGTCTTACCGTTTCACATCCATTATTACTGCGCAGTGTACAGCTTGGACGCTATCTCCTTTTGTAGCTACTTTCACATTTCCTTTCTCGAGTAGCTACAGCCTTATCCCTTTTACAGTTTCCTTTGTTCTTCAACCGTATATAAACCCCATGTATCCTAGAGTAACCTCAGTTCCAACTTAGACGAGTTTTGCTCTCAACCTCACTCGATCTCGATGCTCTCCTTCTTCATCGTTCTCAAGACCTTTGTCATCGTTTGACTTAGTGTCTAGACTCTTTGTCCAGTGACTGGGAGCAGACCGAGACTCTGCTTGTTACTGTTGACTTAGAACGAACTACGACGAGGGCATTGTCCGTAACACAAGTTGGAACTCAGGAACCACTCAGTGCTTCATCACTAGCCAGACACCATTGAGACCCAAACCTCCCAGATCAGACCGCCAAACAACTCCATTCATTATAGGCAAAAGTACTACCTTGGACGAAGGGAAGTCTACCCTTCTACAACAAACGAAGGGTGGTATTACGTTTCAACCACTAAGAAAAAGAACCAGCGAGTCCCAGAAAATTTCTTCGAAGGAGAATACAGAGAAGGAAACCCTGACGAAGAATTACCAGCAGAAACTTGGATTAATTGGCATAACAAAGAAAACAATTCAGATAGCCAATTATTCTTCCCACCAAATAAAGAACCAGAACTCACTTGGTGGCATGAGTTTCAAGACGCTGAGGATCTAACCGACGGAGTCTTCTCTGCACTTGAGGAATCTACTTTTGCCAAGTGGAACGAATACAAGGAACAACAGCAGATCGAACTGGATCTAGATTTTGACAACAAACCGAAACAAGGAGAAAGCTCGAAACAAGCAACAGAACCGAAACAGGAACCTGAAACTGAAACAAAAAAGGATATGGCAGACGAAAAGGAAACATCTCCGAAAGGAATAAAGGGAATCTCCATTGAGAAATTCAAAGGACAACGATCCAAAGCGAAACATTTCATCTATGCATTCGATGACACCTTCGATCTAGATGAGGAACAATTTACCACTGCCAAGAAAAAGATCAAATACGTTTTCTTACACTTAGGAGAGGAATTAGATGATTGGAAATCCAATATCCGAGAAGAATTGGACGAGGCAATTACAGACAAAGGAAAGAAAAAGGAAGAAGGAACAACGCTCTCTTGGGATAACTACAGCAGTTTCAAGAAGCGATTCTTAGCCGATTGGGGTGAATCAGACACCACAGCCAGGACCCTGAATGATCTAGATAAAGTCAAAGTGGGCGTTGGCGAGACATTGATATCCCCACTTATATTCAGAAATTCCGATCACTTATTCAGTCAACCGGAATCACAGGGTTCATGGCGCAGCGAATCTATTTTCGTAAAGGACTCCCAGCATCAGTTGCAGCAAAAATCATCGAAAACCCTGCAGTTATCAATATGGAAACAGCCTATGACGCTGCGGAGCGATTACACAATGCTTGGGAAACCCTGAAACTGATGAACCGATCCTCTGGATCAGGAAACACGGAGAGACATTTCAAATTTAACCGAAACTTGAGAAACTCGGCTTCAGGAACAAAAGGGATCAATGCCATAACTACTGGACGCCTTTCGGATGCCCAAAAGGAGGAATATCGGAAAACCGGCAAGTGTTTCCGATGTGGAACTCAGGGACACATATCTAGGGATTGCCCAAACAAAGGGAATGCCCAGACGACGCCCAACAAATCGCCTCCTCCTCAGAATCGCACTATTAGAACTATAGAGGAAGTGACCTCAGAAGAATCAACTGCCCAACGCATCAGGGCACTGTTGAAAGCACTCCCAGACGAGGAGCGCGAGAATACCCTCCAAGAACTAGAAACAGAGGGTTTTTAAGAAGGAGACGCCAGAAAGCGGTTGACGCCTCCCATAAAGTTGAACAGTTAGCACTCAATTCTGTAATCGTACAATCCAATAATGATAAACGGATCTCAATCACTGTGCAAATGAATGATAAACCCGCTGAAATGTCCGCCCTCATTGATTGTGGAGCAGAAGGAAACTTCATTGACGAACGAATATCAAAAGGTTGGCCAAAAGAAGAGCTAAAACAACCGATTAAAGTCAAAAACACCGACGGAACTATTAATCAAAATGGCATGATCATGCATCGAACTCATCTGACCTATTCTATCAATGGAAAACCATATAATAATTGGTTATGGATCACGAATTTAGGAGATCAAGAAATCATCTTCGGGATACCATGGCTGGAAAAGCATAATCCGACTATTGATTGGCGAAAGAAAACCCTCCAAATATATAACGATTCAAGAGATGACAAACCTATTTGGCGTATAGCGCTAGATACTCAACAATGGGGAGAAGATGAATACTGGATAAGAGTAAAAAACATCAGCATCACAGGCATTTGAACACCAAGCAAAACGCGATGAAACACCAACTGTCTTACCACCCAAATACCTTCCCTGGCAGTCTACCTTTGAGAAAAAGGCATCAGAGCATTTCCCATCATCACGTCCATGGACCATGCAATTGAACTCAAAACCGGATTTACGCCAAAAGTTAGCAAAATCTACCCATTATCATTAAAAGAACAGTCAACACTCGACGAATGGATTAAGGAGCAACTAGATAAAGGATACATTCGACCATCCAAATCGCCACAGGCATCACCATTCTTCTTCGTTTCAAAGAAAGAAAGCGGTGACCTTAGACCCTGCCAGGACTATCGTTACCTTAATGAATGGACGATCAAAAACGCCTATCCATTACCCCTAGTTTCAGACCTAATGACAAAATTAGAAGGCGCGAACTATTTCACTAAACTTGATCTGCGCTGGGGATATAACAATGTCCAAATTAAAAAGGGCAATGAATGGAAAGTGGCCTTCATTACAAACCGAGGGTTGTATGAACCAACAGTAATGTTCTTCGGCCTTTGCAATTCGCCCTCGATGTTTCAGACCATGATGAACGAATACTTCCAGGACATGATTAACGAGGGATGGCTCATTATCTACATGGACGACATTCTGATCTGTGGGAAAACAAAAGACGAAATACAGAAACAAACCGAAAGAGTCTTAGAGCGCTTACAGGAGAAACACCTATTTTTGAAGTTAGAAAAGTGCAAATTTTGCGTTCAAGAAGTCGAATTCCTGGGTATGGTCATTACGCCCGGTCATATTCAAATGGACCCTGTAAAACTCGCCGGTATCAGAGACTGGCCAACCCCCACAACAGTCAAACAAGTTAGATCTTTCCTCGGATTCGGAAATTTCTACCGACGATTCATCGGCAACTTTGCTGCTATAGCAAAACCGTTGACGGACTTAACTAAGGAAGGCTTAACCTTCAGTTGGACGCTTGATTGTCAGACGGCTTTCGATGAATTAAAACGAAAATTTTTGTCAATGCCAGTCCTACGCATGCCAGACCCCACAAAGCCATTTATCCTACAAACGGACGCCTCCAATAAAGCCACTGGAGCAGTATTGAAACAAGCCGACGCCTCCGGATCCCTCCACCCTTGTGGCTTTATATCACACGCCTTAACCACAACAGAACAGAATTACCAAATCTATGACCAAGAACTACTGGCTATTATTAAAGGATTACAAGCATGGCGACATTTGCTGCATGGATCTCCGCATCCAATTATAGTCCATTGCAATCACAAAAACCTTTCATTTTACAGAACCCCGCAACGGTTAACACCTTGACAAGCTCGTTGGTCTATGATGCTATCGGAATTTGACCTGAAAATAGAGCACATACCAGGGATGAAAATGTTTGAAGCGGATGCATTATCCCGCTGTCCTGATCATATGAAAGATGATGATATACTGGATGATGTTATCATGTTACCCAATAACAAGTTTATTCGCCTTATCGCTACAGACCTTGCTCAGAAAATCCGAGATGCTACGTTGATGAGCATCCAGCGAGTCTACGCGTTGTTTGCAACAATTACAAGACATGTTCGAAGCAGCTACAAAGCTCAGCAACACATTCGAAGTGATTGGCGACCTTGATCCACTTGTTCAAGCCTAGCAGCACTAGCCCCACCTTCGATCAACATCTCAGAACTTGTCCAGAGATCAAGTAGTGTCCCTCAGACCAAGAGCGTGCCAGCGCGTTTGGCGCTGTAGCCATTCGAAGCCATCCAAGGATCCCAAGCCCCTTGATTGACCCTCGTCCCATTGCCAGCAGCTCCCCATTCGTCACCTATTGGTCCCTCAGCTCCTTAGAGACCCCAGACACAGTCTAGAACGTTGCACGAAGCCCAGTTTCCATCAGGATTGCGTTGTCATGGTTTGCACAGCATATGTTTCACTTGCTCCACATCATTAGTTTCATTGCCAGTTCGATCATAGGTTATTTTTAGCTTCAGGCACACCCCCTTTTGCGTCGCTTTCCCCCATTTCACTTATATATAGGATATCCCCTGTATAGCACAAAAGAGAAAAAAAAAGAGAACACAGAGACCAGATGATAGCTCCCCCCAGTCGTTCCCCTCTCAGAGTTTCGTTCTAAGCCCATTCCCCTCGCTTCCCTTGCTTCCCTCGAGCCTACCCAGCAGTCCCCTCATTGCGTCGAGCCTAGTTTTGCGCCCTCGAGCCTTCTTGTGACCTTTGTCTAGCCGTTATTGCCCTCATCCTCTCAGTATCTTGCGCCCCCTTCGTTCTTTTAGCGTTCCCCAGTGTTCCCAACTGTCAAAGTGCAGTTCAGCAGGCCTCTCCACTCGCAGCAGTTGCTCTAGGTTGTCTTGATCACCTCAATCCCCTTCGACACCCCCTCGTGTGCCTTCGATCAGTCACTGAAGGAGCGCCCAAGCACCTCTGTTTGTTTAGGGTTGGTTTGGAGGTTGAGTCCACCTAGTGCGCATCAACGTCACTTGACAGCTTTGGAAAAACCATCATCAAAGTCATAGAAACGCAACGCGCTCCGCCTATCAAATCCAAATTACAGGATTGGGCATTTGTTGACAGAATCATTCGATACATCAACAGAGCATATATCCCTGATCTTGGAACACTCCGCACCAGTATTATCAAAACGGTCCATGAATCGCCCACTTCCGGGCATCCTGGACGCTTGAAAAGAGGGAATAGGCTGTAATGGAAAAGAGCTTATTGCATGGAATGATATTATGTGCGTGATATGATATTGGGAGTAGGGATGGTATATTATTTTGACAAGATAACTACGAGGCCTTATATACATTTTTGGCTCTATCAGTACAAAGAACTCTGCGATATTTTCACCTCCTGTCCAAATCCGGCTTGATATTGATGATCGACGATTTTCCATGAAGTTTTCCATCCTTTGTTCTGGATGGGGATTTGCCTTATTCCCTTGATCATGGGTTTGGATCTCGATTGCGGCTCCAGAAAGCGGAGTTGCCTATTGAGGAAGTGGCTGTGCAGAGAGCGGACAGGCATTCCTGTAGCGTGGGAAAGAGCGGAAGGAGCGGATCAAGAGCGGATCAAGAAGCGGATCGCAAATGTCGGAGTGCGGGAAAAGGTGGGAAAGAGCGGAAAGAGAGCGGAAAGCGCAGATCGGATGCAGAAAGCACGGGAAAGCGGATCGGAAGCGGATCTTCTACACAGTCACAGCCAGTGACTGCTCATCATCTCCCTGGTACTTGAAAAAATTGACCGCCCTCGTCAACTGCTGTTGCTGGAGTCTTTTGTACCTGTTGAGTAGCTGTTTGCGAACGTCGCTAGATCGGATGTTGCCAAGGTGTAGGCAGAACATGTGGGGGTACTAAGAAGGTGTGGATGGAGGGCGTGTGAACAGATTTCGAAGGTGGCGGACTGGGCGCGGCAGCGAACAATGTGGGCGAGCAAGGTGCGTTGAGTGTATGACATATGGTGGTTGATCGGTGGCATCTGGATGCATGAACGGATCGTTGACTGCGGCTGAACGGAAAGGAAGGCATGGGCGGTTGTTGTGAATGGCTGAGCATTGATTATTGCTGGATGGGCTTTGACAGACGGCGTTGGGCTGACGGACGGTGCAGCTGATTGTGAGCGTCGATGGGTTCGTGGAAACAGACGGAGCGGCTGCGTCGTGAAAGTGTTGCGTTGCTGACAACCTGTGGGGTCGGATAACGAAGGCATGGTGTGCGTAATGAAGATTTTTGAATGTGCGTCAGACTTGTGGTTGCGTAGGTAGATCCGTTGGCAACATAGATTTTGAAAGTGGAAGCGGGTTGGTTGTTGGACAGCAGTGAGAGTCGGGATTGGTATAGGTTTGACGGAGCGCCGAGGACAACGAGTCGATCTGTTTGACGTTCTCCGTATTTTATATTTGCGGCGTAGGAAGGGAACAGTTTTGCGACGAGCGTTGCTGGACTTGTGTGGGCATCGTCATTCGAGGTGGTGGCTCCGGGTCCGGTGTGCGTCGGTGCACGCAGCTTTGTCGTCATCTATCCTCCCTTCCTCATCTCTACTATTCTCTGTCTCCTCATCTCCTCTATCCTCCTTTTCTTCATCTAATATGGTTGTCGGGATGGGGGCAGCAGGAAATTCTGAGGGCGAGGGCGAACGTACATTTCTCTTGATACTTCTTGCTTATTCGATGGAGGCCGCGGAGACGAAGGCATTGGCGTAAACTAACTTGCAACTGTGACTTTGAAACTGAAAAACTTGACGCACTTGACGTAGGACTTTCTTGTGACGATGAATTTGGGAAAACTTGGATGACTTGACTTAAAACTTGATTTGGCTGACAAAAGAAGATGGGTGTCGAGACTTGACAGACGTAGCGTTGGGGCTGAGGAAGCGAGTGGGATGGGTTCGGAGTCGTTGACGCGAGGGTGAATAGCGGGCGCGGATTTGACTGCCATGTCGGTTTGCCTGCCGCGTCGTGCCAAACTAGAGCGGTGTGGTGCGGACTTGTTCGCATAGGGTGACGTACGCGAGAACGGATGTGACAGATGCGAGGAGGCGAAGCGGAAGTATGAGTCTGGGCAGGAACTTTAGCGGATCTGACAAACGCCGGTGCGTGATTGTTTGACATCAGTTGCGGTGTTGGTCTCTGATGGTTCGCGCTGGGTGGTCTCCATGTGTTTTGTTGCGGAAAACGGATAGCGGGCACGGATTATCGTCGTTGGATGTCACCTTATATTCGCGCGGAACTGGAGCGCTTTGGAAATCCGACGGCAATGCAGGCAAGGCTGGGACTGTCGTGGGGATGGGTGAGGACTTGGTAGCTGTGACGAGAGCGGCTGCGACGAGGATGAAGGAGGCGAACGCGGATGGGGAGAACCTGGCGGGAACTTTGGCGACTTGGCGGAATCTGGTGCGTGACTGATTTGATGGCTGCTCTGGTTGCTGATGATGCTAGTGGGACATTTCCGTGTCGTTCGGCGCATGAACGAGTAGCGGCGTGGACCGGACTGATCGTAGCGGGATCGTCGGAACTGAGCGGTGTGGTGCGGACTTGTTAGCTGTGACGAGAGCAGCTGCGCGAGGATGGCGGAATCGTGAACGGATGCGGACCAGGCAAGAACTTTGGCGGATGTACACAAATCCGTGCGGGATTGCTTTGACATCGGGCTGCACTGGTTGCATATGACGCAAGTAACACATTTTCAACGTCGTTTGTGCGAGAGCGAGTAGTGGGAGCAGATTGACCATTGGACGCGACCTTAGGTGACGAGAGCGGATGCAATGGGTGCAATGGAGGCGAAAGCGGAAAATATATGTCCGGGCGGGAATTTTAGCGGAATTGACCTAGTACTAGCTGTGCTCGATGCGACGCTGCTGGTCTCGCTGGTCGCGGATGGTGTGCACTGGACTGTTCCAGTGTCGTTGTCACGAGAGCAATTGATGACCGCTGGTTGACCACTATCAGATTTGACCGCATCACCGTGTAGAACTGGAGTAGACGATAGGGAGGAGCTGGTTGGCCATAGAGCGGACGACGAAGTGATGGTGACGGCGAGAGCAGATGCGACGCAATGGGCGGGAACGTTGGCGGAATCCGGTACGCAATTGATTCAACCTTGTAATCTGCGCTGGTCGCTGATGGTGCCATGCGGGCGGGCGGAGCATAAGTCGGGTGCACAGGTACTGGTGTGGATGCAATGGCAGGTGCGACAGCGGGATGGAGCGGCTGCATGTTCCGTATGCGCGAAGGTGATGTTTGCCATGCGGTCCATTGATGGATGCCATGGCTACCAGCCACTGTGATATCCGCTGCAAAATGGAAGGGCTATCCTTGGACGGTGAACGCGGAGCTGACAGGCGGGAATCAGCAGACTCAATGAATGCGCCTGGCATGGTTTGTGACTGCAACATGTCGTCTGAGCTCACTTCAAACGCGGGGAGCGTATAAGAGGCTATTGCAGCATTGGGGTCGCCATTGGTTACTGCGAGCAGATCAGCGGTCATTGGTGTCTCATCAAGTGCGTCTGCGACAACCACAGGTACGGAGGGTGCAGCTGGGAGCGTATGAATTGCGTGCAACGGTGACGCCGTGGACATGCGATGATGCGGGCAGGGTACAAGACCAGGGGAACCAGTAGCAGTGTTGACGAACTCTGGGTGCACGACGGATGCGACATTGGCAGCTGATGTGGTTGCGGATAGCGACTTGCGTCGCAAGCTTGAACCCGGTGCGTGGCTGATGTGACATTGGCAGCTGATGTGGTTGCGGATAGCGGACTTGCATCGCAAGCTTGAACTGCACGAGCGGGAAAGTTTTCAACTATGTTGGGACTGCCCAGGTGCTGTTGTGAATCCGAAGCAGTACTTGCGGACATGGTAGCTGTGGAGCACGTGCATGACCTATGCTGTGGAGCCCAAAAGGAGGGGAAGTTGATGTCATTGATGCGCATAAAGTCGCTGAGCGAAATGGAAGTGTATCCGTTGTTTACTGCCACAGATGCGAATAGACAGGTGAAGGTGACACTTCAAGCAGTGTTTGCTCCAATGACAATGCAGCGGCATTCGCTACAAGTTCCTTGAGACTTTGCGCTATGTATTCCGCTACTTCCTCACTCAATATTGACCTCGCAACTGCAGGATCCATGTTAGATAGCTGCGCTGATACCTCTATTACTGACAATCCAAGTGCAGAGATGTCCGTGCTTGTGGGCGCAACTGCAAACTTGCTGCGTGCAAGTCCCTGCCGGCTGCGGAATGCCAGAATCGTCCGCCGTATTTGTCCTATTTTGCCTGCTATCGCTTTCTCTTCTGCTGACCATTCCAAAGCTTCGTGACTTGTTCCGTAGATGCTGCTGAGGCACGTCGCGCGATCGGGCGATGTTTCAGATTTTTCCCGCGGTTCAATCTCCTGTTCTGCAAGTGGTGTTGCAGTTGTGGAAGTTGTGATGTGTGACATCTGAGCAGACTGCTCATCCTCATATAGCTGTATAATTGCCTGTCTGAAATCCACATAGTGGAAGTCATTGTCCCATTGCGGAATGTCGTCAACCGTCTTTGGCTCTCGATTGGTAGGTAGCAATTTGCGTATACCTTCATCATCATCTCGTCACAGACATGTGACTGCTCCATCATGGCCTCTAGCTGTCAGAAATATTCCGGAACCGTTGAGGGTTGAACCTCAGTGCGCAATGGTCATTGCTAATAGGCATGCTGAAATACGGGCGTGGAATGGGGAACCTAGCTTTGTTGTTGTTTGCGTGGCAGTGCCTCTGGTGGATTGGACGGAGAAATTCTTCAGTTAGCCTCACTGGGGCAGCCAATATAATATGACTCTACACTGCTAAGGCAGCTGTGTAGACCAGGGGGGTGTGAGTCCATTGGAAGATTCCCGGCACCCGAATTACGAGGAGAGAGGGAGAGTATTGTATTGTTGTGACTACATGTGACAATGTAACTATAACTGACACTATGACTAAGCCAACTATTATTAGGCACCCCTGTCCACTGCTGTACTGAGCCAAAGCTCATCAGCGGAACAGACCGTATATCTCTAGTTTGGCTGTGAGAAGCGCGCTTCCCGCTCATTCAGGGTGATTGATCCAAAGCGGTTATAGTACCGGATGGAAGGCTTATCAGGGTTGCATTGGCATAAGAAGAACCCAACTGCAATCCATGACGTATCCATGGCTAGAATGACGGTGCGTCAGACTTGTAATCAATTGGGCGTAATGCGGGTGATGCTATCAGAGCTTGTTTGAGCAACTCTTGCATGGCAATTTCCTCTGCTCCAAAGGTGAACGGAATGTCTTTCCTAGTTAGCGCTACCAGCGGACTTGCCTTGCGCGCGAAGTTTTTAATGAAGATGCGCGCCACACCTACAGTGCCTAAGAATGCCCAGACCTCGGATAGCGATGCACGGAGCCCAGTTCTTCACTGCTGCGAGGAGCTCCTTCTCCGGTTTGCGGCCTTTGTATGTGCGCAGATGACCAACGACTGTAATGGAGGTGTTACAGTTCTCTTTTCGTTCTGTCTTACCGTTTCACATCCATATATTACTGCGCAGTGTACAGCTTGGACGCTATCTCCTTTTGTAGCTACTTTCACATTTCCTTTCTCGAGTAGCTACAGCCTTATCCCTTTTACAGTTTCCTTTGTTCTTCAACCGTATATAAACCCCATGTATCCTAGAGTAACCTCAGTTCCAACTTAGACGAGTTTTGCTCTCAACCTCACTCGATCTCGATGCTCTCCTTCTCATCGTTCTCAAGACCTTTGTCATCGTTTGACTTAGTGTCTAGACTCTTTGTCCAGTGACTGGGAGCAGACCGAGACTCTGCTTGTTACTGTTGACTTAGAACGAACTACGACGAGGGCATTGTCCGTAACACAAGTTGGAACTCAGGAACCACTCAGTGCTTCATCACTAGCCAGACACCATTGAGACCCAAACCTCCCAGATCAGACCGCCAAACAACTCCATTCATTATAGGCAAAAGTACTACCTTGGACGAAGGGAAGTCTACCCTTCTACAACAAACGAAGGGTGGTATTACGTTTCAACCACTAAGAAAAAGAACCAGCGAGTCCCAGAAAATTTCTTCGAGGAGAATACAGAGAAGGAAACCCTGACGAAGAATTACCAGCAGAAACTTGGATTAATTGGCATAACAAGAAAAACAATTCAGATAGCCAATTATTCTTCCCACCAAAATAAGAACCAGAACTCACTGTGGCATGAGTTTCAAGACGCTGAGGATCTAACCGACGGAGTCTTCTCTGCACTTGAGGAATCTACTTTTGCCAAAGTGAACGAATACAAGGAACAACAGCAGATCGAACTGGATCTAGATTTTGACAAAAACCGAAAAAGGAGAAAGCTCGAAACAAGCAACAGAACCGAAACAGGAACCTGAAACTGAAACAAAAAAGGATATTGGCAGACGAAAAGGAAACATCTCCGAAAGGAATAAAAGGAATCTCCATTGAGAAATTCAAAGGACAACGATCCAAAGCGAAACATTTCATCTATGCATTCGATGACACCTTCGATCTAGATGAGGAACAATTTACCACTGCCAAGAAAAAAGATCAAATACGTTTTCTTACACTTAGGAGAGGAATTAGATGATTGGAATCCAATATCGAGAAGAATTGGACGAGGCAATTACAGACAAAGGAAAGAAAAAGGAAGAAGGAACAACGCTCTTTGGGATAACTACAGCAGTTTCAAGAAGCGATTCTTAGCCGATTGGGGTGAATCAGACACCACAGCCAGGACCCTGAATGATCTAGATAAAGTCAAAGTGGGCGTTGGCGAGACATTGATATCCCCACTTATATTCAGAAATTCCGATCACTTATTCAGTCAACCGGAATCACAGGGTTCATGGCGCAGCGAATCTATTTTCGTAAAGGACTCCCAGCATCAGTTGCAGCAAAAATCATCGAAAACCCTGCAGTTATCAATATGGAAACAGCCTATGACGCTGCGGAGCGATTACACAATGCTTGGGAAACCCTGAAACTGATGAACCGATCCTCTGGATCAGGAAACACGGAGAGACATTTCAAATTTAACCGAAACTTGAGAAACTCGGCTTCAGGAACAAAAGGGATCAATGCCATAACTACTGGACGCCTTTCGGATGCCCAAAAGGAGGAATATCGGAAAACCGGCAAGTGTTTCCGATGTGGAACTCAGGGACACATATCTAGGGATTGCCCAAACAAAGGGAATGCCCAGACGACGCCCAACAAATCGCCTCCTCCTCAGAATCGCCACTATTAGAACTATAGAGGAAGTGACCTCAGAAGAATCAACTGCCCAACGCATCAGGGCACTGTTGAAAGCACTCCCAGACGAGGAGCGCGAGAATACCTCCAAGAACTAGAAACAGAGGGTTTTTAAGAAGGAGACGCCAGAAAGCGGTTGACGCCTCCCATAAAGTTGAACAGTTAGCACTCAATTCTGTAATCGTACAATCCATAATGATAAACGGATCTCAATCACTGTGCAAATGAATGATAAACCCGCTGAAATGTCCGCCCTCATTGATTGTGGAGCAGAAGGAAACTTCATTGACGAACGAATATCAAAAGGTTGGCCAAAAGAAGAGCTAAAACAACCGATTAAAGTCAAAAACACCGACGGAACTATTAATCAAAATGGCATGATCATGCATCGAACTCATCTGACCTATTCTATCAATGGAAAACCATATAATAATTGGTTATGGATCACGAATTTAGAGATCAAGAAATCATCTTCGGGATACCATGGCTGGAAAAGCATAATCCGACTATTGATTGGCGAAAGAAAACCCTCCAAATATATAACGATTCAAGAGATGACAAACCTATTTGGCGTATAGCGCTAGATACTCAACAATGGGGAGAAGATGAATACTGGATAAGAGTAAAAACATCAGCATCACAGGCATTTGAACACCAAGCAAAACGCGATGAAACACCAACTGTCTTACCACCCAAATACCTTCCCTGGCAGTCTACCTTTGAGAAAAAGGCATCAGAGCATTTCCCATCATCACGTCCATGGGACCATGCAATTGAACTCAAAACCGGATTTACGCCAAAAGTTAGCAAAATCTACCCATTATCATTAAAAGAACGATCAACACTTAACCACAACCTTACAATCCCCCTAAGGGGCCCACTGGCCTCGTCACTGGCCAGAGAGTAGAGAGGAGACAATACAGGGATAGAATTGGGGTGGAGTAAAACTATCTGAAGTCTGGGGAGACTTCAGCTACACTGTACCTACTTATATACTACTCTATGAGGACCCCTTGCGACTCCCAGACCCACCGGCACTCCTCACTCTGACTCACTCTTATTGTTTCTTGGTGGAGCATGTGCTTGGGCGCTGCCGCAGTTGCTGCATGTATGAGCACATATGGGCACAGCCGCTCTGACTCCACTCATAGACCTCTTCTGGACTGCTCTAGACCCTGACCATAAGGAGCAATGCCTTGAGGCATTGTGCGTTCCCATCGTGATCCTTTATAGACATGCATGCTGTCTTGCGCCTTTGTCTGATGCATGATGGCTTGATGCGCTGATCCTCCTGATGCACTGATGCCGAGTGTGATGCCATCAAGGTGGCGATCCACCTTCCTAGTCCAGCCATCCTTCCATATATAGTATTGGATGGTTTCTCCAACCATCTGTCTTGCCCTCTGGTGAGCGCTCCATGCGCTGACTCAACCATTGGTATCCCATAGTGTCCCATAAGGCCCCAGGCCTGTTATAACATGTATAGAAGTCATCCCAGATGACTGTAGAGTAAACTGAAATTGAGGGGCTAGGATTGCGATCCTAACACACCCCAATCTATCTCGTTCTCGTCTCCTTTCTATCCTCTGGCCAGTGATGAGGCCTGTGGGCCCCTTAGGGGGATGTGTGGGTTGTGTTCATGGGGTGTGAGCTCATAACAATGATGTCATATAGAACATCATAGAAGGAATATCAATAGATGAAGACTCAGAATGACTTGTTTTAGGGACCAATATTATGTAATAGGTAGATTACACTGTACTTAGGTTAGGGTTTCTGAAACATATATAAGGAGGGTGTTCTGAGTGACTATCCCCTCAGTTTTTACAACTAACATTACAGCTTGAGTAAGGCAGTAACAAACTAAATATGTAAGTAATTGAATCCATACTTAGTTTGATTAGCTGCACTGCTGTCCCCTTGATTCAATAGAATGAACCATGATGAGGGCATCATCTGTAACAATCCTGGTGATTGCATTTCAATATGAATGCCAAACAGGGCTACCAAAGCTTCAGGACAGGCTAGCTTATCTATAGAAGGATAATGCTATTATGAGGCATCTACCACAATTTTCAATGACTTTACATCTGTTTTTGATTTCCATGACAACATGCTGAGAGCAAACATGTATAAATTGTTGGGAAATTGTAAGGGCCAAATTTGCAAAGTCAGAGTCACCTGCGAACATTCTGCGGTTCTTAGAGAGTGTTTATCCTACTGCAGAATCAAGGCCTAACTACATCTGCATTGATAAGGCATGCATGATTCTCCGTTCTTGCTTAATAAATGGTAGCTGGAGCAGTGGAAGAATACAACAAGGTTTATAGTTGACTCTTACCACTATGTCAACCACCGAGCCTCAGATAACTTGTGCCAGACTTGGCGCAATCCTGCTCCCTTGAATGGCTCTGCACCCAACTTGGTTGTGGCAGAAAGAAATGCTCAAGGACAATTGTATTACAAGCATGCTTTCAATACACAAGCATGTGAACAATTGAATGCATGGCTAGGTGGATTTGAGAAGATACTGAATAGGATGACCTCTGGGAATTTTAACTGGTTTTTACATGCCATGCTTTACTACCACACAAAATGTGTCATTGAAAGTCAAGAATTGAAGGGGATAGAGGCAGAGGAAATGGAGGAAGAAGATTGAATATGTACATATTTATTTGAGTTCCTTTGTAGTGGTAAAAAACTTTGCATGGATCACTCACTTATTCTTGATGAAATTCCAAACCTGGTCAAGACTGAGACATAGAGGAAGAAGATTGAGTTTGTATATAAAATATCTTTGCATGGATAACTTACTTATTTTTGATGAAATGCCAAACTGGTCAAGACTGGGATATTATAAACATCTTCCTTATCAGACCACCATCTATTTATACAACCACATGATCATCTCAAGGTTGAGATGTGACAATAGAGGTGTGGGAAGTTGGTGGGAAAAGCATGGTAGGAATGGGCTGTGGGAAATTGGTAGGAATGCAGGCAGGGTTGTGGTAAGAAAGAGAGGGGTGGGACAAAGTTAGAACAACAGAAACATGGAGGTGAATGGGAACATGGTGAGGATGGAGAACAGGGGTGTGTGAATATGGTCAGAAATCTAGGGATGTGGGAATATAATGAGATTGCACACTGGGGTGTAAGGAATGCAGACAGGGGTGTGGAATATGGTGGGAATATGGTTGGAATGCATGATGGAATGTAGAAATATATGTGGGAATATGGGGGAATACACACAGGGATGTGGGAATATGGGTGGAAATACGGTGGGAATGCATGCTGAGGTGTGAGAATATGGGTGGGAATATGGTGGGAATGCACACAGGGATGTGGGAATATGGGTGGAAATATGGTGGGAATGCATGCTGAGGTGTGGGAATATGGGTGGGAAGTGTGGGAATATGGGTGGGAATGCACACAGGGATGTGGGAATATGGGTGGAAATATGGTGGGAATGCACACAGGGATGTGGGAATATGGGTGGAAATATGGTGGGAATGCATGGTGAGGTGTGGGAATATGGGTGGGAATATTGTGGGAATGCATGCTGGGGTGTGGGAATATGGGTGGGAATATGGTGGGAATGCACACTGGGATGTGGGAATATGGGTGGAAATATGCTGAGGTGTGGAATATGGGTGGGAATTTGGATGTGGAAATGGGTGGGAATATGGTATGAATGCACAAAGGGGTGGGAAGGAATGTCCTGGTCAAGTCCTGGTGAGTTTTTTTCAAAGTCACTTGGCTGACCAGGACTAACCAGGAATGTCCAGGAATGTCCAGGACTGTCCAGGAGTCCAGTGGAACACGGGGGGGAGTGTAAAGTGCTCATGTTGCTTCTGTAATTCTGTAGTGCATCAGGCAATTAAATCAGTAGTTGAGAGGAAAGCATCAGGTGGTGGTAGCAAGTAGGTGGCCTCTGTGATGTTGAGCAGAAGCAGTGGATGCATCCCGGTTACTGCGAAGTATGGTGATATGCCCATGCAACGTCTTGCTGTGACCCGTTCTGACCAGAATACTGAGTGTAAGGCCAGGGCCCAATTAGATCCTTTACTAGCTTTGACTAATGCTTCCCAGATGTTGTAGTGACTGCATTCGACTATGCTGTTAGCACGGGAATTGTAGCTGGAGATGTGGATGTGATTGATGTGGTATTTCTTTGCTAGATGCGCAACAGCATGGATAATGGGTGCTCTGTTGTCCGTTACTATCTCACCAGTACTTCCCCAATGGCAAATCAGGTCCTCGAATATCCAATCTCCTATGGTGTTGGCAGTTTCCTGCATAGCGTGTGGTGCTCGGGGTAATGCATTAATGAGCAATGAGCTTGGATAAGGTATTTGTATTGGTCGATGGTGGGAGGTGCATGGTGTCCAAGTAGACTTTTGCAAAGATGGGGGTGGGTCAGCGACAATGGGCGGGATGCAGTATAACTGTAGTTGTTGGGCTTGGCACGCGTGACATGACTTGATGTACCATTTGATGTCATCTTGCATCTGTGGCCACCAAAACTGCTGCATGATGACAAGTGGGTAGCATAATATCTGTGGTGTCCTAAGTCGTCGTGGCAGCTAACCAATACACTTGCCATTTGTGCAGATCCAAGACAATTTTGTGCGCTCTGCTCCTGTCTTTCAACCACAGTGTATCATCTTTAATGAAGAACCTGGTACGTACCACATGAACCGGATGTTTTCTTTGTCGGATATATTGTCGGGTTGTTCCAACTCTGTAAGAAACCATTTTGCCAGCTGCAGTCTTTCCTTGTCTCTTGATGTGGTCTCGCTCCTCCCAGAAATATCCTTCATATGTATTGTCCTTTCCTTCTGGAATCTGTATCCTTTCATTCTCCGGTGGCAGCGTATCTGCATCAGTCAAGAAGACGGTCATAAGTGGGCTCTTATGCTTTGCTGCATGCATTCCTAAACCCATTCTTGGTGCTACCCTAGTGCAATGCGTGATCTTTGATTTCCAGAGTGGTTGCTGATCTTTTTGTTCTGTGAGGGTGCTGTAGGATGTGTCATTGATTTGATGCATGAATCTGTAAAGGTTATCAATCCAATCATTGAATTCATCATCTTCCTTGCTATCTGGTTCCTCATCTAGTGGTTGCCACAGGCATCTGGATAATCTGTCGGGTGCATGAAGTTGGCCAGGCATGTGAACTAACTTGAAATGGAAAGTCAGGATTGACAAGATCCACCAATTGATGGATGCTGATGGTGCTATGTCCAGGTTCTTGAGCATGTCCTTAATGTAGTGCGCATCAACTTCCACAATGAGATTGCGGACTCCATGAGATAAAGCTAGAGTGCTTTCAATGCGTGGAACAGACCATATATTTCTAGCTTTGGCTGCAAGAAACGCACTTCCTGCTCATTCAGGATGATTGATCCAAAGCGTTTATAGTACTGGACGGAGGGCTTATCAGGGTTGCATTGACATAAAAAGAACCCAACTGCAATCCATGACATATCCACGGCTAGAATGATGGGCACGTTGGACTTGTAGTTGATGGGGCGTAGCACAGGTGATGCTATCAGAGCTTGTTTGAGCAACTCTTGCACAGCAATTTCCTCTGCTCCAAATGTGAATGGAACATCCTTCCTAGTTAGCACTACCAGCAGACTTGCCTTGCACACAAAGTTTTTAACGAAGATGCATGCCACACCCACAGTACCTAAGAATGCCCGGACCTCGGATAGTGATGTGCATGGAGCCCAGTTCTTCACCACTGCAAGGAGCTCCTTCTCTGGTTTGTGGCCTTTGTATGTGCATAGATGACCAACAACCATAATGGAGGGGGCGCATAGGACAAGCTTCTTCCCAGAAAATGTTCTGCCAGCATACTTCATGTGCTGTACAACCCGGTTCAGTCCTTGGAAATGTTCCCATATGAAGTGTCTGATGCCAGGGTTGTCCAGTATAGTTTCATAGGTGTCATCATCTTGCTCATAGCACGTTGGAGGTCCTTTGACTGGTACATTGTTGATGTAAGGTATAGTCAGGTCTGGGATCTTGGGCTGTAAGATGCAGGTGACGTCATCATGGAAAATTGGGACCAAGTTTGTCCATCCCATGGGCAAGGTTGTAAGGTGCATAGCTCCAAAGGGCGTCTGAAAGGTGGTTAGGTCTCAGGAGTCCTCCACAAGTGGGTGCTCATCGTATCTGATGAAAAGGTCCAACATAGCACCACATGCGTGACCCACAAAATTCTCTGCTAGGTGTTCCAGGATGGGTGTGACACCTGAGTGTCGGATTGTGACTGCATTAAGGGGCTCCAGCAAGTGCACCAGGTGGAGTTTGCCCGTCTTCTTTAGCACGCAGAACCAGTGGGACCAATAGGAGGAGTTTGAAGGCTCGTAGACCCCTGCATCAATTTTTGTGCAGATGATGTCACAGATTTGGTTGTAAAGGCCCAGCAGAATTGGAATGTTGCACTGCACCCAAGGCATATGCAGAACAGTCAGAATCTCCACTGGTGGAAAGAATTTGGTCTTGAATTTTCCTCACTTGCTATCGTCCCAGGCAAACACCTGCTCGTGTTTCATCATGAATTTGTGCATTAGCTTGGTTTCCTCAGGCCATAGAAACTTGCTGCCATGCTCTTTCTCCAGTGTTCTCTTGCACTCCTCTGTATAATGCCCACATGGCGTAAACTTGGGTGGTCTTGTGCTTAACTTGGGTAACTTGGCAAGCAGATTGCCCTTGATCTCTCAAATGATATGGAATTCCTTGGGTAGCTGGCTGATGACTGGCTTGACTTTCTTAGCAACAGGTTTATATTTTTTCTTTTGCACAGATAGGAAGACAGGTGATATGTTGTCATGGCATGGATTTGTGGATGTATTAAGCTTGTATGGAAGTTTGTGCGGAGTGGAAGTAGCATAAGTTGCAGAGGCGGTAGTAGTGTAAGCAGAAGTAGCGTAAGTGGAGGCAGAAGTAGCATAAGTTGTGGAGGCAGAAGTCACATGGGTGGTGTTATTGCGGAAGATGGTGGCATTTAGATATGTTCAAGTGAGTGGATTGCAGTTGTCTGTGCTGACTTCTTGCAGACTTAATGCAGCACCAAGGTAGAGACAAACTAGTTGATCATTGGGAGCAGTCAGGGTATATACATTTTTGGCAGACAGTAAAGACAAGACGGAAGAATATGCTTGAATATCTATGGGTTTTCTGGTATGTGGGTCAATGGTCAAGATACAGGCTACCTCTCTGTGAGTGTCCATCAGTTCCTTGAGGCCATCCAAAAATCCTCCTTTTCTTCTTCACACATATTGTACTTGGGACGGCTGTGGGGCATAGTCAGAACCATTACTAGTTTGGTGCTGTTGGGGTCATGAATGGTGATAGTCTGGTCCTTGTTGCCATAGTTGTGGGTTACCGACTGAGTCAAGACATCGAAAGGGTGGCCTAGCAGGATATCATAAGTGGGTGAGCAGATAACATGTACCTGGAAATATAATTTGATGTCTCCAATGTGGAATGGAATGTTGTTGGCAATTCCGAGTGATGTGTTGACTTCCCCATTAGCAGCCTCCATGTCTATCTTGATTGTTGGGTTGAATGGGATTCCGAGTTTGTTGCAGATGGCTTCCAACATGCAGACTATTGAGCACCCAGGATCTACTATGCATTCCACCTCAGCGTGTTCATCTATCAATCCCTGTATGCAGCAGATCACATGCAATTCCTTGGTGACTTGTAAGCAAGGCTTGTCCGGCCCTTCCATGCAGTAATATGCTTCCACCATGTTGGGCATGACATAGATTTTGCGCACCATGTTGGAGTTGTAGAAGTGTGCGTCGGCAAAGTTTGTGCTGGCGGGTGCAGGTGCAGAAGCAGGTGCGGGGATGCAATGCAGCGTTAGGTACTCGTGGAGTTTGGTGCGGATCCCTGGGGAGACCACTAACAGCTCCTTGTAGCTGACATGCGCAGTGTGATTTTGCAAAGAGCACTTGAAGATGTTGTTGACTAGTTTCTCATTCTGGGCAGGTGACGTGGTGGTATAGGAGGGTCCGTTATTTTTAGGTGTCGAGCTGAACGGGCAATCTAGCAGCAGCTGGTAACTCACATTGCAGACACTGGAGAATGGATGTGTGGCCGGCTGCTCTTTTGCTACCTCTGGCAATACAATCTCCATAGCCTTTTCCGCTTCCTTAGTTCCAGTGGGAGCTGCTTCTTTGCCTTTTGCATGCAGTGGAATCTCTACCTGATCTAACACCACCTTTTTCTTCATTTGCAATGCTACCATTCTTTGCTGAAGTTGTCTCAGCTCTTCTTCATCTTCATTGTCCTTGACTGTGCTCCTATATGACATAACGGGGGTGGCAGTGGTGGTGGTGGTGGGTGGCAACATATCATTTCGGGCGGTGTAGTACATGGCAGGTTGTATGTTGGCTGGTGGTGGTGGTGGCACTTCTGTTCAGCGGTACTTGTCAATATTCTCCTTCATTGTGTTGCTCTGATTGAAACGTGGCAGGTAATTGCTGGTTGGTAAAGTGATGCAACCCTCAGTGTTTTTTGCGATCTTCCTGTTCGCCATATACTTGTCCACTTCTGGGCAGCGGCTTATGAAATGCACTGTCTCACCACAAAAGTTGCAAGTGCAGAACCCGCTTGGCTGCACAGGCTGTGACTGTCCTACCAGAATAGCATTAGTGCCAGTTGCGGGGGAAGAGTACATGCAGAACTGCGGAGTGGCTTGCAGAGCGTGGTACACTAGCACCTGTGTTAGTGATTGCACCATACTTTGCCCTAATTTCTCCAGCATAGCTGCTATCTCTTCTTGCTTTACATATGTGTTTGCGGGGGGCTCGTACTTGACCGGGGAAGGTGACTCTGACCTCATGGCATACAACGGAAGTGCGGCTTTATTAATTAGTTTATCATAGAAGGACTTGCCTTGGATGACTTCCTGCACCACTGCTAACATTTGTTCAAGTGAGAACGGGTCTCCGCGGTGTACATTTGAATACTGGCTGCGCATCCATCTATACATTTCAGTTGCGATGTCTACCTGAAACCCTTTGAAGAAGAATTTGCTCTGCTGGCATACCAATAACCGGTCATGGCTGACTAGATACTTTGTGATTACCAAGAACCTTTGGTAGTAGCTGCATAGACTTTCCACGGTCTTGACTCCAAGCCTAAGTGTTTCTTCGATTAACCAGTCCAAATGGTCTTGCATATATTGCTGCTCATTGATGACTCCGCTGTACAGGGTTTGAATGGACTCTTTGAAGGTGTCGTAGGTTGTGGGCATGGAGAATGTTTTGATGGATCCCCATAGCTTGTACTTGGTGTCTTCCAAGTAGCAGAGTGCATATGTTTTCTTTTCCTGTTCCACTGTGACCGCGGATTCTCGGAATAGTAATTCTAGCTCTGTGAAGTATCTTGGAAGGCAGCGTGGCTGAGTCGAATCAAAGCAGGGAGTGGATTGGCTATACTGCGCTGGCATAGACTTATGTGATGGCGGGTTTGGGTTAGCGGCCATTGTAGTTACTGTAGCGGGTGCAATAAGTGATGTGGGTTTGATGGAAAAATAGGGATCAGTTGGTGGAGCAGGATGTGAAATGTCTGCTGCTGGGCTGCTGAACTCAATGCTACTGTGTGGGGGAGAGGGGTGCGGGCTGTGCGTAATGGAAGACGGTGAAGATGAGAGCAGACTACTGGAGCAGTCACTGTCTTGGTGAGTATCCACTGGTGGTGTAAGATCCTCTGAGTTGCGAAGTGTACTTTGATTGGCTGAGCCATATGATGTGGAAGTGGTAGGTTGTGTGAGTAGCCAGTTGATGTTCTCCATTTGCTGGAATTCTGGTGATAGCCCAAGATTGCAGCAGGATTGGCGACCAAAGGTGCTAGTATGTTTGAATATCTCCATTAGCACTCTGCTGGGGTCCTGCTGTAAAAGCTGCTGCACAGTTTCTGCTCCTTGCTTTAATGATTTATACCAATCATTGACAACATTGCTGGTTGAGGGAGATGCTGTTAAATGTCCAGGAAACTCCTGCTTGCAAGGTGAGTCTGGTGGGGTTGACGGTGGAATTTTCTTCAAAAAGCCTCACTGGGGCAGCCAATATAATATACTTCTACACTATCAAAGCAACAGGTAGACAGGGGGAGGGTTGTGAGCTAGTGAAAAAGGTCCCATCAATCCGTGTTAGAAATCACGCAGTGCGGATATGCGATACATAGTGGAGATGGGCAGAGCGGAGCGGACATGAGTGGAGTGGATCTTCTTGTAGTGCACACCAATAGCAGACATTGGATGGGCAGAAGAGTCACATGACGCAAAGCGGTTGGCAATATGTGGTGGCTGTTGCAGTCAACATTAGGGCGGACACTGATAGCGGTAGCTGACTGTGGACAACAATGGCAAGCAGCACAAGTCTGTCCACAACACGGGCTCAACAATGGCTGAGACAGCAAGGGAGATGGTAAATGCAAGAGAGAAAGTGAAAGCGAGCGTGAGCAAACAAGACATGAACAGATAACTGCATGGGTATGATATGATGTTTCTACTACAAAACAGGAGGGTTTATATACAATTTTCTACCTACTGATGCAAATGTACTCTGAAATTCTCCTCTTGTGGATGTGCGGCGTTTCCAAATCTGTTAACTTGAAAGGTGCTAGCCAATCCAGTTTAGCGTGTGAGCATTTTTCCTTGCAATTTTCATTCAGCATGTGACTCCGTAGCAAGACCCTGACCGTATTGGCATTGTGCCTAAGGGCATTTGGCATAATGAGAGCGTTGGCCGATGAGCAACCACTGGTGTCCTATCAATAAGCGCTGATGCATTCCCTGGTGACCGTGAACCTGGTTCCTGAACTCAACCCTGTACACCCAATATAGTCATTTTGTTGTATTCACTGATTGACACAACAATCCATAAAGATTTCATTCCGCTGTCTTGGGTGGGCTATTGGCTTTACCTGCCAATCATATGTGCATGCGGCTACATGGATCCTGATTGTGGTACTCGGAAGGCGGACTTGCCTATTGCAGAAGTGGCGGTGCGGAAGTGTCGAAATGTGGCAGTACGCTCCTAATTAGGAAGGCTCGTTAGTCAGCGTGGCTTTTGGATAATCAGGCGGCTATGGCAGTAGTCGTCAAGTGTGGGCTGGTAACATGAAAGGGTGCGGATATGGCAGTGACTATTGGGCATCTTGTGCAGTGGATGTGTGCATATGTGCAACTTCTGGATGTGTGCAGATGTCCGATGTGCAATTCTGTGGGTGCAACTCTGCGGATGCATGCAGATGTGTGAGCGCTGTGGACCTTCTAAGATATCAGCCAGATTGTCAGTGACGGGTTCAGTGTGTATATAATCCCAGAGCCGGTAGGACTTCTCTTCTCTTGCATAGCATGATGCATACACATGGCGAGGTCACTACACTGTCACAGCAGGACACTGCTCATCAGCAGTACCCAGGGACACCAGGGATTGCCCAAACAAAGGGAACACCCAGATGACATCCTACAAACCATCCCCTCCTCAGAATTGTGCAATTAGGACTATAGAGGAAACAACCTCAAACAAATCAACTGCCCAATGCATTAGGGCACTATTGAAAGCACTCCCTGATGAGGAGTGTGAAAACACCCTCCAGGAACTTGAAACTGAGGGTTTTTAAGAAGGAGATGCCAGAAAGTGGTTGATGCCTCCCATAAAGTTGAACAGTTAGCACTCAATGTTAGGATCACAATCCTAGCCCCTCAATTTCAGTTTACTCTACAGTCATCTGGGATGACTGCTATATGCATTATGTATATTGGGCCAGGGGCCTTATGGGACACTAGGAGACACCAATGGTTGAGTCAGCACATGGGAGCACTCACCAGAGGACAAGACAATGGTTGGAGGAACCAGCCAATACTATATATGGAAGGATGGCCAGACTAGGAAGGTAGATTGCCACCTTGATGGCATCATACTTGACATCAGTGCATCAGGAGGATCAGCACATCAAGCCATCATGCATCAGATAAAGTGCACAACTGCATGCATATTGTTAGGATTGCAATCCTAGCCCCTCAATTTTGGTTTACTCTACAGTCATCTGGGATGACTGCTATATGCATTATAACAGGCCAGGGGCCTTATGGGACATCATAGGACACCAACAGTTGAGTCAGCACATGGGAGTGCTCACCAGAGGGCAAGATGATGGTTGGAGGAACCATCCAATACTATATACAGAAGGATGGCCAGACTAGGAAGGTGGATTGCCACCTTGATGCATCACACTTGGCATCAGTGCATCAGGAGGATCAGCACATCAAGCCATCATGCATCAGATGAAGGCGCATGACTGCGCGCATGTCTATAAAGGATCACGATGGGAATGGACAATGCCTTGAGGCATTGCCCTTATTGTCAGGGTCTAGAGCAGTCCAGAGGAGGTCTATGAGTGGAGTCAGAGCAGCAGTGCCCATATGTGCAGCAACTGCGGCAGCGCTCAACCATGCACTCACAAGAACAATAAGAGTGAGTCAGAGTGGGGAGTGCTGATGGGACAAGGGGTCACAAGGGGTCCTCATAGAGTAGTATATAAGTAGGTACAGTGTAGCTGGAGTCTCCCCAGACTTCAGATAGTTTATCTCTCCCCAATTCTATCTTGTTCTTGTCTCCTTTCTACTCTCTGGCCAGCAATGAGGCCTGTGGGCCCCCTAGGGGGATGTAGGGTTGTGGTTGTGGGGCATGAGCTCATAACACATATCTATAAAGGATTGCAGTGGGTATTGAATCAAGAAACAGCAGCGCAATACACTAGACTAAGTAAGGATTCAATTACTTACATTTTCTTACTAGTGTTACTGCCTTACTTAAGGTTGTAATGTTAGTTGTAAAACTGAGGGGATAGTCGCTCAGAACGCCCTCCTTATATGCATTTCAGAAACCCTAACCTAAGTACAGTGTAATCTACCTATTACATAATATCGGTCCCTAAAACGAGTCATTCTGAGTCTTCATCTATTATATTCCTTCTATGATGTTCCATATGACATCATTTCCTTCTATATGACATTGTATGAGTCATATGACTCAGTGTGAGTCATTATGAGTCATAAACATGAGTCATTATGACTAATCATGAGTCATATCATGAGTCATTGTGACTCCAAATGAGTCATAAGTATGAGTCATTATGACTAATCATGAGTCATAATTATGAGTCATTTATGACTATAAATGAGTCATAACAGTGAGTCATAATTGTGAGTCATAAGTCACATGACTAATATTATGTAAGCTATTTATGATTAATATGAAACACTTAATTAATAGTTATCTTACGTCCATGTGTTTCGTTCTTTGTTCTTGAGCTGGATTAGAAGCCATGTAAATAGCTGCTTGATTATCCATTATTAAAGGAATGGATTGTATATCATATCCAAGTTCATTGAACAAATTCTTTAACCATGATATCTGTCTGCATGCATCTGATGCAGCCATGTATTCAGCATGCTATTGTTTTTTGTTTAGCTGATTTCCAGTATACTGGTGCTCCTGCTAATTTTACAACTATACCAGTTGTTGATTTCTATCAATTGGATTTGAAGCCAATCAGCATCAGCATATACAATTAAACCATAAGCATCACGACCATCATATTTTATACAATAATCTAATGTGCTTCCAACATATTTGATTATGTGTAATGCTTTATTAATGTGATCCATTGTAGGATTGCTCACAAATTGTGACATTAATATCGTAGCATAAACGATATCTATCTAGTACACATTGCTAGAAATAATAATGATCCTATCAATTGTTGATAGTATGTGATCATTTCAGGTGTAGCTTTGCCTTCTATTTGTTTATTTGGTACATAACCAGCTGGTAAAGGAGTATTAACTGGTTTTGCATTTATTAAACCAAATCTTTCAACAATCTTTTTTGCATATTTGGCTTGATCAATTGTGACAGTACGTTTACTTTTGTCTATCACAATATTCATTCCTAGATATTCACTTAGATCTCCTAAGTCTCTACTTTCCCATTTATTCATAAATTTATTTTTAAAGTCATCAACAGTCTTTTCATTATTGCCCATAAATATTATGTCATCAACATATAAGATGATAACAACAATGTCTTTGTTGTTTCTGTAGACATATATTCCTGTATCGGCATATAATCTTCTAAACCCTAGTTTAGTTATACTGTTATGTGCTTGTATATTCCAAGCTAAAGATGCTTGTTTCAAACCATATAAAGCTTTTCTCAGCTTATATACTTTATCAGTATCTTTGGTTTTGAAACCTTCCGGTTGTTCCATATATATCTCCTCTTCTAATTGGCCGTATAGAAAAGCAGTTTTAACATCTAGTGCTTTGAGTACCCAACCCTCTAAAGCTGCTAATGCTAGTAAGATTCTGACAGTCTCGAATCTTGAAACCGGGCTAAATGTGGCTCCAAAGTCTATTCCTGGTACTTGTGAAAAGCCTTGAGCAACCAATCGCGCTTTATATCTATTATCCGATTGCTTTATGGTGTAAACCCATCTACATCCAATAGGTTTCCTGTCTTTAGGTCTGTTTACTAATTCCCAAACATTTCTACTTTGTATAGATTTAATTTCTTCTTCCATAGCAGTTACCCATTTTGAATATGATTGAGGATCCTTATCTTTTATTTTGATAAGATCTCTATATACAACAGGTATTCCTTTTCTTCTTTTCTTGATCATTGAGTTTCGATGCTGCTTTTGATAAGAGAAATTTATCTCTTTTTGCTTGTACTTTCTTTAGCCAAGCTTCATTATCAAATTCTAAATCATTAGATTCTGAATCTAATTTTGTATCCATAGTAACCGTCTTATCTAGATCAATATCTGGTATAGAAGGTTTCTTTATTATCTCAGGTAATAAGATTTTCTTTCAAATCTAGGCATTGGAGTTAAATCTGATTTAACATCTGATTTATTTGTTTCTACAGAAGTTATTTTCTTAGTATTCTTTTTAGGAATAGGTCTAAGATCTTCTACAGTTAGTTCTGCCATAATTAGAATCTGATGTTCTAATGTTTGGATGTTTTTTTCTTTCCATACAAGTCTTCAGTAACTTTTGAACTTGTTGTCTATTTATCATTTAGTTCTTTATCATTCTTAATTCTGTTTTGAATGAACATCATTCCATTTCTTAAAGTTAAATTCAGCTTCAATTTTAGCTGGATGTTTATCTCCATAAACATTATCTTTTATAACTTTAACTTTTGGAATCCTAGATGATTTTTGTGTTCCAAACTTTTGTTGTATGACAGCTCTTTCCTGTGCTCTAAATCCAAATGGATTTCGAGCTTGTTCATCTGGATTATTAGACTGCTCTAGTATCGTAGATCTAGAAATTGGTTTATCATGCCAAGTCTATTTCTTTTAACTTCTTGAAGATCTAACTTCTTTCCAACACGTTTAACTCCTTAAATAAATCTATATTCTTTCTATAGTTTATGTCAAGATTTGACTTAGGAAGTTGAAAAGGTGTTTCAATTGATGATTTACTTTTATTAAGAGTATTCTTGGATTTATTCAGATTTTCAATCTGTTTTTCAAATTCTCTTATTTTAGCTAATCTTTCATCATCTCTTTGTGATTTCTTATTTGTAGATGATTTCTTTAATGAAGGAGTATTAATAGCTTTTTTGTTCCTTTATCAGTAAAATATTTAAAAGAATCATTAATTTCTTTCATTTTTTCGAAGTTATCGTCAATTCTTTTTGATACTTGACTACTTCTAAAACCTTTTGTTTCAGATCTTTTATATCTTCATCAAGATCACTTTTACTTTTATACATATCAGATATATTCAAATCTGATTCTGAATGTGAATCCTTCTTTGATCTATATGAATTACTTTTAGATATATTTGAATTATAATCACTTTCATCTGCTGAATATGATTTTGTGCTATGATATGAAGAATTACTGTCATGTAGATGATTGTCTATTTCTTTATTAGACTTATGATCATCTGAATCCGACGAATCATCATCATCTAAATTATTTGAATCATGAAATGATTTCCTTTTATCATTGATTGTAGTGTCATGATTATAATATTCTTGTTTGATGGAATTGCTTTAAGATCTAAAGATGTGGGTATATCATTATGAATAAGTTTATCTTTTTTAATTTGGGAAATATGTTTTCATCAAAGATGGCATGTGTAGCAATGACTATAGTATTTTTATCATTCATGAACTTATATGATTTGCTTTCATATCCAATGAATATCATTGGTTCAGCTCTTGGTGATATTTATTCTTTCTTCTTTCTTTTACTATATAGACATATGCTAGACATCCAATATTCTGAAGTTCGACATGTTAGGTTTTTTGTTCATCATATTTTCATAAGGTGTTTTCCATTTCATTCTTCTAATGGTGTACGATTATATATGTGGACTGCAGTATCAAATGCAAAAGACCACCATGATTTAGGACAACCAGATTCTAATAAAAGTGTATGTGCTTTCTTTAGAATGGTTTCATTTAATCGTTCAGCTCTACCATTTTGTTGATGAACATGTGGAGCACTTAGTTCATGTTTAATACCTTTTTCTGAAAATAGTTATTTAGCTTTTGATTTACAAACTCTCCCCCTCGATCTGAATGCATACTTTCAACTTTTAAATTGAGTTGATTCTCAATATATATAATATATGCTTTAATAGCAGTAAAAGTATCAGCTTTAGATCGAAGTAATGCTACATAAGCAAAAGAAGAATAATCATCTAAAATTAATAAAGCCCATTTTTGTTTATGGTAAGACTGAATAGGTAATTCTATCAAGTCCATATGTATCAATTCTAGCAAGGTAGTTGCTCTATTGGTTGAAACGTGATATGGTTTATTATCAAGTTTTCCCATGATACATGATTTACATATGCTTTTCATATGTGGTTTATTATTTTAGAACTATTTTCAGTATTTCTGAACATATGACTTAACACATTATCACTTGGATGTGCCATTCTTCGATGCCAAATAAAATAATCAATAGTTTAGAACTATTATTTAATAACAAATGTTGTAAAGGTCTTTTAATCTCAGTAGATAACCAACTTATAGAGTTAGTTTCTAAAGGATATCCTGTCAACATTATGTTTCCCTTGTGTATAATAGTTTGTGTTTTTGTGTGATATACTTCATAATTCATACTAGTAAGTTGTGGTACAGAGATAATTCTGTATGGCAACATTGGCATATAACATACGATCCAGTTTAGCATATGTTTTCCATGTTGGAAACATCCTTGGCCTTGGCCTTCAATGAGTGTTTTCGCATTTTTGTCTGTAGTAGTAACTTTAACTGGTGTGATAAATTTCTTATATGACATAAATCATTTATAAATGGTGTACAATGTCTGGTAGCTCCAGAATCAATTACCCACTTATCATTCTTATTTAAAAGCATAATTTGTCACTAGGAACCCTATATTCATAATTACTATATATACAATTGTATCTACTGTTATTCAAAGCTTGATTCGATGCGTTCAACACATCTACATTGGTAAGATTATCAAGCACTAAAACAGTATTAGATAAGTAATTAGAATGGTTTAAATTTGTCACATACCCAAATGGATCATCCTCATCAGATGGTCCTCCGGAGTTACTCTCAGGATTAGTTATATCCATATTTTCAACGTTAGTATTGATGTTCTCATCAATATATTCAATGCCACTGTTGTAACCATCATTTGCATCATTGTAGTGTTCCTCACTACTGTCTGATTGCGATTTAAGGTCCGGAACTGAACTATCATCAGTTTCTGCTATAGGTGAAAAAGGAATTTGAGGCGTCAAGAAGATTCTTTTGAACTCCGTTCCTTCAGGAGAAAGTTCATAATCTACTACCTCATCTTGAAGGTATTCTGGAGGATAAGCCAACATAGTATCTATGTAATGGAAACCTATTCTATCTAATAAATCATGATTAGATGTGTGTTCAGGTATCTCTTCCTCAATATTTCCTATAGTCTGAATTGGTTCATCAATCGTCATATTATTTGTAAAGTGAATAATATTATGAGAATCTTTCTTATTCTCATGTTTATACTTATTCAACTCTGCAATTAAAGCTTTTTCTTCAGCTTCTTGTTATCACGATTCTGTGCGTTCCATTTCTTCTTATCATCTTTAGATAAAGAAGATGCATTTGCTTTGTTAGCAAATCTGTTATTGCTTTGACAAGGTGTGAACGATCGTCTATTATTGAATCTGCCTCTAAAAGATCCTCCTCTAAACCTATTGTTTGGAAACTGATTACTAGATTGTTGATCATTCCAAGATGGTTTAGTGTTTGGATACTTGTTGATGTTAGATCCAATGTTAGCAATTTGAACAGTTTGTCTGCCACTCCTTGCTTTTGATTGCATGAGATTCCATTCATTCTGAATCTTAGGAACTATCTTTGCTGACGTGAATTCGTCAATATTGCTATTAACAATATTAGTAACCAAAGTACTATATTGTTGATTCAAAGCATGTAAAATGAAGAATGTCAATAAAAGTCTGGAAGTTTGTATTTATCTTCAGTTCCTAAATCGGAAACAGCTTTCATCAATTTAGAGATAGCTATAATGGGATCTTGTCCTGGTTTCATAGACCAACTAAATATGTTTTTATACAAATAAAGTATTTGGCTATTCCAGTCGTTCCAAAAACTTTATCCAATTCAGCAATAGTTTGAGCTGGAGTTTCTTTAACGTAAGACCATAGATTAGTTGCTAATGCCATTTTAATGATAGCATTTGTCTTTGCAGAATTTTCATCCCAATCAAGTCTTTCATTATAAACAGATTTATACTTCAATTCCCAATGGGTTTTTTCTTCAATGCTAGATTTTTCTGTAGGTGGTGAGGGGTAACCTTCTTTTTCTCTAGTTACATATTTAGTGTATCCTTTCATGGCTAAGTATGCCATCAAGGTTTCTTTCCACTTTTTATAATCCATTACTCCATTAAACACAGTAACCATTTTTTCTAGCGATTCTTTATCGTCTTTTCCTCCACATAAATAATTTGCCAATCTATTTTTAGAGGAAACAAAATCATCTAGAGTCCACCAAGCAAGTCTAGATTTGAAATTCTCAGTGAAATGAAGATGATTAATGCAGTACGTTCATAAGTAAAATGAACGTTTCTTCTCCAATGTTGAGGATATGAGACGATTTCAGATAATTTAGGATACATAGGCCAAACTTGTTCTTTATAGTATCTGGGTTGAAACAAAACATATAACATAATCCATTCTTATTCCAAATAGGATGATTTTTAGTATGTTTTATGATATGTGTTTGTTTGTTAACCCTATATTTAACATTTATAAAGAACGGAAATGCAAGTTCTAATTCCTTTGCTTTAACGCTGAAATTAGACTGAATATTCTTATCAGATTTAGATTCAGTACCTGAACCTGATTTCAAGAATTTCCTATTTGATGAAGAACTTGGTTCTCTTATAGGTGCAACATTTTTCTGCCATCTGATTTGTGGAGCTTGAAAATTGTGAACCCTCTTCTTTCGTCAAAGATTCCTTGGTTTGGAAATATTGTTTTTCGGATAAACAATTTCTTCTGAATTTTCGTCAATCCAATCAGATGCTTTATGTGGTTCATATCCCCAAGGTTTATCATCATCATCTGATTTGTGTTCATCATTCCAACCGTTATCCTGATTTGTATCATCAGCTTTCTGTTTCTCACAGATTCTTTGTAGACGTTTAATTAAACCAGCAATAATTTCTTTTGTATTTAATATTGTTGGTTCAGGGGAATTATTAATACATCTTTGAGACTCTGGGAATTGTTGAACAATGTTTTCATTGTGGATGGTGAACGCGGTTTCTTCTTCTTTCAAAAATGGATTACTCTTAGGATAATACATGTCGATGATATCATCAGGAACATATACAAAATTATCCAAGTTCGACGTATGAGTAAACTCATTTTGATGAAGTTTTTCATCAGATTTAACCGTTGGGAAATTATTCTTAGTCTGATTTTCGTTCTCATCGGACTGTGACAAAAAATTCATAATTGGACCATCTTGGTCTGCATTTGTACAAGTATATAGACTACTAGGTACTATACCTGGTAGTCGATGCTGTCCTCAGAGACAACTGAGTTCGCCGAACTCCCTGAGCTTCTCGATTTCGTCCTCGATCGGGACGACGGGCTTGAATCTTTCCAGAGCATCCGCTCTGGTCTCTCTCCTGCTACCGGGGATAAACTTTTCCCTGGGCGAATGTGACTGTACGGGGAGTGGCGTAACTCCCTCTTCTGAATGACTGGGGTTCTCACGACCCCTGAATACGTACGCTGTCACAGATATATCAGCTTTTGATTTAATTAGCTGATTTAGATCTTTTACCAAAGACACAAATCTGTCTTGTTCCAAGATCCGATCTAGCTCCTTAAGAGCTTCTTTCTCCTTTTTCTGGATTTCCGATGCATGAACGGCTTCATCATAATCTTGTTTGTCATGATAAATGACACTGTTATGAATCCAGATCGGATGTTCTCTGGCTAATCCTTTTCTGGCCAATTCTTGAGAAAGTTCTTTCGGATCATAAGGGTCATCAACCCTTCGGAGTGTCGTATCAATTTTCTTCTTCAAAGATTCATACTGCGGAGCGGGGCGGCCATCAAATCCCATATAGTGACATTGCGGACCGAGATGTTGTGGGAATCCAGGGATGTCCGATAATTTCTCTTGACGTGTGATGATCTCAATCTCTTCGTCTTCTTCCTCAGCCCTGTCAAACTGATCTAACAAGATCAGATCTACTTTCTCGCTGATGGCCATGCCATCTTCTGATCTATATTTGACACCTAGAATATGCAGTTTATTGCCGATGTCCCTGACTTCCTCAGTCAGAAAACAATTGAGAATGAAACCAAATGTGTCAATTCGAGGGGCGAAGGAAATTTGATATGCGGGAAGATCATAAGATCTAATCGCTGGATATATTTCCCTGACCTCAGGGGTATCTTTGATATTGTTATATCCGGCACAAGAATGCGCCAGATGGACGAGGCGAGCAAGGCAAACATATGGATCACATGATGCCATATCATCTGCGTCATATTTGTTCATGATATTAATAATGTCCTCCTTGGTCAAGTTTCGGTTCCTAATCAGGACCCGAGCTAAAATGCCCTGATTGATGTAGTTTTCGTAGCCAATAGCTCCATCAAGATAGACATGATAGTCCATTTGAGTGCAGAGAGGACTGATTTGGTAAACGCGCGACATTTCAATTTGTTTCTAAAAATAAAAATATATTAGCCTAATTCTTATTTCCCAAATGATACATGAGAAAAAAGAGTGCTTATCAGGCTGTGCTATTTTTGAAACAATACGTCATGGACTTGTCTGGCAACGCAAACGACTCATTGGGGTTATATGGATGTTGTTATGCCAATCTTGTACCAGGGCTCCTTCAAATTCCCTGCATACAAACTAGTATGTATGTATGTGTGTATGTGTGTATGTATCTGTGTAAGTGACATCCTCGGACGTCCTAATCTAGTTGGGGTGCTATTCATCTGCCCAACAATAGTCTGCATGTACGACGAAAGTTCGCCTCAGCACGACCTTTATACGAATATTAAATAATAAAATAGAGAAAACTGACGAAAACGGTTATTATGATATATGCATTAATGTAATGGGCAATTGGGGGTGCATGAAGCCTTTACAGGGGATCGTCCCTGTTATCCGCATAAAGCGGCCCAAAATCCGTGTCTTTTTTGGTAGTGGTGTGACAAAACCACAACATATTTAAAGACCTGCCAGTCCTGGGAAAGTTTTGATTTCGTTGTCTTCCAACAACGCACAACTCCGATGCGTGACACCAGGTTTTTAATCTATCTCCCCAGATAGTCTGTCACAAGTGTGACAGAAATGGTATCCCTGCTACCATTAAGCGACTATTTATCCCATAGTTGGGTTAGCATTCATTCGTAGTGGATGAGAGAAAGTCAAAACACAGATCACACAATATCTTATCAGCTATAGATCCCATCGGTCATGATAGAGGGCCATCAGCCATATCTATGATTCCGATATTTTGAGATCCCATCAGCTGATCTGATCACACACTTAAACTATTTATAATACACTGTAGACTATACCCTTCTAGACATACAATGCCCAACCCTTTGAGCATTTGAAGGCAGTCGCCGGGGCCCATAACCTATTGAATCAAGGACAGCAGCGCAGCTAATCAAACTAAGTAAGGATTCAATTACTTACATTGTTAGTTTGTTACTGCCTTAGTAGTTGATACTAATGTTAGTTGTAAAACTGAGGGGATAGTTGCTCAGAACGCCCTCCTTATATGCATTTCAGAAACCCTAACCTAAGTACAGTGTAATCTACCTATTACATAATATTGGTCCCTAAAACAAGTCATTCTGAGTCTTCATCTATTTATATTCCTTCTATGATGTTCTATATGACATCATTTCATTCTTATATGACGTTGTATGAGTCATTATGAGTCATAATCATGAGTCATTATGACTAATCATGAGTCATAATCATGAGTCATTGTGACTCCAAATGAGTCATAAATATGAGTCATTTATGACTAATCATGAGTCATAATTATGAGTCATTATGACTATAAATAAGTCATAACTGTGAGTCACAATCATGAGTCATAAGTCACATGACTAATATTATGTAAGCTATTTATGATTAAATATGAAACACTTAATTAATAGTTATTCAATCTTATCTAATTAGATTAGATATAGATTAGATATAGATTAGATAAGATGTTCATTACATTAGTTATTGTAATGAATGTAACTAATCTAATGTAACTATTATAATAACTGTTAGAGTTTCGACAGTCGCAAGTGGTTGGAAGGGATTTGGCTGTTTATCATCCTCGTCATGTCCTATGCCGCCCTCACCACTGCCCTCATCCAAATCATCATTCCATCGACCAGGGGATGTAGGGGAGTATCCTCGGGTGGGAGAAATAGGTGGAGAGAAACCACTGTCCCATCGCTCGTTTTCAACATGTCCCCCATTCTCGGGACCTTTGTTTGGCCCATTCTCGCCATCAGAGACCTGTTCCGTTGTTGCTGAACAGAGAGAGAGTTCTCATTTGACCCGCCTTTTTTTGCGTAACTTGTCTAGTAGTGTGCTTATACAATCCAATACACTTATTTGTTCATATTGCGGATTTAATACTCCAGACTGACCTTTTGTGGGCACTTCTCATAGCTTGAATCTCCCTGAGGTGTGGATTTACATCCACTGCACCATATGTCGCTATAAATGCTTCACGAAGGGATGTAAGGTCAGCGTCTCGGTATTTCCTGTGATTTCGGTAAGTCCTTTCTTGGACTTCTTGTCCCCCATTGCAGCAGCGCTGGCAGTTGCACCATTTGTACTTGATGGGACGGGCAGGCATGGCACACACAGCACGGCGGAGTGGAGAGTTGTTGGTTTCAATGAACTCAGCAAAGTTTAGAGGCAAATATTTGGCATAATTTCTCGTACATGGGACACATGGTGGTAAATACGGAGCAAACGATGGGAGAGGATATGAGAGGATAGCGAAGCTGGACATGGAGGGGTCACACCGCCTGTCATCGGAATTGCAGGCTGGCAGAGGATTCCTGGGGCTTTGAGCCGACGCATTTCTCACTGGGGCTGAGCCCTGTGAAGTAAAATTCAGCATATACTCCATGACCCACGACCCAACTACTTATGCCGTGGCGGCGCGCAGCATATCCTCCAGATCGAAAATTGGTGTTGCAATCCACCCCTTCCGTTTTATCCATTTGAATTCTTGTGGATTGGCACTGCAGTGGAGCAATATTCAGATTATACACATCCATGACAAAATCACCTACGTGGCATACTCCACTAGTGTTTTCCATTGGTCTCGGGTACTGTGATGAGCGAAATTTAGCTTATTCACATCTGGCATGTCATACAAGTTCTTACAACGCATTTTTATCATTTTGTAGACGCTCCGTATCTTCAAGTTGGAGGCCCGAACGAATAACAGAGTTCATGCCTTTCGGAACCAAGTTCTCCTCCGGAACAGAATTATTCACAACAATGAAAGCAATGTCATGGTATTCGTCCTTGTTGGAATGGATAATGTATGGGATAATCGGTCCGAGTTTGGGACGTCTCAGGCTGAATTGTTCGTTCGACCATATGTTATACACGCTCTCGTACTTCTCTTTCCAAGTATTAAATTTTTTGTGGAATATTGCCACAAAGCAATTCAACGATTGGGGAGACTTTAACCGTATAAACTCTTGAATGCCATCATGATCTTTTCTTATTAATCCTCGGCGCTCAAACCGACGCTAGAAGAGGAATGTAAGCAGCAAGTCAGAACGAGTACGAAGGACAAATAGCCCTACCAAATACGGGTCTAGACTCCATTCTAGGCTCAATTGATGAGCTGGGAGAGATGGGGGAGGCACGGGCGACGCATTCGTGATGGATATGAGAAAAAGTAGAAAAGTGGTAACGATTTTGAACCGCATTGCAGCTTGGGGATGAAAGGACCAGCCTCTACCCGAGGTCCATGCCTCACGTCGGTTTTTGTATAAAATTTAGTCGGCTTCGGCCATGACGGCCATGACGGCCATGTGCATGAACTGTTGCAGTGTTGTCATGACATGACCCCTTCCTGGCAGTGTTGTGCCGGTCATTGACCGTTAAGGAAAGTCAACGTTCCGTCATGACTTTTTTTTTTTTTCGGTTCAGGGTAGTCGGTCCTACCCGGGCCAATCATCTAGTCCTCTGGGCGCTGCATTGTCGCAACTCGAACGGCCAAAATCGAAGAGGGATTTGATGGGTATTGGGCCGATCGTTGATTGTCTGACAGGCATGCAATCTGTGTCATCATCATCAACTAACTGTGATTGTTGTTCCACCATAGATCGGAATGAGTCTGTCAATTGAGAGTGGGATGAGCTACCGTCGGATGCCTCAGGGGGATCAACAGGTTGATGTGGAGTCAGAGATTCTGTGCAGGTGGGAGCAGACTCGGATACTAGTAGTGCGCTGGCAGCGGTGGCGGCGGCAGCAATTTCTGCATCTGTGTGGACCTGGAACACTCGTTTAAGTCTTTTCTTTGTCTGTTTATGTGCATGTTCATCATGGATATGTTGGAACATGAGCTGAGCAAGCCTGATTTCGACGTTACTGCCCGTTTTGGCTCACCTTCCATTTATAGTATGTCACACCGTCACGCCGCGCGCGCCGAAGTTTCGACGCTATCAGACATTGCCTTCGCCTTTATGTTCTACCGTTGATATCACATGCGCCGAGCGCATGTATATAGACCCTTTGTATGCCGCTTCACTGCCCTCAGTCGTTTGTGCCACGACTGAGGTGCGTTCTCATGTTTTTGATATGTTTTGCCTTTTCTGACATTATACTTGTAGCTTGGTATTTCTACAGGTATCTAGTATGCAATATAGTCGTTTGTGCCACGACTGAGCTTGGTATTTCTACAGGATATGCATCTTCAGTTCCGCAAGGACAACCATATTATTCATTCCAAGGTTCCATAATTTAGTCAATATATTACCAAAGACACTGAAAAGTCTTTCACAGGATGCAGAATTGGCTGAAATTGAGAGGATGTGTTTGGCCAGATGGATGAAGGGTGGAGGTTCTCGGCCAACGAAGCAAAACTTGTCATAGAGGACCACAGGATCAGGGGTTTTGGACTGTCAACATATGATCAGAGATGGTCTATCCTCAGGCTGGTATGTGATTGGTACCTCTCTGTTTGCCGCTACTTGGGCTATCCCGCAAGATGACTTGAGATCACTGAATTGACCAGTACCACATAGGTAATCTGTGAATTGTGGGTGGAATTCAGGTGGAGGATCCTTCTCGTAAATGCATCACCAAAGACGCTCAAGCATGGAATGAATTCCAGCGTTAGTCAGGAATTGGAGTGGCGCAAACGGTGTGCTTTGGTAGAATGGGTTGAGAATAACATCGTCAATGAAGATCTCTTGATCTGCAGTTGCCCAGCGTGCCTCAATACTCTCAATAATGGCCATGCAGCCCTCTGTATCCTCTCGGTCAGTCATAGACTGATATTGCATTATGAGGTGGCTGAATGTCATGAGTACCTGATCAAGGCAGCAGAATGATGCCTGTGTGATGTTAGTTGCAATTGCAAGTGGCTCAAGATGATGTTTCATGCTGAAACAATGAATGGGTTAATTGTATATACAACAAACCATGCAAGAGCATGCCAGAATAGTGGGTCTTTTATAATTTTTACCATTTGACATGCTTTTTGCTTTGCTTTTGCATTGCCTGTCACCACAGTCTTATCTTCATCCCTGAACTGCATAGCATCATTGTATTACTTGTTAGGATCACAATCCTTATGGGACACCAATGGTTGAGTCAGTGATGGGAGCGCTCACCAGAGGGCAAGATGATGGTTGGAGGAACCATCCAATACTATATATGGAAGGACAGCCAGACTAGAAAGGTGGATCGCCACCTTGATGGCATCATACTTGGCATCAGTGCATCAGGAGGATCAGCACATCAAGCCATCACACATCAGACAAAGGCACAAGACAGCGCGCATGTCTATAAAGGATCACAATGGGAACACACAATGCCTTGAGGCATTGCTCCTTATGGTCAGGGTCTAGAGCAGTCCAGAAGAGGTCTATGAGTGGAGTCAGAGCGGCCATGCCCATATGTGCAGCAACTGCGGCAGCGCCCAAGCACATGCTCACCAAGAACAATAAGAGTGAGTCAGAGTGGGGGAGTGCCAATGGGACAAGGGGTTGCAAGGGGTCCTCATAGAATAGTATATAAGTAGGTGCATTGTAGCTGGAGTCTCCCCAGACTTCAGATAGTTTATCTCCACCCCAATTCTATCTCATTCTTGTCTCCTTTCTATCCTCTGGCCAGCAACGAGGCCTGTGGGCCCCTTAGGGGGATTGTAAGGTTGTGGTTAGGGGCGTGAGCTCATAACATTACTGCTAAGGGAGCCAAGTTTGTGGCAGCCCATGCTTTGTGGAGCATAGCAAGAACAAGTGTCTTGCTGCGTAGCCATGTAATGAGTTGTGTCACCTTGTCACAATAGGGGGGCTCAGAGTTGGCAGTGGCTTTGGCAGTGGCTTTGGCAGCTGCCGGTATTGTGTGACATTATATAAGCATTAAATAACCAACTCTTGCTTCTTGTATTTCTGCTTCATTCCCTCACTACCCTTGCCACCATGCCTCACAAAAACTTACATGATGAGGTCCTAAGGGCATATGTCCTTCATCTGACACTCTGTGATGCTCTGTTGCCTCCTGATGAGCTCACAGTTGATGAATTGCTTATCAGATTCCAAGCTGATATGGAGATGTTCAGAGCCATACGTGATGCATGCTATCTCAACACTTGTACTTCTATTCCCAAGTCTGGGACCCTCCATCTTGCATGGGAGTATGCAAAGGACCCACATCATCATGACTTATTCATCCAAATGCTCCGTATTTCCCCACATGCATTTGATGTTCTACATGAACTTATCAAGGATCATCCAGTGTTCCAGAACAACTCCCATGTCCCTCAGTCACCAGTTGACTACCAGTTGGCTGTGACTCTATACAGGATGGGCCACTTTGGCAATGCTGCCTCACTAGCAGACATTTCTTGTGTTGCTGGATGTGGAGAAGGAACAGTGGAGGCTTTCACTCACAGGTGAGATTTTGTCATATTCCTGGATATGGGGAGGGTACTTAAGTGTATTACTATAGATGCATTACTGCCATTGAATCCTTGCATGACCTCTTTGTTCGACCACTCACAGCAGAGGAGAAAGAGGCTGAGAAAGTGCGGGTGGATACTACCCTGGGTTTCAAAGGCCTTTGGCATGAAGGGTGGGTCATGTATGATGGCACAATTGTTGTGCTCTTTGCCTGCCCTGCATTTGAAGGCAATGCATATTACACACGTAAAGGAAATTATGGCTTGAATCTGCAGGTGAGTCAGGGATTATCATGTAGTCAATTTTTTTTCTTATGCAAAGCAGGTTGGGAATGTCCCTTCTGTTACAGTTCTCTTTTTGTTTTGTCTTTGTGTTTCAGTGAACCGTTTCATATCCATCTTTACTGCGCAGTGTACAGCCTGGATGTTATCTCCTTTTGTAGTTACCTTCACATTTCCTTTCTCAGATAACTACAGCTTTATTCCCTTTTTACGATTCCTTTGTTCTCCAAACATATATAAGCTCCATGTATTGTAGAGTAACCTCAGTTCCAACTTAGACGAGTTTTGCTCCCAACCTCGCTCAAACTCGACACTCTTCTTCTTCATCATTCTCAAGACCTTCGTCATTGTTTGACTTAGTGTCTAAACTCTTTGTCCAGTGACTGGGAGTGGACCGAGACTCTGCTTGTTGCTGTTGACTTAGAACGAACCACAACAAGGGCATCGTCCGTAACACCTTCCACCTTGCGAATTGTTGACTATTCTCATGGTCTCACTGGTGCTGCTCATAATGCAGCTGCATTTGAAAATACAGCAGCCTCCAGGTATCCAGAGTACCTCTTTTCTGGGAGGGAGTTTGCTTGGGCAGACTCAGCTTATCCTTTAAGTGACAGGGTAATTCCTGTCCACAAGCAACCTGCTTCCAATTGCAGGGAGAATGCAATATTTGACAAAGCTGTGTCACATCTGCGTGTGTGCTCAGAACACTGTATGGGTGCTCTGAAGGGTCGTTACCAATGTCTTCATGGCCTTCGTGTTGCTATCAATGGTCCTGATGATCACATCAGAGCTACTAAATGGATCACTTGTGCTATCATTCTTCACAACTTGGTCATTGATGTGGATGGTGGCACCTCAAACATTATTTTCAACCCCTGCATGGGCTTCATGAAGAGCAGGATGATGCTGGTGATGGTGAGGTTCAGGAGGATGCAGATGATGATGAAGGGAATGAGGGATCCCTAAAGCATAAGCAACTTATTGCTGAGCTTTTAGCTCATTGTCAAGCACTTGGAATACCATTGAGAGCAGACATTAAAATGTGATTCTGTATACTACTAATCCAAATGTCCTGGCATATTGTTAAGAAATGATGCACTTAAGCATACTTATTTCCCATCTCCTGCTCCAACTTCTCATAGTCCCAGTCAGATGAAGGAGCAGCTATTGGCTCTGGGCTCTTTTCTTTCATGTCATTCAGCTGCTCATGGTATTCCTCCCTAGTTATCAACCCAAGTTGAAACTCCTGTAGTAGAAGTTGTTGCTCTTGAAGGTCTAGCTTATGCTTCTTGGTTTTCCTCTCTTCTATCATCCTGGCCTTGGCAAGTTTCAGGGTTTTCCTACATCATGGTGTTATTCATGGAAAAACAATGGGAACAACAACACTTACCCTTGCATGACCATGAAGGTATCTTCAAGAGTGCACTTCTTGGGAACACGTGAAATAGATGAGCTTGCCTTTGTAATAGCTGCCTCAAGTTGACCTGAGAGTGATGAAGAATGCTTATGAGATAAAGCAAACTGAGTTGGAGGAGTCTGGGATGGTGGTGGAGAGGATAATACTGGATTGGAGGGTCCTGGTCAAGTAGAGCAGGATTTATGAGAGAGTCTGGGATCTGAGAAGGTGGAGGAGCAGATACAGTTGATGAACCACGTAAATTCAGCACTTCTTGACCATGTGGACCAACCCCAGTTGTTATGACAACAGGATTGAGGTTGGGATTGGTTGCAAGGAGGGCATGAAGCCTAGGGGAAAAGGGGCATTCATGTACAATTTGATCTAAGAAAAAATCAGACAAATATGCCAAATTATTCAAATACTCACCCCAAAGATTCTTTGCATCAGAAGGGGTATCTGCATTGGGACCATCACCTGGTACCTTATATTGAACTACTTGCTCCCCTGTATCATCAACCTGAAGACCACCACCAGTCTGGATGAGACGCTGAGAGTGGCTTTGTACACTTTACAGAGACTTGCAAGGATATCAGCAGAAATAACACAAATACATAAAAAAACTCACTTATCCCACTTTGTCTTAATTATCTATGTACATGTGAGTCAGACTGGACATAATGGGGTATAGGGGCTTCAGCAATGTGCCTGAAGACCTTGTTTTTGCTTTCCCCACTAGATTTCTGCAATGATATACTGAAAATATGTCCAGAATTGAAAATGCAATAATACTTACCTCATTCTTCCCCCTTCCAACCATTATTTTGTAATTAGAAGGCTCCTCAACAAGGCCAATAAGCCTCCAAACAAGAGCATGATCATTGGCAGCCCATGGAACAGATGGCAGCTGAGTTCGAGGAGTAGACATGGTGCCAAGACAGAAAGGACAAGTATCTGTTGAGGACAAGTGAGCATATAGCCAAAAAGCAGGAGAATGAGTGAAAGCGAACTAAATTAGAAAAGAATGGCTTTGAATGTGTAGATATGGTGTATTAGTGATTGGAGAGCAAGCCAGGATATGGCTAATAGGACAGGTGTATGTGTAAAGCCCTAGCTTGAGTTGGATGGTCAAGGGTATTGGGGGAGGGAAGAATGGATTGGCATCACCCTGATGTTCCCCGTTGCATGGCCTCATGCCTGCCTCATGTCCTACGACACTGCCAGATGGCTACTTGTATTGTGGGAAGAAGTGTGACTATTTGTGACAAAGTCGGCAGCTGCCAAATGCCAACTCTGAGCCCCCCTAATATCCCAAGACATCTGCACTACTAGACTTAAAGTACTTCCCAACTACAAGGTTGATCTAATTTGAATCATTTGAGTAGCAAGTGCCAACTGATGATTTAAAAACACACCTGATGGGAATAACAATCAAGTATTACAAGCCATGGGTGTTTCTGTCTGATAATCCAATGCGCTTTCTGGCATTCCCCTGAAGCATCAGATGGGATTTCACACACCACCTAATGACTCTTCATTGGGATAAAGCATAAAACTGTAAAGTGGGATAAAGCAATCAACCCAGAATTGGGATGAAGCATGTCACCCAGAAGTGGGATTTGTGGGGGTCTGGGGGCGTGCCCCCAGCAAGCTGAAGGGGTGAGATGGTGGTGCAGTTCGAGCAACATGAGGAAGCGCCATAGGCGCAGCCCCTGAAGCTTGTCTATATAGAAGGGCACAATGCATGAGAAAGGTACTGATGAGTCAGCACTGACAAATTCTGACTAAGGCTGACAAATGCTGACAAATGCTGACCTAATTCTGATTAATAATTAGCTAAGCAAGTGCAGCCTGACTAAGAGTTTTGTCAGCATGTCAGCATTTGTAAGCAACCTGCCAGTCACAAGTCACACTATTGTCCCACAGGTCACACACCTGTCACAACATTCTCATAAGTCACACCCCAGTCACACCCCAGTCACAGGGCACTCACAAGGCACATCCCAGTCACAATCACAAGATTCTCACAAGTCACACCCCAGTCACATGGTACCTGGACACCTACAGTCACAAGGCCCAGAACTGCACTCCCCCCAGTCACAGGATTCTCACAAGTCACACCCCTGTCACATGGAGCCCATCAACCACACCTCAGTCACAATGTCACATCCCAGTGACAGGGTTCCCACAAGCCACACCTCAGTCACAATGTCACACCCCATCAGATGGTGACCACCCAGGGAGTGACTCACAGTCCAAGGGTGCCTAGAAGTCACACCCCAGTCACAGGGAGTGACTCACCACCACTTGGAATTCACATGGTCCATCACATGGCTGTTCACATGGTCCACCACATGGCATTTCACATGGCACTTCACAAGCCCTGTGACATGGTGCTTCACACACCACGTGACATAGTGCTTCATGTGGCATGGCACTTCACACACCACTTGACATGGCACTTCACATGCCACATGACATGGCACTTCACATGCCACGTGACATGGCTGTTCTCACACCATGTGACATGGCATTTCACAGGGCATGTGACATGGCACTTCACACACCCTGTGACATGGCACTTCCCACACCCCGTGACATGGCACTTCACACGACACGGTGCTTCACATGGCTGTTCACATGGTCCACCACATGCCCTGTGACATGGTACTTCACATGCCCTGTGACATGGCACTTCACACACCCTGTGACATGTCACTTCCCAAGCCACGTGACATGGGACTTCCCACACCATGTGACATGGCACTTCACACACCCTGTGACATGGCACTTCACATGACATGGTGCTTCACACATTATGTGACATGGGACTTCACACATCACATGACATGGTGCTTCACACACCCAGTGATGTGGCTGTTCACATGGTCCACCACATGGTGTTTCACATGCCACATGACATGGCACTTCACACAGTACTCAACATGGTGTTTCACATGGTACATCATGTGGCACTTCACATGCCCTGTGACATGGCCTTTCACATACCACTTAACGTGGTGCTTCATGTGACATGGCACTTCATATGCCACATGACATGGCCCTTCACACTCCACATGACATGGTGCTTCACACACCACCTGACATGGCTCTTCACATGGTCCATCAGATGGAATTTCACACACCACCTCATGACTCTTCATTGGGATAAAGCATGTCATGCAGAAGTGGGATTTGCAGGGGTTTGGGGGTGCGCCCCCAGCAAGCTGAAGGGGCAAGACAACAGCACAGTTCGAGCAATGCGAGGACGCGCCATAGGTGGGGCCCCTGAAGCTTGTCTATAAAGAAGGGAAACACGTGTGAGAAAGGTATGGATGAGTCAGCGCTGACAAATCATGTGGTAATGCTGATATAATGCTGAGCTAATGCTGAGCTAAGGCTGATATAAAATTGGTCAGCCTGACTAATAATTTATGTCAGCATTTGTAAGCATTTGTAAGCAACCTTTGTTCCCTTCTTACATTGCTCTGTCACATGTGCTCACAAGTCATGCCTCAGTCACACCCCAGTCACATGGCACTCATCAGTCACCAATTCTCACAAATCACACCCCAGTCACACTGTCACTCTCCACTCAGGGAGTGACTCACACATGGCCCACATGTCACACCTCAGTCCCACACCAGTCACAGGGCACTCACAAGGCACATCTCAGTCACAAGGTTCTCACAGGTCACACTATCACACCCCAGTCACAGGACTGCACCACCATTGGGAATTCACATGCCATTACATGGCATTTCACATGCCACATGACATGGCTGTTCACATTGTCATGACCTGTTCTCAACGTTCAAAATCTCTAAGACATTTTTATTCTTTTCTTGTATTTTACAATAGCTGTAGCCAAACATCTTAGTCAGGTTGGCGTCTATCTTATCTAGTCAGCACTAAGATTAGATTAGATAACGATTAGATTAGATTACGGACTACCGGACCAATGACTCATGAACTATGACTCAGGCTTACCAATGCGCAGCAGCGGGGGCCGATTATGTTATCTCTTTTACTCATACTTACTCAGTGTAGCTACTATTATTAGAGTGGTGCACAGACCACCCTTGTAGTATAAAACTGAACAAGTAGCACCCAGAGTCCTCAGTCGAGTTCTCTCGGGTTTCTTTCCTACCTCACCTTCTCCTCTCCTAAGTCTTCTGTTGGGGCCCTAAGGCGTCACGCCAAGGGTAGTCCTGATAGTAGAACTCGACTGCACACCTCCTTACTGCCCAACGCTTGTAACTAGAGCATCACGCTCGAACCCAGATCCAGGGTCAAGGGAAACTCTTTGATATCTGGGGCATCACACAGTCTTCCGCAGACTATAAAGCGTTATTTGTTGTCGGACAATAAAACCGTCACCCCTGGTTCTGTGAAGCATCCATAAAAGCTTCATCTTACGTTCCTGGTCTACACAAACCGAAGAACCTAACCCAGTTGATAGGGTTACCTGTGCACAGGATACCAGTGCCGGAGTAGTGACACGTTACGTCACTGATCGTAGGACCAGCCTCACCAGCCCCTACACGTTAAATTGCCCTGGTCTAGGCCTCTGAAGGCTATACATTTACATACATAATTACATTGTTTCGTAATCCTTGGAAGTAGCTGTCGCTTGACCACGTGCTTCTGAGAAGGCCATACCTATTAGGGGTATAGTGCTAAACTGGAACAACCGTTCGGATCCAGTTTAGTATAGTCAATTTATCAAAAGTTAAATACTGTACTATACCGTTTACGTACCAGCACTGCAGGGAGGGTTGTGGACCTGAGTGCATTCCTAAATAAGGACAGGCCAAGACCTCCCTCACTTTTTGCATAACGGAGAATTACGAAGTACGAGATCTTCTTAGATTGCACGGGCTTACAGATAGGGAAATCGATAACTTCTGGATAGAAGTATTTGGTGTACCACTGGACGGTCTAGAAGACTTTGATATTGATTACGACCCTTTTGGGCCAGATCCATTTGACGATAACGATCCTGTTCCCGCGCTTCATACACCAACCGAGTCATCTGACTCCACACCCTCGATCACCGAGGTACAACATCAGTGGGAACCTGCACCATTTCCAATCCTTGCCCTAACCCGTGACCCTTAATATCCAAAGTCTATTCCACTCCAACGCCCAATACATCGGAGAAGTAGCGCCACCGTTCTCACCACCACACCATCATTCAGATCTCCATTGGCATCACAACCGTCGAGATCCTATCCCCATTTACACCACCCCTCGCCTACATCAATATGTCGGATCAAGGAGAAGAAGATCTGACATCTGCGCAGTTGTTACAACTGCTGAATAATCAAAACAATACCATTCAGCAGCTACAAGCACAGCTCTTAGTGCTTCAAAACAACAATGCCGCTGCGGCACAACAAGCAGCAATACCACTGGCTGCCCTGGCCCCAATTATCAATATACCGGAAGGGACGGTATTTAATATTCCCACACCAGCAGGAGGGAATGGCTCATCAAAAGTAGACGTAGCTAAACCACCAGTGTTCTCCAGCAAAATGTCAGAGGTCACAAACTTTATTAATGGATGCCGGCTATACATACAGCTGAAGATGGCAAGTGCCAAGGAGGAGGACAAAATCCTCTTGGTGTTGTCATATATGTCAGAAGGATTCGCGGTAGATTGGCAAGACAATCTATTGGAGTTAATAGCCGATGAAGATGATATTGTTCCGGATACAGTGGAACAATTGTATAGACAGATACGCAGGGATTTCGGTGACACAGATGAACAGTTGTCAAAAATATCGGAGTTGCGCACAATGTCACAGGGCGCACACACGTGTGAGGAACACGTGCAAAAGTTTAAAAAAGTCGCACGAGGCACAGGCTATCAGGGAAGAGCCCTGATGGAAGAATTTAAAAGAAGTTTGAATGCCGGTCTCTGAAAAAGGATAATGGAGGCTGATGAAGTACCGGAGCCCATCGACAAATGGTACCGAAGATCGGTTCGTCTCGACCAACAATGGAGACAAGCAAAAGCCGAAGAACAATATTATTCTTCGAGGAACAGTAACTCGCTAAGAGGAGCAAAGGGACCAAAGGCCCGGATATGGTGAAGCCGGTAGGAACTGGCCAGCCTAAACCCTGATGGAGATTCAATACAGCATCGGGATCAGCGAGCCAGAACCAATCGGGAGCTGGGCCCTCCTCGAATAATAATACAGCAACACAGCCTCAAGATCCAAACGTGATGGACGTGGATCAAACTCAGCGCCTGCCAATGCGCTGTTACAAATGTGGAAGGATCGGCCACATAGCAAGGAACTGCTGATCAGGTTTGGACATCCAAACCATGTCCTTCGAAGAAATGAAGGAATACTTCGCAAAAGGTGAAGCTTTAAAAGAAGACGAGAGTCAGTAAGTCCTGTACTGAACTCTCTTAATAGGTATTCGGTATTAGGTAAGGAAGACGGACTGGTAGGTACAGAGGACTTGGAGACTTCAACAGTCTCTGAGACCACCCCACAGGAAGCGGTCTCTAGTGCCAAAGCACAGGAGCACAGCAGGGCGGATAAACCTGTGCTTAATTCTTCCTTATCAGGTAAAAGAATACTTAAAAAGGGACAAAAAGAGTTTCTTGTTCGTTCTATTGGTCAAAAGGACGAGATACTAATGGAAATAGGTCTAGAAACTCTAGACCACATGACCAAACAACAAAACAGCGTTGCTTGATTCAGGAGCAACAGGTTTGTTTATGAACGCTAAATTTGCTAACGAAAAAGGCTACAAACTAATCCCCTTAGATCGACCCATTCAAGTTAGAAATGTAGATGGATCTAACAATGAAGGTGGTATGATCACTCATGAAGTAGATCTGCTCATGAGTTACAAGGGACATCAAGAACGAGCCACATTTGAAGTATGTGAATTAGGCAAAACAAACGTAATCATAGGGTCTACATGGTTACGACATCATAATCCGGATGTCAACTGGATCACCGGAAAAATAGAGTTGACAAGATGCCCATGATCATGTGGACATAAACAACGAGAATGGACAAAGGAGAGACAAAAGCGGACGAAACAGGCAGAACATTGGGAAACCAATATGTACGTCTGGGAAAAAGAATGGGAGTTGGACTTTGCCTACTGGCTAGAGCAAAAGGAAAGGGAGGAGCAGAATTTGGATTTCCTGGATCAATGGAAACACCCGAAATTCTATAAGGAAGGAGAAAAATATGAATTTCTCCCATCTGGAATCAAATCAGACGATCCAAAATGGATTAGGGAGTTGAAGAAACAGGAACCAACAGATCTGGTACCACCGCAGTATCACAAGTATTTGCACTTGTTTGAAAAAACTGCATCAGAAAGAATGCCGGTTAGAAAACCTTGGGATCATGCCATTGATCTCAAACAAGGTTATCAACCAAGGAAGGGAAAGGTGTATCCTTTATCGCCAGATGAACTCGGAGAAGTTCGAGATTTTGTCGATGATCAATTAAAAAAGGGGTACATCAGACCTTCAAAATCACTGCAAACATTGCTGGTGTTTTTTGTAAAGAAAAAAGATGGAAAAAAGAGAATGGTACAGGATTACCGTTACCTAAATGAATGGACGGTTAAAAATAACTATCCATTACCGTTAATATTGGAGCTCGTGGATTGAGCAGGACAGGCCAAACATTTCACCAGGTTGGACCTTAGGTGGGGTTATAATAATGTATGGATCAAGGAAGGAGACGAATGGAAGGCTGCCTTTACTACACCTGAAGGTTCTTTTGAACCAGTAGTAATGTACTTTGGCCTCACCAATTCTCCAGCTACCTTCCAGGCCACGATGAACAATATTTTTCGGGATATGATAAATGAAGGAAAAGTCATTGTCTACATAGATGACATCCTCATTTACACAAAAACCGAAAAGGAGCATAATAATATAGTGCTCGAAGTTCTCCAGCGCTTGGAAGAAAACAATCTATACGTAAAACCAGAAAAATGTGTATGGAATGTGCAGGAAGTAGAATTCCTAGGAGTTATCATTGGACCCAATGGAATTAAAATGGATCCAAAGAAAGTTGACGCCATCCTTAACTTGTTACAACTTTACCATTTTCTGGGGACTTTTCCGTATTTTTATCTATTTTCTCTGGGGCCCTATGGATGCATAGGTATACAAGACTCGTTGGCGCCAACCCCTATGTTCAGGCGCCCATCGGTTAGGTCAGTGGTTAGTCAGCCAGGGGCTGTGCCGATAAGGATACAATAAGGACTGGATGGGGACACGGGGATCGCGGGAAGGCGTAGATAGTCGCCATGGTTCCGTTGCTGCGCGCGCATAGCCCTTGGGGCATGAGGCTGCTGCGCACAGACCATGGTTGGGGTATATAAGGTGGAGCATCGTAGGTAGGAGTCTCTAAGACTCTAGATAGTTTCCTCTTACCAGGTCACTACTTCTATTGTGTCTATAGTTTCGTCTCTATAAACTATCTTCTCGGAAGCTTGTGATTGTGTGTGGATTAGTCCTAACATAATCTAGAGTCTTTCAAATCACACCCTTCATCGTTTGCTACAGCGCCGAGCACGCCTTGCTCGTTGCCGCTCACAGCGTTGAAGCGATCCCTTCAAAAAACTTTTCGTCTGACCAACCGCTCGTTACACCACGAGGCCGGTTGCAGCCTCGATCTCGACAAATAGTCAACAGCGTAGTCACGACTGACTGCGGGACAATTCTGTCTACACAAAAGTCTTAAACGAGAGTAGTCGCGTGCTGGGTTGTGGACCAGGCAGGGTCGCCCTATCAGGACTACCCTCGCCGTGACGGCTTAGGGCCCCAACAATAGACTTAGGAGTAGAGGAGATGAGAGTAGGGATGAAACCCGAGAGAACTCGACTGAGGACTCTGGGTGCTATCTTGCTCAGTTTATATACTACAAGGGTGGTCTGTGCACCACTCTAATAATAGTAACTACGCTGAGTAAGTATGAGTAAAAGTAATAACATAATCGGCCCCCGTTGCTGCGCATTGGTAAGCCTGAGTCATAGTTCATGAGTCATCGGTCCGGTAGTCCGTAATCTAATCTAATCGTTATCTAATCTAATCTAATCTTAGCGCTGACTAGATAAGATAGACGCCAACCTGACTAAGATGTTTGGCTACAGCTATTGTAAAATACAAGAAAAAGAATAAAAATGTCTTAGAGATTTTGACTGTTAAGAACAGGTCATGACACGCCCCGGGCAGCTACATTAAGGCCCTTTTCGGATTCGTAGTTGGGTCAGGTTAGGCCAGGTTAGCCTACCAAATGAGGAAGGAGCTTGGTTAGGGCTCTGGTTAGCTAACTATAGGCTTCGGTAACTCTAGCTAACTATGTCACACCTTATGCATGTGTGCGACATGAGGCTGCTGCCCATTCTTTCTTCCCTCCCCCCCACTTCCCCTCAGTCAAAGGTTGTCTGTTACTGCCATCCACTGTCAGTCATGCCAACTCCTAGGCCCAGAGCTGTCTGGACTTCCAATTGTGATGCTATTCTCCTTGAGCTGCTCTTCAAGGAGAAGGAAGATGGTAAACAGACTAGCAATGGCAACTGGCATGCTGATGCTTGGTCTGCTGCTGAGACTGCTTTGTCTGGGACTGAGCTACACACTGGTGGTTGCAAGAAGACTGCTTCTAGTTGTCAAAATCGTTGGAATGCTGTATGTTTTCTGCTTTTTTCACTTTTTTCATCTAAAATATTCTACAAAGCTCAAGAAGGAGTACAAGGAGGTTAACTATATCCGTAACTTGTCTGGATTTGGCTGGGATGATATCAAGAAGACTGTCACTGCCAGTCCATCAGTTTGGGATAGTTTAATTGCAGTATGTTTTTTTAAAAAGACAAAAAAATAGATGGAGCTAATGAGACATATATAGGCCCATCCTACTTACAAGAAATGGATTACTCATTCATTCCCCATCTTTTGGAGATGCAGGAGCTCATTGAAGGGACATATGCTACAGGTCAGAGTGCCTTTCATCCTGCTTCTTCTAAAGAAACTGTGGTACCTGGTGGGGTGGTGAGATCTCAGATGATCAGGATGAGAATATTGATCCCACTCTTCTCAGTCAGCCAGTATGTTTTTATTTTTTATTCTTTTGAATATTCTACATAACAATTCTTTGTAGTCAACCTCCTCCACCCTCCATTCTCATTCTCCTTCACCATCTCTTCCTACTTCATCCAGATCAGCATCTACATCATCTCGCAAGCGCCCTGCTCCTGAGGGTGCTGATGTCCCTCAGCCTAAGCATTTGAAACAGGATAGTCTTCGTCATGGACGCAAAGCCTCTAGCAGCAAGGCTATTTATGATATGGCATCTTCCATAGACCGGCTTGCCTCAGCAATGGTAGGCCCTTCTGTCCCCTTGGCACCTTCTCCAGAGCGCAAGAAGCAAGCCATTCATCTTGTTGAGGATGATGGTGATCTTTCTGAGGAGGAGATGATTCAGGCATTCAAACTCATTCACAAAGACACCAGCTTTGCAGATACCCTTTCTGCTATTCAGAAGAAGTCTATGCGCACCAAATATATTAAGAGTGAGCTTTCTGATCAATTTTGACTGTCTTTCAGTCTACCTACCCTTACCATTCTCATTCATTACTACACCACCACTTGACTAATCTCTGATTGATACCACATTCTTTGGTAACTACATTCCTTCATGCTCAGCTAGTATCCTTTGGTAATCATTCCACATTGCCTTGGCAATATTATCTCGTCGCTCATTTGCCCTAATTTTTTCTGTCTGAGAAATGTAATGACCAAGGTGATCTTGATTAACTTCCATTGAAGACTGGAAGCCACTCTGAACTGTGGAAGTCTCTCCATGACCATCCTCTTGATTCAGATCATCATCATCTGGATCCATGATCCGAATGAAGTTGTGAAGAGTAGCCAAAGCAGCAGGAATCTTGGCTTGTGTTGCAGTACTATATTGGGGTGCAACAGTCATAAGCTTGAAGCGTCGTTTGCAAACACCAAAGATCCGTTCAATAACATTCCTCAAGGAGGCATGACGAAGGTTGAATAGTTCTTGATATGAGGTAGGCCTAAAATGCTTGTTTATATCACAAGTAAGAGAGAAAAGTATGGCACACCTTAAGTCACTTCTTGCCCATTCCTGGAGATGATATCTGACTCCTCTATATGGGACTAGCAGTGCATCACATGATGGGAACCCTGCATCAGCTAAATAATATGTCCCAGGAGCAATGGCAAGGTCAGTCCTCCTTGCATTGTCAAAAAGGCGGCTATCAGCAGCACTGCCCTCCCATCCTGTGAGAAGATAACAGAACTGGAGATCAAAGGTGCAGGCAGCCAAGACATTGGTAGAAATTCTGCCCTTCCTACTGCGATAACGTGAAAGATCACCTTCAGCAACAAAGGCATCAAGCAGGGTGCCATCAATAGCAGCACGGCAGTCTTGAAAGAAAGGAAAGAATTTTGAATTACTGAAAATTTCAGCAGGAACTTGATCTGCAGATGGCAGTTTCACATATACCCCATAAAATTCTGGGGAGACAAGCATGTCAAGAATGCGGTGGAAGGACCTAAAGTTGTATATCATCCTCAATTAAATTCAAGGGGAATATGAAATATTTGACTGACTTTGAGATGGTCTCACCACTTCTTTGGAAGCGCTCCTGCATCTCCTGATTTCCCAGACCAGTACGTGCTAGTCGAAGGAAGATTGCCAATTGCTCCTCAGGTTTTACATATTTTGTGGCCTGCAAATTGCACCGGACCCTCAATTCATGAAGAAGCTTGTGAAAGACAAACTTCTCCATGCCAAACTGTCGTTTGAAACGTGTAGGATGGCCTACTTGTCCATTATTGAACATCCAATATGAAATTCATATGGTTACTTACCTCTCAGAAGCTCTTCTAGCCATTTCTGTCCAGTGAGGATGGATGTATGAAGAGGCTGCTTCTCAACATGGGCAGCAGCATGAGAAGCAGTAGCCAAGGCTGCACCAAGGCCAGCAAGAAGTGCAGCAGCTTTCCTATGCTTATCCCTATGGATCTGTGCAATGGAAAGTTGCCTGGATTTGCGAGGACTTGTAGTGACCATGAGGGAGAGATAACAGATTGTCCAACACCGTTGTGACTTACTGTGACTAACTATGTTCACACGGGTTAGCACTTGAGCTGGCTAGGTTATGCTAACCTAGCCCAACCTAGCCCAACCTAACTACGCATCCGAAAAGGGCCTAAGGCTTCGGAAGAGCGCAAGGAACGCGCGAAAGCAATCCATTGGGGTGCCGTATATCAAGGCATACAGTCTCTAGACACCAATCACGTATCGGATCTGTTGATCTGAGCACGAGGACACTAGAGTGAAGCGCCGGGTACCACCTCTCTGGGTCAGTTGACGGAAATAAATCGAACATTCGAGTGCGGGTGCGTTATTGACCGCATCGGACAGTGACTATATTCGGAAGTACAGTTACAGAAGAAGAGGCGACATCTCCCTACTTGGGACGTCTTACTATTTTTGGAACACGCTTGGATCTGGGATCCGGAACAATGGCTCAATTGTTCAACTACGTATTGCCAGGGGCAGCTATGTCTCTGATGGAGATCGGAAACACCTTCGATCTAGAATGGGCGGCGGGGTGCCCTTTGCCCCATAAGCGAACCAAGTCGGCCAAGCCGGTCGACCACCGACAACGTGATGCGCACGTTTGCGCATGGCACGTCTGGCGCAAGGAGCAGCGCCGTATAGAAAAGCTCAAGCTGCGTAGGGCAGCATATGAAAAACAAGTACTCGAGGAAGCAGCGTTCCGAGAGCAAGAAGAAGCATGGGAAATCCTCATGCAAGAGAAGTGCGAAGCGCTTAGAAAGCAGAAGCGGTTCCAACAGATGGAACGGGAGCTGGAGGCGGATCGCCGAGTACCGAGGACTAGAGCAGGTGCTTGAGCAGCTAGTGGATCAACCGGATGTCAGGGAGGCTGTGTTCGACTCGCCGACCAACGTGCTATTATTACTACAAGGGTTTAACGTGTTTACCCTGAAACATGATGGATTGGTCCTGACGGCCAAGGAAAGGAACAAGTTGATGCATGCCTCAAATGGCAACATCAAGGTCAAGCACTCGGGCCGCATGACGCGGTATGCACCATACATGTACGAATGGAGAAAGAATCCATCAAGCTCATGTCTGGCTACGGAGCCCAACTCATTGGAAGGTCACACGGGACCCGACAACGACGGAGTCATGCTCCCAGAATGGGAGGATTTCATGGACTTGCATCTAGCCGATTGGGGAATCAGGACTAAACAAGAATACACGGAGCACTGGGTGGAGAACCAGGAACGGGTCAAGCTACCAGGGGTCCCAACGAATGAAGACCGCCCAAATTATCATTGGCGGAAACCGGGGTACTGTTATATGTACCTATTCAAACCCGAGTATTACGATCTCTATCATTGGCCGGCTTGGCCGACGGTCACGGAGATCGCCTCTTGGAACACCGAATTGCGAAACCCCTTTGCTCGGTTCAGTTTGCAAGACAACTGTCAGCGTGATCGGTTTCATGTACTCGAGGAGTTCATGATCCGGATAGAAGACGGCGATGACATATGGGACTGGGGTAGCATTGATGAAATGGTCGCAAGGGGCACTTACAATAAGCGAGCCCGATGGGGAGGAAAGGGTTTCTTCTGCCGTAACAAGAAGAAAAAGAAGGCTCGTTCTTATACCGGATCAACCCTGTCCATCAAATGCGAAGGTGGTAATGCGGAACTTTCCAGTGTCCCTGTACGCGTCAGCAAGCCCAATCCGGTCTTGTACCTAATTACCGGATCCACACCGCCCAGGACGTCGAAGCAGTCCACACCACCTCCGGTTCCACCGAAGGTTCCCACATACGCCGAGGCCATCAAAGCCAAGAAAGCGGAGTTCAACGCAATCATGCGTACTCGTGGCGGCGATTGGAACTGGCATGATGGACCGGTTACGACGGCGGAGGACTGGATGATAGAAGCGGGACCGAGTAATCTGGATCAGGCGCAAAAGCGACGAGAAATTGATCATTGGCATCGGACTGTAGCAAACGAAGTAGAACATGCTTACCCATATCCTGTGGCCCGATATAGTAGTGAAATATTACACCCGGACATTCCGGGATTCTGCTATTTGGTCATGTTCCAGAAACAACACTGGAATAAGTTTTAGTGGCCGGCATATCCGCAGATCCAAGAGGTCTATCAATTTGACAGTCGTATGAGAGACTTGCAGGCAAACATAAGAGCCCGAAAAACTTATGGACGCGAAGGATGCATCCATGTGGAGCGCGTGTCCCAGGGTCTCAACGCCTGGACTCAAATGGAAGACTGGATCCTCAAAGGGTATGGTCGTTACCACGTCGGCGCCTTTCAATGGACGGTTCAGATGGCTATGGGACTAAGGGATTTCCTAATCGGATATACACAAGTCATGCCACATCCTTTACCGCCGCAAATTCCCTTGACTGGAACAAACCAGGATACTGTGGCACAAAGGCAACAGGAAATCGATGACATTGAGGAATCCAGGATGGCAACCGTCAACAGCTTTGGGCAACTTCTCACCAATGTTTTGGAGGAGTGGCAACGTACACATCAGCGTCCAACACCGGCTCCATTAACAAAGGCGGAAATGCCGGATCATTTTGAAGGTGATCCGAGTCAGGTAGACAACTGGTTGAGAACCATGGAGGTCTATTTTACACTGGCACGGGAAACAACGGTCCGGAGGCGCATTGTCATATGTTTATACCGAACCAGGAAAGGGAAAGGGAATCGTGCAGGAGAATGGGCCGGAGTTAAGCTCCAAGAAATCCAGAAGGCAGATGAGGAATACGAGGCGAAGAATGCACGCATTCCTACTCGTTATCCTTTGGACTTAACGTGGAGGGAAATAAACAACGGACATAGGTTGCCCCTGCAACCAGAAGATCAACCCTTGCAATGGACACGACCACCCAATGTTAATAAATATCCATGGGTTACCTGGGCGGCATTCAAAACAGAGATGCATGAATTCTTCATGTCCACAGAAACCAAACAACACGCAACGGACGATTTAATGAAATTAGAACAACGGAATACTCCAATAGAAGACTATATCATTAAGTTCAACGCGTTGTCACCACTGGTCGGATGGGGCGAGAACGCTCTCAAGGATCATTTCCTCAACCGGATTAATCCTGCACTAGGTGGAGAGTTAATCAGACATGGAAATCTAGCAGACGATGCCTCCCTGAAGGCAATTCAGGATAGGGCTGTGCAGTTGGCATGGATATATTGCAGGGCGAAGGAGGCGTACGGCGAGAAGAAAAGCCGTAACAAGTATAAGGAAACGCCGGTAGCCAAGGAAAGCAAGGCACCGATACAACACAGTATGCCCACCATGGCAACATCCAGCAGAGATCCAAACGCTATGGATGTTGACAAAGCGAAACGACGCACGGGGGCGTGCTATAATTGTGGCAAAGAAGGACACTTTGCCAGGGACTGTCCGGAACCAAAGCGGTTCAATAAAAAGGAAAAAGGAAAAGGCTGTATTCGGGAGTTGAAAGTAGAAGAGCTCACCGAGGAGCAATGGAAGGAATACGGAAAAGAAAAGGGTTTTGGCGACAGCCAGTAGGCAAGCGCTCCGCGCTGCTGGCTGATAGAGTTTCGATCATGGACAAAGATTCTTGTATTAGTATACCAGAATTGTTATATGAATGTTCGTCATATATCCATCGGATCAGAAACTTGAGTGTGAGCACAAAACCCAGGATAAAGACTTGGTCACCCGCATGGGTGTTAAGGCGAATTTGGCAGCAGGATAAAGACACTGCGGTGCGGTGTCTAAAGGAATGGGTTCATAACAAACGCCTGGGAGAAGCAACGGAAAGCTTGGTTAATGAACTGAACCAACAATCGGAGGCGGAGGCACTATGGAACCTAACACGATTAAGGCAGAGTGTCGTCAAAGCTACAGGGTGACAAGAAATGAATCTAAAGGGAACCATTACAACTATGGACACTGGAATGCAAATCAGCGTGGTCGCATTAGTAGATTCGGGATGTACAGGGTCTTGTGTCAGTACGGAGTTTGTGAATAGACATAAACTTAATAAACGGAAACTCCTTCGTCCAATGCCGGTATACAATGCGGATGGAACCCGAAACGCATTGGGGAGTTTGGAATACATGGTTCAATTCAAGCTAAGAATAGGAAGCCATGAAGAAGTTATTGAATGCGGAGTTGCAGGACTAGGAAAAACCGATATCTTTTTAGGACACGACTGGCTGCAACATCATAATCCGGTGATGGACTGGAAAAAGCAGGAAGTACGATTTACCAGATGTCCAGGAACATGTTGGGATCGTTCTTACGTTGAAAATCCAGAAGATGAGGTAAATCCAATGGAACCAATTGAAGAAGGAGAAAAACTCCTTGCAATACACATTGGAAAACCGGAATTAAAAATTTGATCCGTAGCAACGGATATAGCGGCAAAAGAAGCAAAAGCGGCAACAAAACGATCATTGGAAGAGGTGGTGCCAAAACATTATTTAGGGCATCGTAAGGTTTTTGAAAAAGAAACTTTCGATGAGCTTCCACCGCGACGTCCTTGGGATCACGCGATCGAGTTAGTGCCTGGTTCGAAAGCAGTGGACTGTAAGATATATCCACTAAATAGGGACGAACAAGCGCAACTGGATGAATTTCTTAAGGAGAATTTGGAATCGGGACGCATTCAGCCAAGTAAATCCCCAATGGCATCACCATTCTTTTTTGTCAAAAAGAAAGATGGAAAATTGCGACCGGTACAGGATTACCGACGGCTGAACGAGATGACAATTAAAAACCGATACCCCTTACCACTTATTGGGGAATTAGTGGACAAATTGTCACAAGCCAAGGTCTTCTCCAAGATGGATATCCGCTGGGGGTACAACAACGTCCAAATTAAGGAAGGCGACGAATGGAAAGCGGCCTTCCGGACCAATCGCGGGTTATTCGAACCACTGGTCATGTTTTTCGGATTAACCAACTCACCGGCAACATTTCAGACAATGATGAACGACATCTTCAGGCAGGAAATTGCAGAAGGATGGGTGGTCATCTATATGGACGATATCTTGGTTTTCTCAAAAACCCAAAAGGAACACACGGGACATGTCAACCGCATTTTGGCCAAACTGGGCGAACATAAATTATCCCTTAAGCCCGAGAAGTGTTGGTTTGACCAGCCGCAAATTGATTTTTTGGGTTTGGTAATCAGTACCGATTCCATCCGAATGGAGAAAGGCAAGGTTGATGCCATTGCGTCTTGGCCAGAACCAACGTGCAAAAAGGAGTTACAACAGTTTTTGGGATTCATCAACTTCTATCGACGCTTTGTACAAGGATTTGCTCAAGTGGCTAAACCATTGACCAAGTTAACGGGCAAAGTGGATTGGTTATGGACCGAGCTGCAGTCTGAGGCCTTTCAGGGACTGAAAGACCTTGTGGCGAGGGAGGTAGTCCTCAAAATTCCTGATGACGAGGGACAATTCCGAGTCGAAGTGGACGCCTCAGATTTTGCAATTGGTGGAATTTTGTCTCAGCAAGGAAAAGATCAGCAATGGAGGCCGGTGGCTTTTATTTCCAAGGCTCTCAATGATGCGGAACGGAATTATGAGATCTACGACAAGGAAATGCTTGCAGTAATGCACGCATTTTATGAATGGTCCCATTATCTCAAAGGTGCTAAGGAGATTGTGGAAGTCTTGACGGATCATCAGAATTTGACATACTTCCGGAAGGCGCAAAATCTAAACCAAAGACAGGCGCGATGGGTCACAGACCTTCAAGAGTACAACTTTGTCATCAAACATCGGTCGGGAAAATCCAATTCAAAAGCAGACTTGTTGTCTCGACGGGCCGGACATGCGCGAGGGCAGAATGACAATGAGGGTGTTATACTCCTTAAAGAACATCTGTTTGTACGGCTTCTGGATGACGATTGGGCCATTGAGGAACTCCTGAAGGACGTTGCAAAAACGACAAAAAGGCAATGGGAGTCACAAGTGCGGGAAGGATTAGAAAAGGGAGACCCGGACTATGCCATTGATAAGGGAATAGTGCAATGGAAGGGGCGAATTTACATTCCTGCCAACGACCGACTACGAGGAGAATTGATTGGCTTAATTCACTCATGGGGACATTCTGGAGTCGTCAAAACACTGGAATTAATAACTCGGGATTATTGGTGGCCAAATATGCGTAAGGACATTGAAAAATACATTCCGGGATGTGAAACTTGTCAACGAGCCAAACCTGATCGTCAGGCTAGGGCTGCTCCATTACATCCAAACGAGATTCCCTCGGAGCCTTGGGAAATTGTCTCTGTCAATCTGATTGGACCTCTGCCGGAATCCAAGGGCAACGACATGGTTATGGTAGTGGTAGACCGATTTACCAAAAAGGCCTATTTTCTTCCAACCACGTCGACGATCACATCTCAAGGAGTGGCAGTTCTATTCCGGGATAACGTATTCAGAGAACATGGAATTCCCCGGAAGGTTATCAGCGATTGAGGACCTCAATTTGTCTCCAAGTTTATGGATGATCTATATGGGATGCTGGGCATTAAGGCAAACCGATCCACCGCGTATCACCCGCAAACAGATGGACAAACTGAAAGAGTCAATCAGGAAGTCAAGGAATTCCTGACCATGTTTGTAAACCACCGTCAAGATAACTGGAGCGATTGGCTGGCAGTGGCACAATTTTGTCACAATGATCGAGTGCACGCGTCAATGGGGTATTCACCATTTTTTATGAATAATGGACGACACCCAAACAAAGGCTTAAATCCATTGCACACACCCACGGTAGTAACAGTTGAGGAGCTCGCCAAACAGGTTGAAGATGCACATGCCAAGGCCACAGAAGCGTTAAACAAAACCGCTGAGACTATGAAAAAGCGGTATGACGAGAAAAAGGCACCAGCACGAGAATACCAACCTGGTGATAAGGTTTACCTTAGCACGGAAAATTTGCCCACCATTTGCGCTACAAAAAAGCTTGACGGCAAGTTTGTTGGCCCCTTGGAAATCGTAAAGAAGGTCGGCGCATCCGCATATCAGTTAAAAATCCCTGCGTCATGGAAGGTCTATAACGTATTCAATGAGATCCACCTCAAACCGTACAAAGACCCAGTTTTCCCTACTCAAAAGGAAAAAGTAGCTCAGCGCAAGGAGTTACAAATGGTCGAGGAATCTCAGGATGATGAGTACGAGGTAGAAGAAGTCATGGACAGCCGAGTCAGTGGACGTGGCGGTGGATGCTTGGAGTACCTTGTCAAGTGGAAGAACTATCCTATAGAGGAGTCCACTTGGGAACCTGCTGAAAACCTCGACAATGCTAAAAAAGAGGTCCAGAAGTTCCATAAGGCAAATCCTAGCGCTCCGCGTTGGCTCGTCAACGTACGCGATCTGGACTACAGACGGTGGCAGAACCATACTCAGGTGCATGTGCCCAAACGACTGTTTGGATGGGAAAATGGCAAATTCGAGAGGGAATACCTCGAAAAGCTTAAGCGAAATTGGCAGCGGTGGAAAGGTGACCGCAAATTAATCTATGACGAAAAGGATATGGACAAGGCATTTGCAAGAGACCTTGCAAAAATTCCTAAAGCGATATCCTCACACTGACTTCCCGGGACGTGAAGTCTTAAGGGGGGGGTCATGTTACGACTTTACCATTTTCTGGGGACTTTTCCGTATTTTTATCTATTTTCTCTGGGGCCCTATGGACGCATAGGTATACAAGACTCGTTGGCGCCAACCCCTATGTTCAGGCGCCCATCGGTTAGGTCAGCGGTTAGTCAGCCAGGGGCTGTGCCGATAAGGATACAATAAGGACCGGATGGGGACACGGGGATCGCGGGAAGGCGTAGATAGTCGCCATGGTTCCGTTGCTGCGCGCGCATAGCCCTTGGGGCATGAGGCTGCTGCGCACAGACCATGGTTGGGGTATATAAGGTGGAGCGTCGTAGGTAGGAGTCTCTAAGACTCTAGATAGTTTCCTCTTACCAGGTCACTACTTCTATTGTGTCTATAGTTTCGTCTCTATAAACTATCTTCTCGGAAGCTTGTGATTGTGTGTGGATTAGTCCTAACATAACTGGCCTACACCAGGTAGCGTAAAGGATGTTCAACGATTCCTAGGACTGGCAAATTATTATCGATGATTTGTCAAGGACTTTGCCAAAATTGCACGACCATTACATAATCTGTTCAGAAAAGATAAAACATGGGAATGGAAGGAGGTGGAAGAAAAAGCTTTTAAACATTAAAAAAACTTTTACGGAACAACCCCTTCTTGTTGCTCCAGACTCCAACAAGAAATTTAGAATAGAGTCTGATGCCTCGGATTACGCAACGGGAGGAGTGTTATCAATGGAATGTGATGATAACAAATGGAGACCAGTAGCCTATCTCTCCAAATCCCTTAACGAAACCGAGAGGAATTATGATGTCCATGATAAAGAAATGTTGGGCATTATTAGGTGTCTCGAAGCCTGGAGACATTACCTAGACGGAGCAAGGCAAGAATTCGAGATATGGACGGATCATAAAAATCTCAAATACTTTATGAATGCAAAAAAGTTAAACCAAAGACAAGCACGCTGGGCTTTATACCTCAGCAGGTTTAATTTTAAATTAATTCATAAAGCTGGATCAACTCTGGGAAAGGCCAATTCTCTGTCCAGGAGGCCAGACCATAAAAAGGGGGTAGAAGATGATAACAAGGAGGTTACCTTGTTGAAACCGGAATTTTTCCGAATTGCAGCACTTCAACAAGGACATGTGCTAGTTAATACGTCAGAAAAAGAAATTGTAAATAAAATTAGAAAATCAGAAGCAAATGATGAAGAAGTTGTGAAAGCGGTGGAAGCCATGAAAAAAGCAGGAGTCAGAAGACTCAATGCAGGAGAATGGCAGATGGAACAAGGATTAATCCTCTGGCAAGGAAAGGTCTATGTTCCTAAAGATGAAAAATTACGAATGGAGATAGTCAGACTCCATCATGATACACCCATTGCTGGACATGGAGGACAATGGAAAACGGTTGAACTCGTTACCAGGAATTATTGGTGGCCAGGAGTCACCAAATTTGTTAAAAAATACGTTGCTGGATGTGACAAGTGCCAAAGAAGCAAGAATTTCCCAGAACCACCAGTGGGAAAATTAATGCCCAACTCGGCACCGTCAAAGCCATGGACACATATCACTGCAGACTTTATAACAAAGTTACCAGAATTGCATGGTCATAATGCAATTCTAGTAGTCTGCGATAGAATGTCCAAAATGGCGCATTTTATTCCAACTTCGGAAGAAACGTCAGCACAAGGGCTGGCAACATTATTCAGAGACCATATATGGAAACTCCATGGTCTCCCCAAGTCAATAATTTTGGATCGCGGACCTCAATTCACCGCTCAAATGATGAAGGAATTGAACCAAATGTTAGGCATTTCTACAGATTTGTCGACAGCCTTCCATCCACAAATGGATGGACAAACGGAACGAATGAATCAGGATCTAGAACAGTTCCTGAGAATTCTTGTAGATCACCGACAAGAAAATTGGTTGGGATGGCTTGCAATAGCTGAATTTAGTTACAATAACAAAATTCAGGCCTCAACAAAACATACACCGTTTTTTGTAAACTACGGAAAACATCCAAGAATGGGTATTGAACCCAGAAAGGAAAGAAGTCATCCAGCTGCGGCTAACTTTGCACAGAAAATGAAGGAAATTCATGAAGAAGCGCAAGCTGCATTAAAGAAATTGCAGGATGATATGAAACTTTACGCAGATAGACGACGTTCTGAAGTACCAGAATATAAAGTAGGAGATTGAGTTTGGTTATCAACCAAAGATCTTCAGCTTTCTGGTCGTCCAACTAGAAAATTAGCAGAACAATGGATAGGTCCCTATCCAATTAAAAAAATCATTTCGTCAAATGCTGTAGAGTTGAATCTACCCTTCTCACAACAAATTCACCCTGTTGTGAATGTTTCAAGAATACATCCTATGTTAAACCACTTAGGGACAACGTATTGCACCGCCACCACCAGTAGAAATTGATGGTGAAAAAAATACGAGGTAGAAGAAATCCTTGATGTACAATTAAAGAGGAACAAGATAGAATATCTTGTTAAATGGAAAGGATACACGGCTGAACACAATTCGTGGGAGCCAAAAGAGAATTTGGGAATGCTAAAGAAAAATGAAGCATTTCTATGATAGAAACCCTGGAGCAATACGAGTCATTGACAAAAGTGTCTTTGACAAATTAAGCTTCAAAAAATACAAAATCTTCACTGAAAGTCCGGGAACGGCCATATCCAGGATCGACATAAATGCAGTGGCAGAAACTGCATCATGGGAGAAAAATTGGCAAAAATGGAAAGGACAACAGCTTCTAAAGCAGTTAAATGAATCATCTGATCATGATGGTCCATGCAATTGCAATGGTTGCTTAAAAAACTAAAAAGGATTGGCCCTGGAGTAGGGCCTTAAACTGCTTCATTTTGTTGTAGGAAGGCCTTATTCTGGGCCTGGTTATTCAAACACATATACGCACTTGTATATTGTCTCTCTTACCATCATGGGTAAGAACCACTGCAACAACAAAAAAGTTCAAACAACAATCCTTACCATCGGTGGCCATTCAAACGTGGGCCACTGCTGTGAACAATTGTCACGTTGTCCTTTTCCTGAACCTCCAAGAAAGCCGAAACCCACTCCCTGTCCTCGCATCACAATGGATCGTGATGTGTACTGCTGGATAGAAAAAGCCGACCAAGGCGTAGATCCTTGGACTTTCCTGCCCAAAGCATTTTGGGCCTGGCAATTATGCATGAGATGGAGAAAGGAGAAAAAAGGTGGACATATATCCTTTGAAGATTTTTAGTTCGTCTAGGAAGCCGAAGCCTAAAAAGGGGGTACTGTCATGACCTGTTCTCAACGTTCAAAATCTCTAAGACATTTTTATTCTTTTTCTTGTATTTTACAATAGCTGTAGCCAAACATCTTAGTCAGGTTGGCGTCTATCTTATCTAGTCAGCGCTAAGATTAGATTAGATTAGATAACGATTAGATTAGATTACGGACTACCGGACCAATGACTCATGAACTATGACTCAGGCTTACCAATGCGCAGCAGCGGGGGCCGATTATGTTATCTCTTTTACTCATACTTACTCAGCATAGCTACTATTATTAGAGTGGTGCACAGACCACCCTTGTAGTATATAAACTGAGCAAGTAGCACCCAGAGTCCTCAGTCGAGTTCTCTCGGGTTTCCTTCCTACCCTCACCTTCTCCTCTCCTAAGTCTTCTGTTGGGGCCCTAAGGCATCACGCCAAGGGTAGTCCTGATACACATGGTCCACCACATGGCATTTCACATGGCACTTCACATGTCACATCACATGACTCACCACCACTTGGAATTCACACACCATGTGACATGGTGCTTCACACGCCATGTGACATGGCATTTCATGTGTCATGTGACATGGCACTTCACACACCATGTGACATGCCTGTTCACATGGCACTTCACATGCCCTGTGACATGGTGCTTCACACGCCCTGTGACATGGTGCTTCACATGCCCTGTGACATGGGACTTCACACCCCACATGACATGGTGCTTCACATGACATGGCTGTTCACACACCATGTGACATGGCATTTCATGCACCACATGACATGGCACTTCACACACCACATGACACATATGTCACACCCCTATCACATGGAGCCCATCAACCACACCTCAGTCACAATGTCACATCCCAGTCAAAGGGTTCCCACAAGCCACACCTCAGTCACAATGTCACACCCCATCAGATGGTGACCACCCAGGGAGTGACTCGCAGTCACAGGGTGCCTAGAAGTCACACCCCAGTCACAGGGAGTGACTCACCACCACTTGGAATTCACATGGTCCATCACATGGCTGTTCACACAGTCCACCACATGGGATTTCACTTGGCGCCTCACATGCCACATGACATGGTGCTTCAATGTGACATGGTGTTTTACACACCCCGTGACATGGCACTTCACATGCCCTGTGACATGGTGCTTCACAGGCCACATGACATGGTGCATCACATGGCATGTGACATGGTACTTCACACACCACATGACATGGTGCTTCACATGACATGGCACTTTCACATGGCACTTCACACACCATGTGACATGGTGCATCACACATCATGTGACATGGCACTTTCACACACCATGTGACATGGCACTTCACACACCACATGACATGGTGCTTCACATGACATGGCACTTTCACATGGCACTTCACACACCATGTGACATGGTGCATCACACATCATGTGACATGGCACTTTCACACACCATGTGACATGGTGCATCACACATCATGTGACATGGCACTTTCACACACCACATGACATGGTGCTTCACACACCACATGACATGGCACTTCACACGTCATGTCACCTGGCACTTTCACACACCTGGCACTTTCACACACCACCTGGTAACTCTGATTTAGGATAAAGCATACAAATCTAAAGTGGGATAAAGCATAAAACCCAGAAGTGGGTTTTGCAGGGGTCTGGGCGCACGCCCCCAGCAAGCTGAAGGGGCAAAGCAACAGCACAGTTTGAGCAATGCAAGGATGCGCCATAGGTGGGGCCCCTGAAGCTTTCTATAAAGAAGGGTACAATGCGTGAGAAAGGCACAGCTGACTAACCGCTGACAAATTCTTAGATAATCATGCCATAATTCTTATATAAGGCTGACATAAGATTGGTCAGCCTGACTAATAATTAGTAAGCATTTGTCAGCATTTGTAAGCAATTTGTAAGCAAAAAGCGGAGCTCCCCTTTGTTCCCTTCCTTCTCTCCTTCCCTCACACACACACACTGCTTAAAATTCAAATAAAATTCAGAAAAATGTAGGGAAATATGTGAATGTCTTTAGGATGTCATCTAATGCTTTTGACACAGAACTTTAGTACATGTATGACAATTTGTGCAGATAAGGCTTATGATTGTGCTGATAATGTTACACCTATGACGTGTTTAAATCATCAACCTCAAGGGCAACGAGAGCAAGGCCTTCTCAAGGAACAGCCAAGCTACTACACAAGTGTAAGACTGGAGAGTGAGAGTGTGCTGAGATGAGCTAACAGTTCAGTCGAACAGTTTGACCATTAAAACTAGACTGGAGGTCCAGTCTATGGATTGCAAGGTTTATATACGTTTACTGGAGTGCATAGGCATGTGATAATAAAGGTAGGCATGTGATAAAAGACATTGGCATGTGTTAAAAGAATGTAACATGTGATAAAAACGATAAGCATGTGATAAAAGGGACTCTGCATATTGGATAAGTAAGAAGAGCATAATGATGAGAAAAATGTACTGCATAGGGATAGGGGTTTTACATAAGCATACTTGAGGCATGATTGTAACATAGCCTCCGTTCTAAATTAAAAGTCTATCTTTTCCAAAGATAAAATCAATAACAAAGCATAAAGATTGGTATGAAAACTCAATGATAGTCCTTTTCTATGTGCTCATGTTGTGCATGGCATCCTCATCATAGGTAAACTCGATGTGCAGGTCCTGTCCTGGGCAATTGTGATGAGAGTGATTATTGTGACGAGGTGGGCGTCCAAGTGGTGCATTGTTTGCAGAGGAGAAATGAGGAGGGGCATTCCTGGTAGGTGGACGAAGTCCTTGAGTGGCAAACAGTGTCTGGCGTTGTGGACAGGCGTTTTGGCATGCATGTTGACGAGTATTGGGCGGTATTTGATCTGCCATTTCGTCCTGGATGTCTGAATAGGTGGTGGGCAAAGGCGATTGATAGTAGTTTACTTCCATTCGTCGTGCTTGCGTCGGAGGAGGTATTTGTTGATGATTTCGTCATCTAGGGTTCGCTGAAGATGTGTTCGAAGCTGAGGCGATGGTTGATGCATAGGTAGGAGGAGGTTGTGGTGCAGTTGGTCAAGGATATGAAAATTCTTTGAGAAATGTCATGTGAAAGGGTCTTCTTAGCCCTTGCTCTGGTTGAGTGAAAGAATTGACGTCTTCTGGGTATTCATTTGGTATCCTTCCTGTCTGTGGGTGGTGCATTGTATAGTGATCTGTGTCTCCACAGATATAGCATCCTCGTAAAGTGTCCCTGTCTTCTCCTGGGTATCTATAATTGACCAGTTCTCAAGTTTGAATGGTTGGTGCGCCATCTGGTGCTTCTCTTTCGTCATTTGGTAAAGTAACTACCCTTGAGCGTCAAATATTAGTGAAAGGGGTAGTGGGAATGTCGACTCCTTCAATATTATAGCCTACATATAGTTGTGTTGTTGCTGCATTCTGATATTTCCAGTTGAGTTGTGGAAGTCTTTGATCATATAGCATGCTGAGAACTGTAACCTTCTGTCTAAGCGTTCGAAGATGGTTGAGGTTGAAGCCTGTTGCTTCTCTGGTAGGGTTCATTTGTGATGCTAGATGTACAACTGTGTCTATTGTTCCAAGTAAATTGATGGCTTCCACTTTAGGGTTTTGCTGGAGTGTGATCATGCCGGTTTCAGCGACTCGATAGTGATTTGGATTGAAATAAACGTCTCGCTGTAGTTCGTCTAACTGCTTCTTCAACATAGGATTCGACGCCAAGAAGTACAAGTGCTTGGATAGTGTCCCATATGTGAAGGGTGATGAAGCAATCCTCATGTGGAACTGGGAATCAATGCATGAAGTTGACAAGTGTTGAAACGAATGCTGCAAGTTCCAGACAAACTTCTCGTTCCAATATGTGACATAGACTGTTGCAAAAGCTCCAGTTTGTGAACAAGACCCATAAGCAAATGATTCTAGATTGTGCTTTGAGGTCTAGGTATCCTGGGATCTGATAATGCTTGAGGATATTTTCGATGATGACTAGGTCAAAAAGAGGGAGGTTATAATTGTCCTTGTAATTATGCATGAAGCGATTGGGAGGTAAGTCTTCTTCTCCTGCATTGTGGGTGATGGGGGCGCCTCTCTGAATATCTGAAATGAAGGTGGTGCTGGTGAGAGGGTCCGGGCGATTATGAACAGTAGTGACAGTGGGCTGAATAATATTTTGGACGGAAATATCGGTGACGTTGTTGGGGTGGAGGTCGTCTCCTGGGCGAGTGGTTTGATGAGCCAATAGCTCCGTATAGACGTCATCGATTGCGGTCCCATTGCATTGAATCATGCGTCCAACTTCTCTAGCAGTTTGGACTGCATGCCTGAGGTCTGCTAAGACTGATTCGCTTCCTGCCAATAACTGTCTTAGTCCCTGTGCAATAGGAGCTATTCCAGCAGTGCTGGGAGCATTGTAGGGAGGTGGTAACATACTGGGAGGTACAGGCAACGGTGCAGGCGATGGAGGGCTGCTGATCTGGGGCAATGGCATAGTGGGTGCATCGGGAATGGTGTTAGGAGGTGTGTGACAAGGGGTAGAGGTCTGAGAAGCATTGGAGGTGGTGTGAGACATTGTTTAGGATGTAGACCGTTGCTTTCAACGTGGGCAAATGCTAGAATTTGAGGTTGGGAGTCTGGGCAATTGATGTCTCTCCTTATATTCCAAAAGTGTCTCTTCAGAGTGTTCTAAATTATCTTCATCTTCCCATGAGTTGTCAGATGTTGAATAGCCTTTCCATTTAATGAGATATTGCCATTTGCTACCTTTCCTTTGGTGTGAGACAATGGTCTCTATTTCAAACTCTTCTTTGTTGTCTACTAGATCTGGAAGTGGTCTAGGATAATTGGGTCTGTGGATATCGTTTTCTTGAAAGGGTGTGAGAAGCAACACATGAAACACTGGATGAATCTTCCATCTTTGGGGTAGGTGAAGCTTATATGTCACCGGTCCGAGTGCTTTTTCTATTGTGAAAGGTCCTTCTCTCCTAGGAGCAAATTTCCAAGGTTGATCGGTTTTAAGGTTCCTAGAATCTAACCAACCCTGGTCTCCTTCCTTGAAGTGGTGTGTCTTGCCTTTGACATGCTGCATCATGAGCTGTCTTGATAATTCATGTGCTGCTAGCGCTTCATCTCTGATTTGATTGATCAATCTGAAACACTCTTCTGCTGTTGGAATGTTTATGCATGGAAATGCAGTTGGTATGGCCATTGGTTCAGTTCCAAACATGATTTCAAATGGTGCCATTTTAGTGGATTGGTGTGGGTGCTGATTGTGTGCAAATTCTGCTAAAGGGAGATATTCTTTCCATGTGATCGGATGATCCGTACAAAATAGCCTGAGATATGTTTCAAGTTCTTGATTTAGATGTTCTGATTCTCCATCTGTTTGTGGATGAAAGGCTGTGGATTTCCGATGATTGATTCCAAATATCTTGCACATTTCTTCGAATACTTTTGAGGTGAATTGTGGTCCTCTGTCCGATATAAGTGTGGTGGGTAGTCCGAAGCGTTTATAGACTTTGTTGATGTAGGAGTTGGCCATGTCTAGGGTGGTGAAAGTTTTCTTGCAAGCGATGAATATTACCCCCTTTGTTAATGTTACAGTTCTCTTTTCGTTTCACCTTACCGTTTCATATCCATCATTACTGCGCAGCCTGGACGCTATCTCCTTTCGCAGCTACTTTCACATTTCCTTTCTCGAGTAGCTACAGCCTTATTCCTTTTACGGTTTCCTTTGTTCTCCAATTATATATAAACCCCATGTATCCTAGAGTAACCTCAGTTCCAACTTAGACGAGTTTTGCTCTCAACCTCGCTCAATCTCGACGCTCTTCTTCTTCATCATTCTCAAGACCTTTGTCATTGTTTGACTTAGTGTCTAGACTCTTTGTCCAGTGACTGGGAGCGGACCGAGACTCTGCTTGTCACTGTTGACTTAGAACGAACTACGACGAGGGCATCGTCCATAACACAAGTTGGAACTCAGGAACCGCTCAGTGCTTTGTCACTAGCCAGACACCATTGAGACCCGAACCTCCCAGATCAGACCGCCAAACAACTCCGTTCATTATAGGCAAAAGTACTACCTTGGATGAAGGGAAGTCTATCCTTCTACAACAAACGAAGGGTGGTATTACATTTCAACCACTAAGAAAAAGAACCAGCGAGTCCCAGAAAGCTTCTTCGAAGGAGAATACAGAGAAGGGAACCCTGACGAAGAATTACCAGCAGAAACTTGGATTAATTGGCATAACGAAGAAAACAATTCAGATAGCCAATTATTCTTCCCACCAAACAAAGAACCAGAACTCACTTGGTGGCACGAGTTTTGAGACACTGAGGATCTAACCAACGGAGTCTTCTCCGCACTTGAGGAATCTACTCTCGCCAAGTGGAACAAATACAAGGAACAACAGCAGATCGAACTAGATCTAGATTTTGACAACAAACCGAAACAAGGAGAAAGCTCGAAACAAACTACTGAACCGAAACAGGAACCTGAAACTGAAACAAAAAGGGACATGGCAGACGAAAAGGAATCATCTCCAAAAGGGATAAAAGGAATCTCCATTGAGAAATTCAAAGGACAATGATCCAAAGCGAAACATTTCATCTATGCGTTCGATGACACCTTCGATCTAGATGAAGAACGATTTACCACTGCCAAAAAGAAAATCAAATACGTTTTCCTACACTTAGGAGAGGAATTAGACGATTGGAAATCCAATATCCGAGAAGAATTGGACGAGGCGACTACAGATAAAGGAAAGAAAAAGGAAGAAGGAACAACACTCTCTTGGGATAGCTACAGCAGTTTCAAAAAGCGATTCTTAGCCGATTGGGGTGAATCAGACACCGCAGCTAGGACCCTGAATGATCTAGATAAAGTTAAAGTGGGCGGAGATATTGATATCCCCACTTATATTCAGAAGTTCCAATCGCTCATTCAGTCAACCGGAATCACAGGGTTCATGGCACAGCGAATCTATTTTTGTAAAGGACTCCCAGCATCAGTCGCAGCAAAAATCATCGAAAACCCTGCAGTTATCAACATGGAAACAGCCTATGATGCTGCAGAGCGATTACACAATGCTTGGGAGACCCTGAAACTGATGAACCGATCCTCTGGATCAGGAAACACGGAGAGACATTTCAAATTTAACCGAAACTTGAGGAACTCAGCATCAGGATCAAAAGGAGTCAATGCCATAACTACTGGACGCCTTTCAGATGTTCAAAAAGAGGAATATCGGAAAACCGGCAAGTGTTTCTGATGCGGAACTCAGGGACACATATCCAGGGATTGCCCAAACAAAGGGAATGCCCAGACAACGCCCAACAAATCGCCTCCACAGAATCGCACTATTAGAACTATAGAGGAAACGACCTCAGAAGAATCAACTGCCCAACGCATTAGGGCACTATTGAAAGCACTCCCAGACAAGGAGCGCGAGAATACCCTCCAAGAACTAGAAACAGAGGGTTTTTAAGAAGGAGACACCAGAAAGCGGTTGACGCCTCCCATAAAGTTGAACAGTTAGCACTCGATTCTGTAATCATACAATCCAATAATGATAAACGGATCTCAATCACTGTGCAAACAAACAATAAACCCGCTGAAATGTCCGCCCTCATTGATTGTGGAGCAGAAGGAAACTTCATTGACGAACGCATATCAAAAGGTTGGCCAAAAGAGGAACTAAAACAACCGATTAAAGTCAAAAACGCCGACGGAACTATTAATCAAAATGGCATGATCACGCACCGAACTCGTCTGACCTATTCTATCAATGGAAAACCATATGATAATTGGTTATGGATCACAAACTTAGGGGATCAAGAAATCATCTTTGGGATACCGTGGCTGGAAAAGCATAATCCAACTATTGATTGGTGAAAGAAAACCCTCCAAATAGACGACAATTCAAGAAATGACAAACCTATTTGGCGTATAGCGCTAGATACTCAACAATGGGGAGAAGATGAATACTGGATAAGAGTAAAAACATCAGCATCACAGGCATTCAAACACCAAGCAAAATGCGACAAAACACCAACTGTCTTACCACCCGAATACCTTCCCTGGCGATCTACCTTTGAGAAAAAGGCATCAGAGCGTTTCCCATCATCACGTCCATGGGACCATGCAATTGAACTCAAAACCGGATTTACGCCAAAAGTTAGCAAAATTTACCCACTATCATTAAAAGAACAGTCAACACTCGACGAATGGATTAAGGAGCAATTAGATAAAGGATATATTCAACCATCCAAATTGCCACAGGCATCACCATTTTTCTTCATTTCAAAGAAAGAAAGCGGTGCCCTTAGACCCTGCCAGGACTATCGTTACCTTAATGAATGGACGATAAAAAACGCCTATCCATTACCCCTAGTTTCAGACCTAATGATGCTGCTGGTGCCGTCATTTTCTGTGCCGCAGTGGGTAGTGCAACAGGGTTTGTTCCATACATAAGCTGGAAAGGTGATGCTTTAACTGAATCATGATGGCAATTGTTATGGGCAGATTCGGCGATTGGTAGTAATTGTTTCCAAGTATGGGCTTTGTTTGCACAGAATATTCAAAGATATACTTCTAGTTCTTGATTAACTCGTTCCATTTCTCCATCAGTTTGCAGATGGTAAGCAGTGCTCATCCTATGATCGATTCCTAGCGTTTTTCTGATTTCCTGGAAGACTTTTGTTAGGATCGCAATCCTAGCCCCTCAATTTCAATTTACTCTACAGTCATCTGGGATGACTTCTATACATGTTATAACAGGCCTGGGGCCTTACGGGACACTATGGGACACCAATGGTTGAGTCAGCGCATGGGAGCGCTCACCAGAGGGCAAGACGATGGATGGAGGAACCATCCAATACTATATATGGAAGGACAGCCGGACTAGGAAGGTGGATCGCCACCTTGATGGCATCACACTTGGCATCAGTGCATCAGGAGGATCAGCGCATCAAGCCATCATGCATCAGACAAAGGCACAAGACAGTGCGCATGTCTATAAAAGATTGCAATGGGAACGCACAATGCCTCAAGGCATTGCTCCTTATGGTCAGGGTCTAGGGCAGTCCAGAAGAGGTCTATGAGTGGAGTCAGAGCGGCCGCGCCCATATGCGCTCATACACGCAGCAACTGCGGCAGCGCCCAAGCACATGCTCACCAAGAACAATAGGAGTGAGTCAGGCTGAGGGAGTGCCGGTGGGTCTGGGAGTCACAAGGGGTCCTCATAGAGTAGTATATAAGTAGGTACAATGTAGCTGGAGTCTCCCCAGACTTCAGATAGTTTCTCTCTACCCCAATACTATTGTGTTTCGTCTCCTTTCTACTCTCTGGCCAGCAACGAGGCCTGTGGGCCCCCTAGGGGGGATTGAAAGGTTGTGGTTAGGGGTGTGAGCTCATAACAACTTTGGCTGAGAACTGTGGTCCTCTATCTGAAATAAGTATGTTGGGTAGACCAAAGCATTTAAATATTTCGGAGATATTTCTTGCAAGGAGTAAGAATTACCCCCTTTGTAAGACCATGGTCCACTATGACCAAAATCGAGTCAAATCCGTCAGAAATAGGAAGATCGGTAATAAAATCCAAGGTCACTTGTTGAAATGGTCGAGTCGCCTTAGATCTGATTGGTAGGAGGGCCAGGGTGTTGGGGTGAGTGTTCACCTTCATTTGCTGACATGTAGCGCAGCCTGTGATCCATTCCTTGACGTGTTTATACATTCCTGGCCACCAGTAATCTCATTGTAATAGTTCTAAAGTTTTTAAACATCCAGGGTGTCCGCAGGTATTTCCACTGAGCCAGGTTTCCTAGTGGACTCCTAGTGGACTCCTGGGCCTCCCAGCAATTCCCAGCAATTCCCAGCAGATTCCCAGTGATTTCCCAGTCAGTCCACTATGGTCCTAGCACATTCCCACCTCATTCCCACCTCATTCCCAGTGCATTCCTACCTCATTCCCAGTGCATTCCCAGTGAAGTCATATCTTGATAGGAACCTACCACTGAAGACTTCCTGCCATGTTCCTAGCCATTCCCAGCAGTTCCTAGTGGATTCCACAACTTTATTTCAATTCTATCCACATTTTTAATGAGGGAACTATTCTACATTGTACCCTCCTTCCTCTACCATCTCATCCTCATCCTCATCCTCATCCTCATCCTCATCCTCATCACTGCCATCATCAATGCTCATTCTCAATTGTCTCTCCATGACCTGGCTAGTATGGTACACCAGCATTGTGTGCAAGAACCAGTTAAAGTTTGTGGCAGTCATTCTTTTCAAGATTTGTTCAAAGCCACCGCCAAGCATTCAATTGCTCACAAGCCTGTGTATTGAATGCTCGCTTATAATGATGTCTACCCTGTGAATCAGACTCAACTACTACCAAGTTTGGTGCAGAGCCATCTGTAGGTGAAGGATTGCACCATGTACGACATAATATATCTGCATCACTGTGATTGGTGTAGTGATAAGTGTCAACAATGAATCTACTTGTTTTTTTCCATGTCTCCCAACTTCCATTTGCTACACAGGATCTTAGCACTAGACATGCTTTGTCAATGCAAATATAAGATGGCCTTGATTCCTCTGTTGGATAGACACGTGCCAGGAAGTCCAATATATTTGTTGGAGATTCTGCCTTGAAAAACTTATCCCATGCAATTACCACACCACATGGTGCACATATAGTTTCCACACAATATACTCTTGGTGGAATGAAACAATCTCTGGCAACTCTTCTATTTGATGGCTCTGGTTGATCATGTGGATGTTGATTCTGTTGATTTTCTGGCATCCAAGGCCATGTTTCATCTGCCCTCCTCAATGCTCTTCTGTATCCACCCAATGTTTGCTGCCTGTGGTTGATAAGATGTTGTTGCCATTTTCCTTGGTGCCATCTACAGGCTTGTGTCCCTGCTACCTTATCATTGCTGCAATTTGCAGCATGACATTTTCTTCCATGTATATCTTCATGATATGCACAATATACACCACCACGTGCATTAGCCAAATCAGATATACAATCTCCATATGCACAATACTGGTGATGGGTTTAACATTGATTTTTTCTCCTGATATCAAACTTACTGTGTGCCCCATGACAATTCCATCAACAACAACCATCTTTACCAGTCCATGTTCACCTTCTGCAGTACCAGCAGATCCTTGTGCAGTTGTGATATCAATATCAGCATGCTCTCCACTTCCTATAACATCTGCCCTGGTTTTGTATTTTTGTGTGCACTCATCACACTTGTGCTCCAGAGCTCCCCATATAACTCCTTTTTGTCCAAGGTTCACAAATGCCTCTCTTGTGACTTCATCACTGGCAAGGTCACTCTGTATTGTAAGATATACATCCTCCTTTGATGCAATAAAGCGGATGGACTCCTGAATAAATGCCTGCCAGATCTGCCTACGGGACAATTTACCCATTCCTGGCAAAATTTATGAGAAATTGAATTCCAAAATGCTGCATATGTTGCAGCAGAGGTATGGAAGTTATAGAATCCACTCAGCACTGCATTTGTGAAGAAACGATCAGCCCACAATGCTCTTCCAATCTTGATGTACTTTGCAGAGTTGAGATAGATTCTGTTAGATTTACTTGTGTTCTGAATTTTGACCTTCTCATGATCAGCATAATACAATCTGTTGCATCCAGGACAATGCCCACAAAGAACTGGTACTTGGTCATAGACACAGAAATTTTTTATCAGTTTCACAATAGGAATGTCACGTAAAGTTGTATGCTGAACAAGAGAACGTGGATTACATGTATCAGTCTCACAAACAACAGCATCTGGACATATCATGTGGACTGGCTGGATATTTCTATTGGAGATAGGTTTTATTTTTCCAATGAATTTTCCCTTCTTGTTGCAGGGGTATAATTTCAATAGCTTGGCAAACAAGTCAAGCTTAAGGCCAAGTGCCCTAGCACTTTCATTGACAGTCATACTAGATCTCTCATCCATCAAGGATCTTTCCCCTACTTTTATTAAAACTTGTCTTGCCAGTGCTCTGATCCATCCAGTGGCAGTACTACTCTTCTCCTCTGGATAAACAGCATTTTGTTGACGGCCATGTAAGTTCAGAAGGCTGACATTTTCAGTCATTGTCAGCAAGAGCATCACAACTGTTGATAGTGTGATTGTGGAATTAAAGTTGGCCTGAATAAATTGGCTGAAGACACTGAACCTAATGTCTGGAAATGGCTGTTCCTCTGCTGCTGCAACTACAGGCAAACAAGCCAAAAGTCCAAATATTTGCCATATGACCATATATTTTACAACAATTCTGGACAACATAAGAAAACTATCACAGCAATGTAGCCAACAATGAAATAAAGACCATCAATGCTCACATATGTCCCTTCTCCTTACCCTTCTTGCTTTTAGCTTCCTTGTTACCTTCCTTGTCACCTTCCTTGTCACCTTTATTTTCCTTCTTCTTCCCCTTCCCTTTACTATTCCTCAACTTGTTAAATTTTTCCAGGTAAGCAGACAGGTCATTGAATGAATAAGATGTTTTAGTGAACCCCCATAACTCCAAGTCATCTGGAGCCCCTTCAGCTCCCTCCAGCCACATTTGCATTTCAGGATAGTCTCCAATTTTCTTGAAGAAACGCTGCACATGAGAGTGCCACATGGTTTTACTAACAAACAGTTCAACAACTGAAGTCTTGTTGAGCATCTTGGGAGATGGCCAACTGCCCTCTCTGTACATATTCTGCATAGTGTCAATGGCCTTGACACAGGCCTGATATTTAGCATAGTACACCTTGAGTCCTACATCTTTTGTGGACTTTCCTGTGAGATGCTTGGGAATGCCCAATGCAGTAATAAGTTCATCAGTTGACAATAAACCATGTACTCCCTTGCTCTCTGGAGCTGGAGTGGTGGAATGAGCAGGAGTAGGAATTGATATAGGAGTGGATGATGCAGAAGGGACCTGAGACTTATCATACTCCTACATTGCTAATTAGTTTGATCTCAAATTATCCATTGAGTACTCACCAGACACATGTTGATATTAAATATTCCATCAGCATATGACCATTCAATCTCTTCCTCATCCTCAGGATCATTCAATATGTCCTTGTACTGTCCCCTGACACACCAATTGCCATTTTCCAATATATAAATCCTGGGGTTTTGAGCTACATGTTTAAATGTGAGCAAGATGAATGAAAATGAGAGTTAAACTTACTTTCAATGGGGTGATATTTCTTCTGCATTTGTTTCAAAATGACAATCAAATTATTGTCAGTGGTGGTTTTGACAACCAGGGTAGGCTTGAAATTAGTGGGATCAGCAAGAGATGTGAAGACTCTGACCTCCCCTTTGGGAGGCTTGAGTCTGTCTCCTAAGACCTCAGGTACATCTGCAAGGCTCAGCACATTCCCAAGTGCTTTCCCTCTGATAATGCCTCCTGTAGTACGGGATGCACCTTGAAGAGCAATTCCCATGTCTATGTCTTTCCCAAGAGGTGATTACACAGATTTGTCACATAGAGAGGCTCATACCTTCACTAGCCTGTCCAAACACATTTCCAATTTCAAGTTCTCCATCACCAGTCTTTGAGTTTCCACCATTTCCAGCCTTGCCATCTAGGTCATGAAGGTGACATCAGATTTAAATGTAAACTTGCCAAATTCTCAGTCTCAGTGAAATCCTCCTGCTGTGTGGTCATCAGCTTCCTCCTCAATTTCCTTTAAATAATCTGAACATACCAACTTCAAGCCATCAGCTAGATGAGCCTCTTTCTCCTTCTCCCCAGTTCTTTCTACCTCCTCCTCCTCCTCCTCCTCCTCCTCCTCTTCCTCTCCCTCATTGGTGGTTTCCTCTTCACCATCATCATCATCATCATCTATTTCATAGCTGCTGCCACTTTCCTCACTTCCTCCCTCCTCAATCACCATGTCAGAGCGACGAGGTGCAGCCTTCCTGGTTGGCCTTCCACTGGTACTAGGCAAAGGCACAGAGCCAGCACGAGGAGGGGGGTACACAGAGTCACCACTTTCTTGCAAGATGCGTTCAGTTCTAATAGTTAGAAATCATATAGGAAAATTAGGAAATGATCATACAGCATGAGGATACAGCAAATGAAATGATCATACAACAATGAGGATACAGCAAATTAATTTAAAATAATTATAGGGTGTGGGTACATAAGTGAGTGGCAGGTGGAAACAAGGCAAATTCAGGTGTTGAGGTATTGCCGGTGGGCCAGATGAGGTACGGGGGGTGTGACGTGGCGGTAGGTGATGTACAGGTGGGCGAGGTGTTGTGCATGGCCAAATTGAGGCGGTGCAGGTATTGCCGGCAGGCCAGATGAGGTACAGGGGGTGCGACGTGGCGGGTAGGTGATGTACAGGTGGGCGAGGTGTTGCGCATGGCCAAATTGAGGTGGCGCAGGTATTGCTGGTGGGCCGGATGAGGTACATGGGGTGTGATGTGGCAGGTGGGTGATGTACAGTGGGTGAGGTGTTGCATTTGGCCAAATTTCGAGTATTGGTGGGCAGGATGAGGTACGGTGGGCTGGATGAGGTACGGTGGGTGGGATGAGGTACGGCGGGTGTGACGTGGCAGGTGGGATGAGGCATGGCAGGTGAAGGGGGTTGCGTTTCGTGAATTTGAGGTTTTGCGCATCAGGTACATCCAGGTTTGATGTGCAACATGGTAGGTGGGGTGGATTGAGAGTAAACCATGAGTTTGAGTCCAAAAGAAAGAAGAAAGAACTAACCTTCGCAACTCATCATGAACCGGGGTTGGGGCAATGGAATCCTGAATGGCACGGGCAGCGGATGTCTTCCTGTATGGTTGTCAGCTAGGATTAATAAAATGATGAATGGGGGGTGCACCTGTTGCCCTTGCCCCATTTTCTCTTATCGATCGTGTTATCGGCCTCATCATCAGCCCCTCCCTTCGGTCCCTTTGCTTTCTTCTTATTACTGGGATTGCTGTGGGTAGAGAAGCTTGACATGGCCCGTTTGCAGCCCATTTTTGACGGGGGAGCAGTGGTGGTTTGAGTGTGAGATGAGGAATGTGTGGTGGCATGGTGGGCGAGAGGACGTCGAAAATGTGACGAATGTCACACTGAGTCACACTAGTAATGCTCTAGTGACAATGTCACAATAAGTCCAGTCCTAGGATTCCTAGGATTCCCACTCCACTCCCAGTGGTAGGAGTCCTAGGATTCCTAGCTTCATTCCTAGCATTTGAGTAGGAATGCACTGGGACTGATGCAGGAGTCCACTGGGAATGCATTAGGAATCCTTCAGCCATTTTTGGTGGTGCAAATACTTTTTACTTTTGCTAGGACTGACTGGGAATATTCCCAGTGGAATCCTAGGATTCTGCGGAATTTACTGGGATTCCGCTAGGAAAACCTGGCCAAGCGAAAAGACCTCAGATGTTTTTACTCTTATCCAGTATTCATCTTCTCCCCATTGTTGAGTATCCAGCGCCATGTGCCAAATAGGTTTGTCATCTTCTGAATTGTTGTCTATTTGGAGGGTTTTCTTTTGCCAATCAATAGTCGGGTTATGCTTCTCCAGCCATGGTATTCTGAAGATGATTTCTTGATCCCCTAAGTTCGTGATCCATAACCAATTATTGTATGGTTTTCCATTGATAGAATAGGTAAGGTGAGTTCAATGCGTGATCATGCCATTTTGGTTAATAGTTCCGTCAGCATTTTTGACTCTAATCGGTTGTTTTAATTCTTCTTTTGGCCAATCTTTTGATATGCGTTCGTCAATGAAGTTCCCTTCTGCTCCACAATCAATGAGGGCAGATATTTCAGTGGGTTCATTGTTTGTTTGCACAGTGATAGAAATCCAGTTGTCATTATTGGATTGTACAATTACAGAATTGAGTGCTAACTGTTCAACTTTGTGGGAGGCGTCAACCACTTTCTGGTGTCTCCTTCTAAAAACCCTCTGTTTCAAGTTCCTGGAGGGTATTTTTGCGCTCCTCGTCTGGGAGTGCTTTCAATAGCGCCAATGCATTGGGCAGTTGATTCTTCTGAGGTCGTTTCCTCTATAGCTCTAATGGTGCAATTTTGCAGAGGGGGTGGTCTATTGGGTGTCGTCTGGGCGTTCCCTTTGTTTGGGCAATCCCTGGATATCCCTGAGTTCCACATTGGAAACACTTGCCAGTTTTCTGATATTCGTCCTTTTGGGCATCTGAAAGGTGTCCAGTGGTTACAGCATTAATTCCTTTTGATCCTAATGCCAAGTTCCTCGAGTTTCAGTTAAATTTGAAACGTCTCTCTGTGTTTCCTGACCTGGAGGACTGGTCTCATCAGTTTCAGGGTCTCCCAAGCGTTGTGTAATCGCTCCTCAGCATCATAGGCTGTTTCCATGTTGATGACTGCAGGATTTTTGATGATCTTCCCTGCGACTGATGCTGGGAGCCCTTTGCAGAAATAAATTTGTTGTGCCATGAATCCTGTGATTCCAGTGGACTGGATGAGCGATTGGAATTTCTGAATGTAAGTGGGGATATCAATATCTCCACCCACTTTGACTTTATCTAGATCATTCAGGGTCCTGGCTGCAGTATCCAACTCGCCCCAATTGGCTAAGAATCACTTTTTGAAGCTGCTGTAGCTATCCCAAGAGAGCGTTGTTCCTTCTTCCTTTTTCCCTTTGTTCGTTGTTGCCTCGTCCAATTCTTCTTGGATATTGGATTTCCAATCGTCTAACTCCTCTCCTAAGTGTAGGAAGACATATTTGATCTTCTTCTTGGCAGTGGTAAATTGTTCCTCATCTAGATCGAAGGTGTCATCGAATGCATAGATGAAATGTTTTGCTTTGGACCGTTGTCCTTTGAATTTCTCAATGGAGATTCCCTTTATCCCTTTTGGAGATGTTTCCTTTTCATCTGCCATATTCTTTTTTGTTTCGGTTTCAGGTTCCTGTTTCAGTTCTGTTGCTTGTTTCAAGCTTTCTCCTTGTTTTGGTTCATTGTCCAGATCTAGATCTAGTTCGATCTGTTGTTGTTCCTTGTATTTGTTCCACTTGGCGAGAGTAGATTCCTCAAGTGTGGAGAAGACTCTGTTGGTTAGGTCTTCAGTATCTCAAAACTCGTGCCACCAAGTGAGTTCTGGTTCTTTGTTTGGTGGGAAGAATAATCGGCTGTCTGAATCGTTTTCTTTGTTATGCCAAATAATCCAAGTTTCTGCTGGTAGTTCTTCGTCAGGGTTTCCTTCTCTGTATTCTCCTTCGAAGAAACTTTCTGGGACTCATTGGTTCTTTCTTTTAGTGGTCAAAATGTAATACCACCCTTCGTTTGTTGTAGAAGGATGGACTTCCCTTCGTCCAAGGTAGTATGTTTGCCTGTAACAAACGGAGTCATTTGGCAGTCTGATCTGAGAGGTTCAGGTCTCAATAATGTCTAGCTAGTGACGAAGCACTGAGCAATTCCTGAGTTCCAACTTGTGTTACAGACAATGCCCTCATCATGGTTCGTTCTAAGTCAACAGCGACAAGCAGAGTCTCGGTCTGCTCCCAGTCACTGGACAAAGAGTTTAGAAGCTAAGTCAAATGATGACAAAGGTCTTGAGAACGATGAAGAAGAAGAGTGTCGAGTTCGAGCAAGGTTTATGTTACGACTTTACGATTTTCTGGCGATTATTTCATATTTTTATCTATTTTCTCTGGGGCCCTATGGACGCATAGGTATACAGGACTCATAGGCGCCAACCCCTATGTTGAGGCGCCCATCGGTTAGGTCAGCGGTCAGTCAGCCAGGGGCTGTGCCGATAAGAAGACAATAAGGACTGGATGGGGACACGGGCATCACGGGAAGGCGTAGATAGTCGCCATGGTTTCGTTGCTGCGCGTGCATAGCCCTAGGGGCATGAGGTTGCTGTGCACAGACCATGGTTGGGGTATATAAGGTGGTGCGTTGTAGGTAGGAGTCTCTAAGACTCTAGATAGTTTACTCTCACCCAGTATTCTACTCTACTGTGTCAATAAAACTCTATCTTTCTATCTCTCCTCAGTAGAGGCTTGTGGTTGTGTGGGATCTGTCCTAACATAATCTAGAGTCTTTTCAACCACACCCTTTGTCGTTGACACAGCGCCGAGCATGCATTGCTCGTTGTGGCTCACAGCGTCGAAGCGATCCAACAAAGTATATTTGTCTGACCAACCGCTCATTACACCACAAGGCCGGTTGCAGCCTCGATCTCAACAGTCAACAACTGGGTCACGACTGACTCAGGGACCACTCTGTCAACAAAACAGTTCTAGACAAGAGTAGTCGCATCGCTGGGTTGTGGACCAGGCAGGGTCGCCCCGGGTAACTACACTAGGACTGTGGAATAGTTGGTGGAACCAACAAAGACAATCTATTGGCGTGACGTGTATCAAGGCCTACAGTCTAGAGACACCAATTATGTATCGGATTTATTAATCTGAGCATGAGGACACTCTAGTGAAGAGCCGGGCACCACCCCTTTAGGTCATTTGGTGGAAATAAATCGAAAACTCGAGTGCGGGTGCATTATTGACCGCATCGGGCAGTGATTGTATTAGGAAGTACAATTATGGAAGAAGAGGCGACATCTCCCTACTTGGGACGTCTACACTGTTTAGGAACACACTCGGATCTGGGATCCAGAACAATGGAGTCATTGTTCAACTACATTTTGCCAGGGGCTGCAATGTCCCTGATGGAGATCGGAAATACCTTTGATCTAGAATGGGCGACGGGGTGCCCTTTGCCCCACAAACAAACCGAGTCGGCCAAGCCGGTCGACTACCGACAACAAGATGCGCACGTCTGCGCATGGTATTTTTGGCACAAGGAGCAGCGCCATATGGAAAAGCTCAGGCTGCGCAGAGCAGCATACGAATGACAAGTGCTCAAGGAGGCGGCTTTCCGGGAGCAAGAAGAAGCATGGGAGATCCTCATGCAAGAAAAGCGCGAGGCGCTTAGAAAGGAAAAGAAGTTCCATCAGATGGAACGAGAGCTGGAGGCAGATTGCCAAGTGCTTGAGCAGGTGCTTGAGCAGCTCGTCAACCAACCAGATGTCAGGAAGGCAGTATTCGACTCGCCTTCCAATGTATTGCTATTACTACAAGGGTTTAACGTGTTCACTCTGAAACATGATGGCCTGGTCCTGATGGCTAAGGAACGCAATAAACTGATGCATGCCTCAAATGGAAACATCAAAGTGAAGCATTTGGGCCACATGACACGATATGCTCCATACATGTACAAATGGAGGAAATCGCCATCAAGTTCGTCTCCGGCTACGGAACCCAATTCATTGGCCGAACACATGGGACCGGATAATGATGGAGTCATGCTCCCAGAATGGGAAGACTTCATGGATTTGCACCTGGCCGATTGGGGAATTCGGACCAGGAAGGAATACACTGATCACTGGGTCGAGAATCAGGAAAGGGTCGTACTGCCAGGAGTCCCAACGAATGCGGACCACCCTAACTATCATTGGCAAAGACCTGGGTACTGTTACATGTACCTGTTTAAACCCGAGTACTACGACCTGTATCATTGGCCGGAGTGGCCCACAGTCACTGAAATCGCTTCCTGGAACACCGAACTCCGAAACCCTTTCGCTCGGTTTAGTCTCCAGGACAACTGTCAACGGGACCGATTCCATGTCCTGGAAGAATTCATGATCCGGATAGAAGATGGCGATGATATTTGGGACTGGGGTAGCATTGACGAGATGATCGCTAGGGGAACGTACAATAAGCACGCCCGATGGGGAGGCAAGGGCTTCTTTTGCCGAAACAAGAAAAAGAAGAAGGCCCAATCATACACGGGCTCGACCCTTTCCATCAAGTGTGAGGGAGGTGACACAGAGTTATCCAGCGTCCCTGTACGTGTCAGCAAGCCTAACCCAGTTCTATATCTGATCACTGGATCTATGCCACCTAGGACCTCGAAACAATCAACGCCACCTCCGGTTCCACCCAAGGTGCCTACATACACTGAGGCCATCAAAGCCAAAAAGGTGGAGTTCAACGCGATCATGCGTACTCGTGGAGGTGACTGGAATTGGCATGATGGACCGGTCACAACAGCAGAGGATTGGATGATCGAAGCGGGACCCAGCAATTTGGACCAGGCACAAAAAAGGAGAGAAATAGACCATTGGCATCAAACAGTAGCCAATGAAGTAGAACATGCGTATCCCTATCCAGTAGCCAAATCTAGTAGCGAAGTTTTACACCCGGACATCCCGGGATTTTGCTATTTGGTGATGTTTAAAAAACAGCACTGGAATAAGTTTGAGTGGCCAGCATATCCGCAGATTCAGGAGATCTATCAGTTCAACTGTCGTATGAGGGACTTGCAGGCAAATGTAAGAGCCCGAAAAGACTTATGGACGCAAAGGATGCATCCACGTAGAACGTGTGTCTCAGGGTCTCAATGCCTGGACTCAATGGAAGATTGGATCCTCAAAGGGTATGGACAATATCATGTTGGTGCTTTCCAATGGACAGTCCAGATGGCCGTGGGACTTAGGGACTTCCTGATCGGATATACACAAGTCATGCCGCATCCTTTACCGCCGCAAATTCCCTTGACCGGGACAAACCAGGATGCCGTAGCTGAAAGGCAACAGCAGATTGACGACATTGAGGAGTCCAGGATGGCAACAGTCAACGGCTTCGGGCAACTTCTTACTAATGTGTTGGAAGAATGGCAGCGCACACACCCTCGTCCGTCGCCAGCTCCGTAAACAAAAGCCGAGATGCCAGATCATTTTGAAGGTGATCCGAGTCAAGTGGACAACTGGTTGCGGACAATGGAGGTGTATTTCACATTGGCACGTGAGACAACGGTCCGAAGGCGCATTGTGATCTGTTTATACCAAACCTGAAAAGGAAAAGGAAACCGTGCTGGGGAATGGGCGGGAGTCAAACTCCAGGAAATCCAAAAGGCAGACGAGGAATATGAAGGGAAGCATGCACGCGCTCCGACAAGGTATCCATCAGATCTTACATGGGCAGAGGTAAATAACGGACACTGAGCTCTGTTGCAACCTGAAGATCAACCGTTGCAATGGACACAACCACCCAACGTGAACAAATATCCATGGACAACCTGGGCAGCGTTTAAAACCGAGATGCACAAATTCTTCATGTCTACCGAGACCAAACAACACGCAACAGATGACTTAATGAAATTGGAACAACGGAATACTCCAATAGAAGACTATATCATTAAGTTCAACGCGTTGTCACCATTGGTTGGATGGGGGGAAAACGCACTCAAGGATCACTTCCTGAATAGGATCAATCCTGCCCTAGGTGCGGAATTGATCAGGCATGGGAACTTGGCAGATGATGCATCCCTGAAGACGATTCAGGATCGAGCGGTACAATTGGCACGGGTATATCACAGGGCAAAGGAAGCATATGGCAAGAAGAAAAGCCGTAACGAATACAAGGAGACACCGGTGGCCAAAGAAAGCAAGGCCCCGATACAGCACAGCATGCCCACAATGTCAACATCCAGTAGAGACCCAAATGCCATGGATGTAGACAAAGCAAAACGACGCACAGGGGCATGCTACAATTGCGGCAAGGAAGGACACTTTGCCAGGGACTGCCCGGAACCAAAGCGGTTCAATAGGAAAGAGAAGGGAAAAGGCCGTATTCAGGAATTAAAGGTGGAAGAGCTCACTGAGGAGCAATGGAAGGAATACGGCAAGGAAAAGGGTTTTGGCAACAGCCAGTAGGCAAGCGCTCCGCGCTGCTGGCTGATAGAGTTTCGATCTCAGACACAGATTCTTGTATTAGTATACCTGAATTATTATATGAATGCTCATCATATGTCCATCGGATTCAAAACCTAAGTGTGAGCACAAAACCCAGAATAAAAACATGGTCACCCGCATGGGTGCTGAGAAGGATTTGGCAACAAGATAAAGATACCACAGTGCAGTGTCTAAAAGAATGGGTTCACAACAAATGTCTTAACAAAGCAACTGAAAGCTTGGTTAATGAGTTGAACAAACAATCGGAAGCCAAGGCGTTATGGAACCTAACAAAGTTAAGACAGAATGTTGTCAAAGCTACAGGGCGACAGGAAATGAATTTGAAAGGAACTATCACAACAATGGACACTGGGGCACAAATCAACATTATCGCACTAGTGGACTCAGGATGCACAGGGTCCTGTGTTAGTACAGAGTTTGTGGAATGACACAAACTCAATAAACAAAAGCTTCTTCGACCAATGCCAGTTTACAATGCGGATGGAACCCGAAACGCACTAGGGAGCCTAGAATATATGGTCCAGTTCAAATTGCGGATAGGGAGCCATGAAGAAATTATTGAATGCGGGGTTGCCGGACTGGGTAAAACGGACATCTTTTTAGGACACGATTGGTTGCAGCATCACAATCCGGTGATGGACTGGAAGAAGCAAGAAGTACGGTTTACCAGATGTCCAGGAACATGTTGGGATTGTTCTCACGTTGAAAATCCAGAAGACGAAGTGGATCCCATGGAACCACTTGAGGATGGTGAAAAACTTCTCAAGTACACATTGGGGAACCAGAGTTGAAAACCCGGTCCATAGCTACTGTATAGCGGCAAAAGAGGCAAAAGCAGCAACGAAGTGTTCATTGGAAGAAGTGGTGCCAAAACATTATTTAGGACATCGCAAGGTTTTTGAAAAAGAAATGTTTGATGAGCTGCCACTGCAACGCCCTTGGGATCACGCGATCGAGATAGTGCCTGGTTTGAAAGCAGTGGACTGTAAAATATATCCACTAAATAGGGACAAGCAAGTGCAATTGGACGAATTCCTTAAGGAGAATTTGGAATCGGGACGCATTCAACCAAGTAAATCCCTGATGGCATCACCATTCTTTTTTGTCAAAAAGAAAGACAGAAAATTGCAACCGGTGCAAGATTACCAACGGTTGAATGAGATGACAATTAAAAACCAATATCCCTTACCACTTATTGGGGAATTAGTGGACAAATTGTCACAAGCCAAGGTCTTCTCCAAGATGGACATCTGATGGGGTTACAACAACGTCTGAATTAAGGAAGGCAATGAATGGAAAGCGGCCTTCCAGACCAATCACAGATTGTTTGAACCACTGGTCATGTTCTTCGGATTAACCAATTCACTGGCAACATTTCAAACCATGATGAACGACATCTTCCGACAGGAAATTGCCGAAGGATGGGTCATTATTTACATGGATGATATTCTGGTTTTCTCAAAGTCTCAGAAGGAACACACGGGCCACGTCAACTGCATCTTGGCAAAGTTGGAAAATCATAAACTTTCCCTGAAACCCGAGAAGTGTTGGTTTGATCAACCACAGATCGACTTCCTGGGTTTGGTCATTAGTACAGACTCAATTCATATGGAAAAAGGCAAGGTTGATGCAATTGCGTCTTGGCCAGAGCCAACCTGTAAAAAGGAGTTACAACAATTTTTGGGATTCATCAACTTTTACCGACGTTTTGTACAGGGGTTTGCGCAGGTGGCTAAACCACTCACTAAGCTGACGGGCAAGGTTGACTGGTTGTGGACGGAAATCCAGTCTGTGGCCTTTCAGGGACTGAAAGACCTTGTGGCGAGGGAGGTTGTACTTAAAATTCCTGATGACGAGGGCCAATTCTGAGTTGAAGTGGAAGCGTCAGATTTTGCAATTGGCGGAATTTTGTCTCAGCAAGGAAAAGACCAGCTATGGAGGCCGGTGGCATTTATTTCAAAAGCCCTCAATGATGCTGAACACAATTATGAAATCTACGACAAAGAGATGCTAGCTGTAATGCATGCATTTTATGAATGGTCTCACTACCTCAAGGGTGCCAAGGAGATTGTGGAAGTCTTGACAGATCATCAAAATTTGACATATTTCCGGAAAGCACAGAATCTGAACCAAAGACAAGCACGATGGGTCACAGATCTGCAAGAATACAATTTTGTCATTAAGCATCAATCAGGGAAGTCCAACTTGAAGGCAGATTTGTTATCCAGGCGAGCGGGACATGAGCAAGGACATAACAATAATGAAGGCATCATTCTCCTAAAAGAACATTTGTTTGTACGGCTACTAGACGATGACCGGGCTATAGATGAACTGTTAAAAGATGTGGCAAAAATTTCAAAGTGGCAATGGGAATCTCAAGTGCGCGAAGGATTGGAAAAAGGAGACCCAGACTACGTCATCGACAAAGGAATAGTGCAATGGAAGGGACGCATTTACATACCCACCAACAATCGACTTAGAGGGGAATTAATTGGCCTGATACATTCCTGGGGACATTCCAGAGTTGTCAAAACACTGGAATTAATGACTCGAGATTACTGGTGGCCCAACATGCGAAAGGACATCGAAAAATACATCCCGGGATGTGAAACATGTCAACGCGCTAAACCAGACCGACAAGCCAGGGCAGCTCCCTTGCATCCAAATGAAATTCCTTCCGAACCTTGGGAGATTGTATCTGTGGATCTGATTGGACCTCTACCAGAGTCAAAAGGCAATAACATGGTTATGGTGGTAGTGGATAGATTCACCAAAAAGGCACATTCCCTGCCGACAACATCAACCATTACCTCACAAGGAGTGGCAGTCCTATTTTGGGACAACGTATTTTGAGAGCATGGAATTCCCCAGAAAGTCATCAGTGACCGAGGACTGCAGTTTGTTTCCAAATTCATGGATGACTTATATGGAATGCTGGGCATAAAGGCGAATCGATCAACGGCCTATCGATGGATGGACAAACGGAGCGCGTTAACCAAGAAGTCAAGGAGTTCCTGACTATGTTCGTCAATCATCGACAGGACAATTGGAGTGACTGGTTGGCAGTGGCGCAATTTTGCCACAATGATTGGGTACACGCGTCGACGGGGTATTCACCATTTTTCATGAACAATGGATGTCATCCCAATAAAGGGGTAAACCCACTTCACACACCTACGGTCGTAGCAGTTGAGGAACTTGCCAAGCAGGTTGAGGACGTACATGCCAAGGCAACAGAGGTGCTGAATAAAACCGCTGAAACTATGAAAAGGCAGTATGATGAAAATAAGGCACCAGCACAGAATACAAACCTGGCAACAAGGTTTATCTCAGCATGGAAAACTTGCCTACTATTCGCGCTACAAAAAAGCTTGATGGCAAGTTTGTCGGTCCCTTGGAAGTCGTGAAAAAGGTCGGCGCATCCGCGTATCAGTTGAAAATTCCGGCTTCATGGAAGGTGTATAACGTGTTCAATGAGATTCACCTCAAACCGTATAAGGAACCTGTCTTCCCCACTCAAAAGGATAAGGTAGCTCAACAAAAGGAGTTACAAATGGTGGAGGAATCTCAGGATGACGAATACGAGGTGGAAGAAGTCATGGACAGCCGAGTCAGTGGACGTGGCGGTGGACGCTTAGAATACCTTGTCAAGTGGAAAAATTATCCTGTAGAAGAATCCACTTGGGAACCCATTGAGAACCTCGATAACGCTAAGAAAGAGGTTCAGAAGTTTCACAAGGCAAATCCCAGCGCTCCACATCGACTTGTTAACATACGCGACATGGATTACAGACAGTGGCAGAATCACACCCAGGTGCATGTGCCCAAACAATTGTTTGGATGGGAAAATGGCAAATTCAAGCACGAATACCTTGAAAAGCTAAAGCAGAACTGGCAGCAGTGGAAAGGTGACCACAAGTTGATTTATGATGAACCAGACATGGATCAGGTGTTTGCAAGAGACCTTGCAAAAATTCCCAGGACAATATTACAGCATTGAATTCCCGGGACGTGAAGTCTTAAGGGGGGGGTCATGTTACGACTTTACGATTTTCTGGCAATTATTTCATATTTTTATCTATTTTCTCTGGGGCCCTATGGACGCATAGGTATACAGGACTCATAGGCGCCAACCCCTATGTTGAGGCGCCCATCGGTTAGGTCAGCGGTCAGTCAGCCAGGGGCTGTGCCGATAAGAAGACAATAAGGACCGGATGGGGACACGGGCATCGCGGGAAGGCGTAGATAGTCGCCATGGTTTCATTGCTGCACGCACATAGCCCTAGGGGCATGAGGCTGCTGCGCACAGACCATGGTTGGGGTATATAAGGTGGTGCGTTGTAGGTAGGAGTCTCTAAGACTCTAGATAGTTTACTCTCACCCAGTATTCTACTCTACTGTGTCAATAAAACTCTATCTTTCTATCTCTCCTCAGTAGAGGCTTGTGGTTGTGTGGGATCTGTCCTGACAGTTTAGAGCAAAACTGGTCTAAGTTGGAACTGAGGTTACTCTACAATACATGGAGCTTATATACATTTGGAGAACAAAGGAATCGTAAAAAGGGAATAAAGCTGTAGTTATCTGAGAGAGGAAATGTGAAGGTAACTACAAAAGGAGATAATGTCCAGGCTGTACACTGCACAGTAAAGATGGATATGAAACGGTTCACCGAAACATGAAGACAAAACGAAAAGAGAACTGTAACAGATATCAATATTTGATTAAATGGAAAAACTATGGTCCAAATGACAATTCCTGGGAACCTGAACGCAATTTAGGCAATGCTGCAGATATTCTGCAAGCATATAAACGGAGAAGACAACTGTAAAACACCTATGTCTTGCTACGGTAACTGCTGAATCCTGAAACAAAACATCTGATACACAAAAAAATATTGTTCTACTCGAGGACTATATTCTCCAAAACTCTACAAAAGATTCTGAGGAAGAATCATTAAACTTCCTATATATCGCCCTCCAACCTCTCCATTGGGATTATTACCACAATTAACTAAGGTTATCCGGACTCAAGCAGTTCGACAAATTGCACCCAGAGCCCCAAGACTAACCACCGGACATCTGGCACATCCACAAGGACATGTCAAGTTTCCATTCAACGCTCATCCCCATTATCTCCCTAAATATATGAACCTCACATTCGATCCCGAAGAACTACCATATTATCCTGACACAAGGTCACCATATCTTCCATCGCCCAATGTACCTTTAAATCACACATATAATGTGTACACTGAAGCAGCTCTTCAACAAGAGGACCCTGCAAAATATGTCTTCATTCAGAATTTAAAATGCGCTGGCAAAGAAATCGAAATATACCGATGGATTGCTGATCGGCACATTCCAAATGCACAGGCCAACTTCAACAACACAATGGATAACTTAGATTTCTTGAACATATTCGATGGCAAACCTGTTATCCCTGACCCACCAGAACAGGTCACTGCACAAGGCAATGACTCTGCAACGGACACTGAGCATGAGAATGAGGTTTCCATCACCACCAGAAATGAGCTAAGCAAATCAGAAGAATCTGATGAAGAACTTGAATATGTTCCCAGCATCAGAGCGCCCATGTCATCTTACCAATTTTTGGAAGAAGAGCTCCTGACTGTCAATTATGATGACAAAGTATTCAACTGAGTATAAAAGGACATTTTGGAACGCATTGGATTCCCCAACCAATTCATTATATCATGCCTGCCTACCCCACCACTGTCACCTACCTCATCGCCTTCACCTTTGCCCTCTTTGTCACAGCATGTGGCCATTGTTACGTCAAACCCACCGCCATTCTCTCGCCTTTCCTTGCCGCCGCCCATGACCTCCCCCTCAAAGTCTTCATCAACACCACCATCACCATGGACGACTTTGAATTTGCTGACCTCCCTGAACTCCATGAACACCAGGCAGAACTTGCTGACACTGTAACTATCCCCATTATACCTGTTCCGCCCATTGTCGCCTGTCCTCGCAATGCTATGCTTGACAATGTTAGCAATAACCTCACTACCCTCATCACGTATTTCAATTTGTTCTCCGAACCACTCAACTTCATTACAGCCCTCACTCTCACCACCGACCCCCATATGCTCACCTACAATAAACATGACACAATGCTCGCTCAGGCAAAGCAGCTACAGAGAGTGATTCAAAGCTTACAATGGCCTGTAGAGACCGCTGACAAAGATGTCGGTAACATCATTAGTTAGTTGGAGTCAAGACAGGACCACAGCTGGACGAACTCTTGGTAGAAGTCAGTGACTTCTTGCATATGAAGGGGGTAATGGTACAGTTCTCTTTTTGTTTCGTCTTTGTGTTTCAGTGAACCGTTTCATATCCATCTTTACTGTGCAGTGTACAGCCTGGATGCTATCTCCTTTCGTAGTTACCTTCATATTTCCTTTCTCAGATAACTACAGCTTTTATTCCTTAAACAGTTCCTTTGTTCTCTAAATGTATATAAACCCCATGTACTGTAGAATAACCTCAGTTCCAACTTAGACAAGTTTTGCTCTCAACCTCACTCAATCTCAACGCTCTTCTTCTTCGTTGTTCTCAAGACCTTTGTCATTGTTTGACTTAGCATCCAGACTCTTTGTCCAGTGACTGGGAGCAGACCGAGACTCTGCTTGTCACTGTTGACTTAGAACAAATCACAACAAGGGCATCGTCCGTAACACCTATGGAACAGATCACTGGAGCTATACAGGGAATTTAGCATTAAGGGACAGCCTGAGGAAGAGGTTGTTTTTATGTCAAGTAGTCGGCAGGTCTAGTCGACGATGCAGAAGGATGGCAACCTTGCAGAAAAATGCCATATGAAGTCAGAAAAGGGGAAATTCTTTTTCCACCACTATGTTATTTGCTCACGCCTGGTTTTGGGAAGTTACTTGGTTGCTTGCCTTGGAATGGCTGCACTCCCAAGCAACCTTGGGATTTCTTGGGACGTGAAATCTTGAGGAAGAGGTGAAGGAGGTGAAAAGGAGATCCAAGGAATGGAGACAACACGAAGGGGTTCCTGCAGTGTGTGAACAAATTGTGAGACACACAAGGGAATCCGGAGTGCTTGTGGAATGACAAAGGATATCTGCCATGCCTCTAGAATAACGGCCTGAAGGACAAATTAAAATTTTTGGGCAAATTCACTTTTCTGGATGGAAAGCCCCAGTAAGGTGCTGGGTTATCAAAAGCATGGAAAAGTCTATAACACGGGAGCCTAAAGCATAGGCACTTAGGAAGGATCAAAGGCCAAGATTGTAACCGGCAGGAAGCCAAGGGTTAAATCATCATTGGGAGGATCAGGAATTTGTCAATGTTATATGACATCCAGTAGAGGGCTGGAGCATCAAAACTCAAAACAAGCAAACTTGGTGGACAACCAGGAATCTTTAATATTCAATATGGGTTCTTTTAGAAAATCAGGAACAGCAACCATGGTGGTGGGACTTAGCCATGCATTGGTTTCTCGGGACGAGAAACCTTAAAGGGAGGGTAATGTTAGGATTGCAATCCTAGCCCCTCAAATTCGGTTTTGCCTTACAGTCATCTGGGATGACTTCTATACACATTATAACGGGCCAGGGGCCTTACAAGACACTATGAGACACCAACAGTTGAGTCAGTGCATGGGAGCGCTCACCAGAGGGCAAGACAATGGTTGGAGGAACCATCCAATACTATACATGGAAGGACGGCCGGACTAGGAAGGTGGATTGCCACCTTGATGGCATCATGCTTGGCATCAGTGCATCAGGAGGATCAGCGCATCAAGCCATCACACATCAGATGAAGGTGCAAGACAGCGCGCATGTCTATAAAGGATCACAATGAGAATGCACAATGCCTCAAGGCATTGCTCCTTATGGTCAGGGTCTAGAGTGGTCCAGAAGAGGTCTATGAGTGGAGTCAGAGCAGCCACGCCCATATGCACCCATATGCCCAGCAACTGCAGCAGCGCCCAAGCACATGCTCACCAAGAACAATAAGAGTGAGTCAGAGTGGGGGAGTGCCGATGGGTCTGGGAGTTGCAAGGGGTCCTCATAGAATAGTATATAAGTAGGTACATTGTTACTGGAGTCTCCCAAGACTTCAGATGGTTTATCTCCACCCCAATTCTATCTCATTCTCATCTCCTTTCTATCCTCTGGCCAGCAACAAGGCCTGTGGGCCCCTTAGGGGGATTGTAAGGTTGTGGTTAGGGGCGTGAGCTCATAACAGGAAGGGTGTAGGGAAGCCCTACAATGTAGCGTACTATATGGGTTCCCAGAAGGCCAGGAAGTCCTACTATATAAGGCTAACTACACTGTATACATATGATACAGGGGGAAGGAATTCCCTGGTACAGGTGCATGCAACGTACAATAGGTTTGCCCATAGCTCTGGTTTTTACAGGGTTTCCCGCTGTGATGTTAATGGGAGCTATGGCGAAACCGGTCTCAACGTTCCTGACGATGAACTTGGCACTGTCTGACGCCACCATAAGAGCGCACACAAGTGGGGTGATCAGAGAGCAGCGGGAGAAGAAAGAGCGCATGGAGCTGGAGTAAAACACTGACAGATCTAGGCGTGGCGTGAAAGTAGCAGCTTTTATGCGCTTCGTCTCGCCACGCCCATCAAGGTTTTGCAGAAAAAGAAGTTGGAAAGGTACACTTACGTGAACGTTCGTGCGCGTGATCAACACCATTTGGTATGATGTTTTTTCTCGCTTGAACATATCTGAGGGATAGCCTAGCCCAATCTGTCTGACCCTGTTCAGACAGCGGAAATGGCTTGAGTGAAGCCACTCGACTTTTCCGTATCATTGCGAGTAAATGCACATGTCATTCAACTTCTTTATTATTGTCTGCGGGGAGCAGGCATTGTTGGTGTGGTTGATGACATGTGGCGGGACCCTGGATCAGCCAGCAAAACGTGTTTCCGCAAGCTCTGCCAAACTCCGCTTACTATCCAGCTAACCGGCTTATGCTCAGGCTTTGCCAATCACTCAACTACCCCCACCTGGCCTCAATGACGACTTGGCCGCACCGTTCATGGCTAACCCTCCACCTGCAAGTCCTCGGACTTCAATGAAGCTAACAAAGGTCCTCTTGGTCTTTCTGGAAGGTGCACCGTTTCTGTCGTCTACGGCTTTCGTTGCCATATGCATCATTTCTGCCATCCTGAGCAGTCTCGTCGCCGGGAGGTACAGGATCGCAGCAGTTCTATTCGCAAGCCTGCCAAGCAAGTCTTTTAGCTGCACATTTGATCTATGCTACAAGCCTCGTTGGTACAATACTATTCTCACCTTCCAGAATCGCAGAGGTAACGTCGGTCATTCATGCGCGTTCATGCAGGTTCCATTGAGACCCGAATGACAGGGGATCACTGCGGGTGTTAGTATTTGGGGCGGCGCTTGCCTGGGATGTTGCGCATCTCGGTAAGTGTCGCCTACTACCAAATGGACAATTGACACCAAGACGGTACCAGGTTTTCCCTGTCAAGGGAACGAATGCTGCTAGCTTCATTCTTCCTGTTGAATAGGTGTGTTACGTTTAATGGAGCATCGCGTAGAAAGCAGTGATCGTCCGGAATAATCCAGAACAGACCGAAGTGATCAACACACCGTTCTTTGTGACATGTGACATGTGACCGCTGCCCCCTCGCTCAGTCCTTCGTTACCGCCTCCTCCTCTACTGTTCCCTTGCTCTAAGCCCGCTCACCCGCTCGCTCGTCCATTGGCTAGCGCGCCAGCCTCCAGCTAGCTCTATGAGATACCAACCACCTCAGTGTGCATATCCCTCATGTATCTCCTGCATGATTTCCTAGCCGATGATTACTCATTGCCATCGGCTGCCCTACACATATCCTATTTACTATGTGATCCCTGGCCTTGAATGGTTTAATATAATGTAGTAGATATGTCACCCCTTGTCCTGCCTGTGGCCTGTTCAATGTTGCCCTCTTCACGAGCCGAAACAGCTAACACCAGGATAGGGATATTCCGGGGTCCTCAAGTGGGCGGTGTGCAACCTATGTATATGAGCGCTGAGCTATCGCGAGGAGTGGTGATCTCGGAGGACTGACACCCACATGACCTGTTATAACAGAGCTTGCATCACGCCTGCAGTGCACGCATCCTTTTTGTCTTTGTTAAATGAAACACGAACCATGTATACTCAAAATATTTGCCTAGTATGAATGGATTGCGACTACTACTAGTCATTTACTAGTACTACGACTCGCCCTTAACTTTTGTGTCCAAAACAACGCTCCCCAGGAAGGGGTCATGTCATGACAACGCTGCAACAGTTCATGCACATGGCCGTCATGGCCGTCATGGCCGAAGCCGACTAAATTTTATACAAAAACCGACGTGAGGCATGGACCTCGAGTAGAGGCTGGTCCTTTCATCCCCCAAGCTGCAATGCGGTTCAAAATCGTTACCACTTTTCTACTCTTCTTCATATCCATCACAAATGCGTCGCCTGTGCCTCCCCCATCTCTCCCAGCTCATCGATTGAGCCAAGAATGGAGCCTAGACCCCTATTTGGTAGGGCTATTTGTCCTTCGTACTCGTTCTGACTTGCTACTTACATTCCTCTTCTAGCGTGACTTTGAACACGGAGGATTCATAAGAAAAGATCATGATGGCTCCCAAGATTTTATACGGTTAAAGTCTGCCGGTCCCCCATTGAAGAAATACTTTGTGGCAATATTCGACAAAAAACCTTCTACTTGGGAAGAGAAGTACGAGAGCGTGTATAGCAAATGGTCGAGCCCACAAGTCAGCCTGGATTTTGTCAAACTCAGAATGAACTTGCCATACATTATCCATTCCAACAAGGCATACGACGACGTTGCTTTCATTGTTGTGAATAATTATGTTCCGGAGGTGAACTTGCTTCCGAATATGAACACTCTTATTCTTTCGGGTCTCAGCAATGAGAGAAAGGAGCGTGAACGTAGGGGTAAAAATGCGTTGTAAGAAGTTGTATGACATGCCAGATGTGGATAAGCTAAATTTCGCTCATCACAGTACCCCAGACCAATGGAAAACACTAGAGGAGTATGCCACGTAGGTGATTTTGTCATGGATGTGTATAATCTGAATATTGCTCCACTGCAGTGCCAATCCACAAGAATTCCAATGGATAAAACGGAGGGGTGGTGTGCAATACCAATTTTCGATCTGGATAATATGCTACGCGACGCCAAGGCGTACGCGTAAGTAGTTGGGTCGTGGGTCGTGGAGTATATGCTGAATTTTACTTCACAGGGCTGAGCATTGCTACTACACTCATCTTGAATGTTCGGCAGCCAACAATCTGCTAGAATTACATCGTGATCAACGTTTGGGCGTGGCATAATGTATATTTCGTTCCACATAAACAGGGCTCAGCATTGCTACACTCATCTTGAATGTTCGGCAGCCGAAAGTCTGCTACGATTACATCCATGATGTGAACTCAATGACTAGTACTGCTTCCAGTGATCAACGTTTGGGCGTGTCATAATGTGTTTCGTTCCACATAAGAAAGCATATATTTTCTACTAGGGAATGCACCTTGGGGTTGTGAACATTTCGTGTTCTTCTTCACGATAAACCAATCCGTAATGGTTTTGCGATTCGTCTCCTGGCAAAACCCAGGACTGCCATTTGGGCGATGCGTAAGACATGCATCCCAGGATGATCTTGGAGACTGAGGCCTGGATTGCCCAGCCGGAATGGTATGATGATGTGAATATAATAATCTCGTGCAGTGCGTCAAACTTACCAGGGCATTCCCTTCTTGGCGGTCATAGCGACACGGTAATCAGTAAACGTTTATGTAAACCGTGATCGCGTGAGTATCCTTATGTTTGAGACCTGACGATGCGCTACCCGGTCTGCGGCAACTCTGACGCCTCAGTCAGCCACGTGAGTCGGAGCATGAGTGGGTCCAGTGCCACACATAAAAAAGCTTGAGCACAAATCTTTCTTTCTTCGCTCCTTCCCTCATGACAAAGCAAACAGACCTTCTCGTCGTTGCTGTTCTCCGAGCTGCTCACTGTGAGACTGATGTCCTGTCTTTCAAGGACCTACATCGCGATCAGAATGCTCTCGCAATCTGGAACAACAAAAACACCATCAGGCGTCGCATCTATCGCATTTGGCCCCGCAAGCCCGACGGCAAGACAATGTTTCCAGAAAACATCGAATTGGGAAAATGCACCTCTAACAATCTCCAATTATGGGGATCCACGATTTTGGACTTTTTCTGGGTTCTCCGCCGACCGCCTATGCATCAGTTCATCTCGATGTCTACTGGCAGCGAGCTCTCGAAATGGATGATCCAGCACAACCAAGCCGAGCGTGCCTCGTCCGAATTAGAATGGGCCAACAACGAGTCTGATCCTCGTCAAATCTTTCCATATCCAATCGCAGGAGTTATCGAGGACCAAGAAATGCGCATTCGTCTAGGTATATGCGGCAATTCGATGAGAGCCCCAAAGTCACAGGATGGAGACAGCGGTTGCGACAAAGAAGATGGAAAAGGCGAAGAATCCGACATGGATGTGGATCGGCCAGTTCGTTGAAACTACTGACCATACTGATCCCTAATGTCGTCCTCAGATAAATACCATCTTTAGCACTGATGCTTACCCCGCACCCTGGCCCCTCGTACCTTTTAGCTATGAGGCTCCCAAAATCGAGCAACGTCTGCCTCTTCATATGCTGCCAAAAAAGCTCGTCGTTCACGATCCGCTGGGTGTTCTCTCAAATCCTGGACTTTGGGGCAGCTTCAAACCTCGCCATGACTGGACTTTGACCGAGGACAAGACGTACGTCTACAAATTATCGTTTGGCAACCAATGCAAAAAGCGCATGCAAGACGAATACAAAGCTCACAAAGATAAAAAAGAACAAGACCGCTTGGAGAGGCTGAAAAATATTCCCGACTCGGACGGATGCGACGGCTTCTTGCTTTCCCCCATTAAATTGGCTGCTGGTCCGGCTGAACCTCCCATCTTCGTCACTCATGCGATCGTTCCTGATCCTGAACCAGTCGAGGAAGCACATCTCTACATCTCGCCGGAGCAAATCAGTGGCGTAGGCAGCCATTCGTTGGTCCTTCACGCCGAATGGGAGGTTCCTCGTTCGCTCCTCGTTCCCGACATACTGTGCCATGAATGCATCCTCGAAGACGTGCAAAAGACTCTCGCGGTGTCTGACGGTGAAGATGGATCCCGTAAAGATGCGCTGTTGAAGGAGAAGTCGGGCCTCTGGGAGAAGGTCGACAAGTTGGAGCCGGAAGTCACTTTGAATATATCTTCTGAATACGAGACGTCCAATATGGGAACATGCGTTTATAACCCTGGCTCTGGCAAGACGTCGTTCAGATACAGTGGACCTATGAGGATTATCAAGACGAATGTTCAGTGGCAGAACGCCGAAAGAGGACCCTATTGTTCTCACGTTCTAAAACGTATGCACTTGGACGAACGAGACGGAATTGCAGATACTCAGAAGCCGTGAACTATGAAAACTTCCCGGAGCTCTTGTTTGAGCATTGGACTGGCTACAATATCGTTGCACCTCTCCATGAGCCCACTCCCGTCAACGCTGTCATTCCTCAGTTCTATGGATATTTATTATGTGTTGGAAAACCCTATCAAAGGAAAGTACATGAGTCCGATCTTGCTGATGGAGAATTGTGGCAAACAGATATGCGTGCACAACATGAACATGGATGACAAGTGCGTTCAGGCTGTCTGTGTTGGTTTGCACCTGGCAATTGACATGACATGACATTGTCTCTTGCAGACACGAGTGTGCGGCGCTCGTTTACAGGTTCAACTGGGCTGGGTACTGGCACAATTCCGTTTATGCGCGGAACATGCTGTGTCAAGCGGGACCTCTGGACCGGCCGATGTACCAGCGGGGCACGGGCGAGTTTATGGAAGACAGGCGAAAGCACGCATACCGGCTGATCGACTTTGGACGTTCGGTAAAGGAAGGTGACCAGGTGACGGAAACCTCGTATGTAAACGAGCTGTTGGGGTTGGAACCTGAAAATTGGTCCGCTGACATAGGCTACGTTGAAAGTTGTTTACTTGAAGGGTAATAAAGCTACGCGGAAGAGCAGATCAGATATAACGATTTCTTTGAGCTGCTTGCCAGAATGCTTTTCCGACCTGGATCATCTCAGAGTCTCCGTAAGAGTATAACTACGGCCTCTCAGGACAAGTATGAATGCCGGTGACCCGGGCTGCTTCAACTTGGTGGACAACTCCAACACCCTCAAGTGTCTTTTTATCAAGGGCTACGTCAAACACAGTCAGCGTGCGTGCGTGGACGCTCGGCTCGAGATATTAATATCACGTCTTACTCACTTCCGATTACTAACCCGCGACATTTATAGAGACGAAATGGCGTTCCCACTCTTTGTCCTCGTTCGATATGGCCGCCAACCTGCAAAAGAAGGGAATGCCCTACGGTAACTTTGACGCACCGCACGCGATTATTGGCATATTCACTTCATCATATTAGTCCGACTAGGCAATTCAGGCCTCAAAGTCTCCAAGATCATCCTCGGATGCATGTCCTACGGATCGCCCGAATGGCAATCCTGGGTTTTGCCAGAAGACGAATCCGTGAAGCACATCCAGGCCGCGTGCGGTGTCCGACTCCTCTCTTTCTCGCAGTCCGCCCTGACATCATGCATAGCTATGAAGCTGGCATCAACACGTTTGATACCGCAAATGCACGCTATCTCCATCGCAATCACTGATTCCTTACTGATCAGCACTAGCTATACTCTTACGGAGACTCTGAGATCGTCCTCGGAAAAGCGATCAAGCAACTCAAACTTCCTAGAGAAGAAATCGTGATCATGACCAAGGTTGATCTGTTCTGCACTACACGTTATTTGTACAAGCTAACCTCATATGTGTAGCTTTATGCTACCGTTGGACATAACAAAAATGAACAACTCTGGGGCGTCAATGTTGACGAACTGGGCTACGTCAACCAGCACGGACTAAGCCGCAAGGTAGAAGAAAACATTACAGCGATCATTCCGTCCTTTGTCGCTGATCGTTGTCGCACCTAGCATATATTCGACTCTGTCAAGGCCAGTTTGGAGCGGCTTCAATTGGAATATATCGATGTTTTGCAATGCCATCGCTTCGACAACGAGACGCCGATTGAAGAGACGATGCAGGCGTTGCACGATGTGGTTAAAGCTGGATACGTTCGCTACATCGGGATGTCTTCGTGCTGGGCATGGCAATGTGCGTATTATCACGTTTACTATGCTATCCCAATGTTAACTCTGGAAATCCTAGTCCATGCTATGCAGAGTACGTCGTTAAACCCTGTATCGTTTCATGCACTGACCAGATAGCATCCTCTGGCAGATTACGCCATCACAAACAAGCTAACACCCTTCATCTCCATGCAAAACCACTATAGCTTGGTTTATCGTGAAGAAGAACGCGAAATGTTCCCAACCCTCAAGGTGCGCAGTTGCCCGAATAAAAACTAGTCCATTTAGTCATTGATCTCTAGCACTTTGGTGTGGGCTCCATCCCATGGTCTCCCCTTGGACGTGGCCTGCTCACCCGCCCTTTGTCCGAAAGCACGAAGCGAAGCCAAATTGACCGGCAAGTCGTTTACTCTTCTCTACCCACCCTACGTCGCCCTTTGTAACCGCACGAGATAGGTTCATTGGGTCTTACTCCAAATCCGACGCTACTTCCGGTATCGTCGAGCGCGTCGAAGAAATTGCCAAGAAGCGCGGTATATCCATGGCTCAAGTGTCTTTAGCGTGGATCATGGCCAAAGACCATGTGACGGCGCCTATCATCGGATCGACGTCCATAGCTCACTTGAAGGACATCATCGGTGGGGTTTTAAGTTGTTGGGCCCCGTGAGTCATGGCTGACGGCCTGTAAGCTTCGGTTCACGTTGAACTGACGCCTGAGGAGATCAAGTACCTCGAGGAGCTATACACCCCGCGGGATATTATTGGTCATACCTAGTTTAGATATGTAGAAACAAGGATATAGTAGATCAAATCCGAATGATGAAACGATACGACTGCGGTGAGCACCTGACGCCTTTGAGCGGGTAAGTATGCAGTCCGCATGGCACGAGGAGACGGCCGAGACTGTAGGGTGGAGGTGGTAGCCTATGCTAGCGTGTCGTCACTGGTGAAGTTCAACATATCAGCCACGGCCCGTAAACTCAGTATATCATCCTTACTACTCATTTCAGGCGGAGATCTACGATACTCCTAGGCTCCGGAATCCCCAACCGTCACTGCTTGCACCCAGACTGGAGAGGAGAAGCATCGGAGTCCTCGTGATGGGATGGAGAGCCTCTTCTGATCTGCTTTCTATTGTTTTCGGCCTTGGAACTGCCGCGCGCGGCAAGCAAGAGGTGCCTCACTATAATACCCTGCAGAGTGCCAAAACGGCCCTGCACGTCATCATGTCACCACGAGGACGAACCCGGAGTTACCAGGTCTACCATCCTGCGCCCAATGCCGTCATCGGAGTGCTGCCGCCACTGTATTTCACTGCCCTGAACGTAGGAGGCGACAAGGACAGCGAAACGTTGATAGGCCTTATGTCTCGTCCGAGTATGGATTCACGAATTTACCCAGGATCAAAACATAAGTAGAAAAAAAAATGTTGGTGCGGAGGACATTCATGTACGAGTCCGACGATAGGATGTTGTTCAAGCCGTTGCATTATACGACTGCGGTGAGTGTGAAGGTACCTGATACCTTCGTGGGTGAGTATGTACTCCGCATGGCATAAAACAGCTGAGACTGTACTGGGGATCCAGGCCCTCTCGTTGCGATGGGTGCATTGCAGCAGAACCTGCGTCCAAGGCCTGCTAAAAAAAATTTCAAGTTAGCCAGTCATCCACACACAGTACAACAAAGTCTCAGAGATCTTGGTGGAAAAAATCGTCTCATTGGGAATTCACCCTCTGAAGTAGCAAATATTGAAGTTTTGACATCATAGATGGATCTCGTGAATTGAGAATGATCGACTTACACGAAGTGGGTGTTCATACGCGACGGTTTTAGAAGTTGCATCCAAGGCCTGCGAAAAAAAGAAAGTCAGCCGGACATCCAAGCGCAGCACAACAATTTCAGAGATCTTGGTGGAAAAAAATCGTCTCATTGGGGATTCACCCTCTGAAGTAGCAAATATTGAAGTTCTGACATCATAGATAGATGTCGTGAATTGAAAATGACAGACTTACACTAAGTGGGCGTTGAACGGCGGCGGTTCGGTCAGCTCTCGCAGTGGCAGAGGGCTGTGACGATCATAACATCCAAGTTGAAGATCGGTAGAAGTGCACGGGTATTGTGTACCGTTGAACTCGTGCATGGACTGACGGTCGCCGTTGGTTGTCCGATAGAAATTCGTTGATTTTGTTACATTACGGCAAGAGTTCTTCGAACGGCTAAAGTGACGTATCCATTGACGCGTGTAGAGCCGTTCACTTGGAAAAAATATCGATTTTCTCTGATGTAAACGTCCAGGATTGCCTGAGAGCGATTTTGGTCTGGAGAATATAAGAGGAGACCGAGATTATGCGGAAAAAAAAGAGAAAAAAAAGAGGAGGCCGAGAGGGCGTTTGAATACGTGATGGTTGATGGAGGGTGCCCGGATATTTAAGCTACATCCTTGTGTACGTTGTTCAAGAGTTATCCTGCGAGCAAAGCGCAAAGAAGGCGGGAAACTTACAGGAAGGCCTTTGGACGAGCTCAGGTCATGGCGCGTGGGAATGCCTGCATACGTGACGCGTGACGCGTGATGCGTGAGTAGATTTCGTGTCCGGATATGACTCGGGCGTATCACACGGGACAGATATACCAAGAAAGAGATGAAAACGTTCCCACTCTTCGTCCTCGTTCGATATGGCCACCAATCTGCAAAAGAAGGGAATGCCCTAGGGTAAGCTTAACACACTGCACGAGATCATCATATTCACTTCATCATATCAGTTCGACTAGGCAATTCAGGTCTCAAAGTCCTACGGATCACCTGAGTGGCAGTCCCAGAAGAGGAAGCCATGAAGCACATCCTGCTTGCGTACGTTGTATCCTCTTCCTTGCAATCCACCCTAACACAAGCCGCCTGTGCATAGCTATAAAGCTGGGATCAACACGTTTGGCGCTGGCTCCATCCCTTGGTCTCCTCTTGCACGTGGCCTGCTCATCCGCCCCTTGTCCGCAGGCACGAAGCGCAGCCAAACTGACCCAAGTATCCTTCGCGTGGGTCATGGCCAAAGACCATGTGACGGAACTCGCGCCTGAGGAGATCAAGTACATCGAGGCACCATGTACACCACAGGTGACTGTTCATGCCTAATTGAGATATGTATGCTGTAGTATGTGGAACCTACCAGCGCTTCACGATTGAATATTGAATATTGACGCGCGTAGAATCGTTCCACTTTGAAAGGAACCATTCGTAATACTTCTCCTCGGCGTGAAAGTTCCGCCAGTACTTTCTAATTGAAAGTCTTCGAAGGCCAACCCAGGTTTGGCTGAGAGCGAATTCTCTGGAGGATAATAAAGGGAAGGCGTCGGAATACGTGATGCAGATGGTTGATGTATAAGCGGGTGGTTGTACTGATGGTAGTTGTCTGCGCCAAAAGTCAGAATGAGGGTTGACATACTCACGTGACATGCGTCGGAGCGTGCCACCAGTGGTTTACGCCTGGCAAGCACAGGTACTCCTTTCTTCGCTCTTTGTTTCAACTTCCATCATGACCCAGCAAACAGACTTTCTCGTCGTTGCCGTTCTCCGAAACGCCCACTGCGAGACCGACGTCCGGTCTTTCAAAGACCTGCATCGCGATCAAAATGCTCTCGCAGTCTGGAACAACAAAAACATCGTCAGGCGTCGCGTCTATCGCACCTGGCCCCGCGACCCCGAAGGCGAAAACATGCATCCAGGAAATAGCTTTTTTGGAAAATGCACCTCCAACAAGATCCAATTATGGGGATCTACGGTTTTGGATTTTTTCTGGGTTCGCCGCCTACCGTCTGTGCAACACTATGTCTCGATATCTACTGGCAGCAAACTCTCAAAATGGATGATCCAGCACAATGAAACTGAACATGCCTCGTCCGAATTAGAATGGGCCAAGAACGAGTCTGATCCTCGTCAGATCTTTCCGTATCCGATCGCAGGTGTTATCGAAGACCAAGAAATGCGCATTCGTCTGGGTATATGCGGCAAGTCGATGAGAGCCTCAAAGAAGCAACATGGAGACGATAAATCTGGCAACGGTCGAGGCGAAGAGACCGACGACGAACAGCGAGAATCTGAAGATGAGGATGTGGATGATGACGGCGATCGGGATGCGAGAGCGGGATCTAGCGACATGTCCAATGACGACAGACACGACGAAGATGATGGAAAAGGCGGAGAATATGACATGGATGTAGATCAGCCAGTTCGTCGAAACTTATTGATCATATTGATCCTTAACGTCGTTCTCAGATCAATACCACCTTTGGCACTGATGCTTACCCCGCACCCTGGCCCCTTGTACCTTTTAGCTACGAGCCTCCCAAGATCGAGCAACGTCTCCCTCTTCATATGCTGCCCCAAAAACTCATCGTTCATGATCCATGTGATCTCCTCTCGCATCCCAACCGTCGTTGGTCCTACGACGATCCTCTCCATGAATGGACCTTGGCCAAGGATAAGACATATGTCTATAAATTATCGTTAGGAGACCAGGGTGAAAAGCGTATAGAAAAGGAGATCAAGGATCGCGACGAGAAAAGAGAACAAGACCGCTTGGAGAGGCTGAAAGAGGTAGAGAACATGCCCGAGGGATATGACGGCTTTCTGCTCCCTCCGATTAAATTGACTCTTGGTCCTGCTGAACCTCCCATCTTCGTCGCTCATGCAATCGCTCCTGATCCTGAACCAGTCGATGAAGCCCATCTCTACATCTCGCCGGATGAGATCATTGGCAAAGGCAACCATTCGTTGGTCTTTCACGCCGAATGGGAAGTTCCTCGTTCGCTCCTCGTTCCCGACATCCTGTGCCATGAATGCATTTTCGAAGACGTGCAAAAGACTCTCGCTGCGTCGGACGGTGAAGATGGATCTCGTAAAGACGCTCAGTGGAAGGAGAAGTCGGGTCTCTGCGAAATGGTCGACGACGTGGAGCCGGGAGTCGCTTTGGATATAGCTCCAGAAAAGGGGAAACAAGACATGGGAACCTGCATTTATGACTCTGGCTCTAGCAAGACGTCGTTTCGATACAGCGGTCCTGTCAGACTTATCAAGACGAACGTTCAGTGGCAAAACGTCGAAAGAGGACCATACTGTTCTCACGTTCTAAAACGCATGCACTTGGACGAACGAGGCGGAATTACAGATACCCTTCGACCTCATCCGCTCACAGCTCGCGTCGCTCTTGTCGCCAAGCTGTCCACGGGTGACGAGCATCTCGACACGGAAGCAGTGAATTATGAACAATTCCCAGAGCACTTTTTCGAGCATTGGACTGGATACAATATCATTGCACCCCTCCATGAGCCCACTCCCGTCAACGCCGTCATTCCTCAGTACTACGGGTATTATGAGTTGGAAACCCCCATCAAAGGCAAGCGCATGAGTCCAATCTTGCTGATGGAGAATTGCGGCCAACAGATATGTGTGGATGACCTGAACAAGGACGACAAGTGCGTTTAGAGCACGTCTGTGTTTTTGGTTCGCCCCTGGGCAACTGACATGACATTGTTTCTTGCAGACACGAGTGTGCGGCGCTGTTTTACAAGTTCCACGAGGCTGGGTACTTGCACAACTCCGTTTATGCGCGGAACATGTTGTATCAAGAGGGACCTCTTGACAGACCGATGTACCAGCGGGGCACGGGCGAGTTTATGGAAGACGGGCGAAAGCACGCGTACCGCCTGATCGACTTTGGACGTTCGGGAAAGGACACAAACGGGGTGGGGAGGGCGGCGGAAGAATCGAATGTAGGCAACCTGTTGAAGCATTCCTGGTACGGGCCGTAAAGGATAGTTGCGTTGTAATTCCTAGTAGCTGTCGTAGCCATGCCTGCAGCATCTAACCACGTCCGTTAGCGCGTCAACGAAAGGGTGGTGATGTAAGAAAGGTATTGGCCTCGGATCTGCCGCACACAGTGGCGGCGCATGGCCATTTACTCGCGTGGTAGTAGAGGACATGATAAAGTCCCCCAGTCCCGGATAAGATGGAGACAGAAAGGCGCCGGTACTCACCAAATTCCTGCTCATATAACCACGCCTTACGACCTTCAGATCATGTGGCCTCGGAACAAACACTTATTCGTCATTGCAACACATAGAAATACAGGGTGTCTCCCTACATTGCCGTCTCTTCTCCCTCTCACTCTAGGGTGGGTAACTCGGCCCAGCCCTTTAGGGTCGATATGGATGGGACGAAGAAATACTCTCCGCCCCGCGATGTTATGAAGAATGGATCCTTTTTCCGGCTCTCCGGGACATCTATAGAAAAGTCCGGAGATCCAATAATTGGATCTTGCCCTGAAATGAGAGTATATTAAAGCAAATTTGCCAATCAGTTGCAGCTCACTCACCGTGTCTGACAGGTTGCAATGAGGCAATAGGGAAATAATCGTTGAGAGAAAATGAGATATTCTGCCGAACAAATCCTTCGTCTATACTGGATGCGTAGCAAACAAAAAGCAGGCCGCGTGGACTACGCATGGGTTGATTTGGATCGAATTTCTTCCTCTCGTCGTCTGTAACCTATGCAGAGATTTAACACGGGGATAGACATACATGAATGCAAACGTCTTACCCCATCTCCATACGGAATACTGCTACGTATGATTGCGCCAGATTCTAGATATGCCTTGGATATGAATGGATCAAGAGTCCTTGGGACACTTTTCCGTATATGGGCAGTGAACGGACAGTAGTAGTCGCTTGGCCGATACGGTGAAATATTGGGGTTGTCCCGAATGACATAGTCGAAATCATTCCTTTTGAATTTGTCATTTGCAATCTTGAGATCATCTTTATAAGGACATAGTGCGAGCGGTGCACCCTGTCGAGGAGCATCATAAGGCATTTTTGGAAACAAAACCCTTAGAGACATACAGATGGGAATCTTCCAAACAATCGCGCGCCAAAAAGTTGTTTGACCTCTTTGTCGTCAAGTGGGGGAGCATCGCGTCTTTTGCTGAGTATCTCTTTCATGGAATTCAAGTTCTGCTCCCTAAACCAATCAAACAGCAAAACGTCCTGTTCAAGCTTCCTGAAGACCAACATTGTACCGTCTTTGGTCCAAGAGGGACGGGGTGTAGCGTTGTACGGATTATCCAGGGCCGGATCACCCTTATACCCCATGACAACGACACCGGGATCAACTTGAAGCTGACCAGGCTTAGGAGCTACAACGCCCCTGTTATATACTCGTGTTATAATGATGTTCAATCAAGGTGTTGAATGCCTGACCTCGGAGCTGGCTGGCCTATGCCATCCAAAAAACCAAAATGTTCGTGTCCATCCATGTCATCCAGTCGCACTTTGCCTTCGACAGACGTATACGTCGTGGAGGATCCGAATAAGTCAGTGGCCTCCTTGGTCCATGCCATCAACTCATCCGGAGCTATTGAATGAACGAATGAGGAATTGCAAATGTTTGCCGCGGAACGTTACTCACTACATGCCGCAATCGAGATGACGCCATGGAGACCGCCTTTTTTGAAGGGATCGTCCCATTCTTCATGATCGCCTAAGAATTCCTTGTCGGAGATCATGGCATTCGAATCAAACCGCACGTCGCCTGTTCCTCCGGTCTCTCCAAGAAGGATCATACCAGCGCGAGAGAAGCCAATCTGCCACTGTTGCTTGGAGAGACGAGGTTGTGGATCGCCGGGTGCAGTGACCTTCCCTTTTGCGTCACTTATTTGGTGTAGGAATCCCGAGACTTCTTGAGCTGGCGTGGGCACGAATTTCTTGAGAGCAACTTTGAAAGCAGAGACATCGGTGATCTTGAAGAAAATGAAGTTCTCTACTTTCTGATTGGAGATATTGAACACTCGGCGACCATGCCATTTACAGATACATTACCTTCGGAAAGCGGAATAAGACATCGCCTTGAACATTGTTGAGGTCAGGCAAGCCACCGGGAAACTCAGGGAACGGGATGTCTGGGGCTGGAACCAGAGGGATGATCGCCCGTTTTAAGATATGTCTGAAGCGTTCGAAAGAGTGTGTGATGTGTGGTTCCAAGGTGGACATGTTGGACGTACAATTTGCAAGTAACCCTCCCTTTTTACGTGTTCCTACCAGGCACTATCTATTCTGAGGCTGGGTCCGTGACATTAAGAGATTGTTCTGAGCAGATTCGTCTTCCGTTCTCAGAGGATCCGTTCCATTCATGCTGTCAAGTCATAGCGCGGCGGGGATAGTATGTCAAACACAGCAGGTGATATCACCTTGCCTTCTGAGGCTGTAGTCCGTAACATTTCAATAGAGTTTCTCATGCTATTCTTGCTATCACCTTCATTCCGCCAGTGGAAAACAGTAAATCAGAGAGCGGAGATCCGTGGGAAGCGTGTGAACTTCAACTACTAATGATGATCGATGACAAGTTGACAGCACGAATGAAACCTTATGGATTGGGCCGCAGGCCATTCAAACTTAAATTTAAAACATGACCGGAAAGTTACGGTGGCGTCCTATCTTAACTGAATCTGCTGAATGACAGGGTGTCAGAGTTCTACTCGGCCGAATTGAAGAGTTCATGGAAAAATCCATAGCATCAATATGAGAAGCTCGCCGCACGACGTACCGAAAGGGAATTCGCCTAAAGGACATCAAAAAGGGAGGATTTATCCGCAGCTCGCACATCCCGCATCTCCAGTGTGAACTCCAGGTACAGTACGACTTTCTTGTGTAATTCATATGTTTAAACGATGAATTCAACGTTAGAAATATCGACATGTCTCAGGAAAAAGCACCGGGCAGTATCTCATGCGATAACAGTATTTTCAATGGTTACTTCTATATCAATGGCAGGCAATATCAGTACAGCGGCTCATTCGGAGTGGCTATCAAACGACTCCAGTCAATGGAAGTGGAGCTATCCTACGGCAGCACGGACCAATTGAATGGGCAGTACACTATTGGTCGTGAGGCGGAAGTCGGGCCACTCAACGTCAATATCCCCCTGGTGAAAGGCACAACCACGTTGCTAATTACGGGTAAACTCAAGTCTGTTGTTGCCCAATCTCCCGTCGATGGCAAATTGAACTGGTTGGCTTGAATGTTGGTATGTCGATGTTCATGACCATAAAAATAATCTTGATCGCGGTATCTACTAGATGTGCATACGGATCAATGGTTGTTGGAAAATTCAAGTCGGGTAGAGTGTAATTTTGAGAAATGCAGAAATATACAGTTGTCATAAGATGCATTTGGCACGATATTAGCGAGAGCTGTGCCGCAGATGACGATAAAGCTGACGAGCAACTTTGCATGAGGTGCCGGCAACTAAGCGCGGTCACGTGACAGTTTGTTGTCGGGAGAGCAAGCGTTGCGCACTTGGCGGCCAAAGCGCGCGCGACCCCCCCATTCATTCGCTCCTTCTCTCCTCCATGTCTTCCCCCCTCGACTCGTACGACCCCCTCGACATCATCGGAAATGGTTCCTTTGGCATCATACGCAAGGTCCGGCGCAAGACGGATGGAATGGTACCCTTTGCATCCAACTCGATCCACGCGCGTGTCAAGCCTCTGACTTTGTATGTACAGACATTTGCACGCAAAGAGCTCAACTTTGAAAAAATGAGCGAACGTGATCGTAAGCAGATTGTTGCCGAAGTGTGAGTGGTCCTTGCCTTTTCCGTTCTCAAACGCGACAACACTCATTCCTCTCCGAAGTAACATCCTCAAAGACCTCCATCACGAGCACATCGTGCGCTACATCGACCGCTACGTCGACCGGGATGCAGGGATCCTCTACATCCTCATGGAGTACTGCGGTGGCGGGGACCTCTCGTCCGTCATCAAGCTCGCGGGAAAGCACAACCGACCAATACCCGAAGATACCATTTGGAATTACTTTATGCAAATTCTGCTCGCGCTACATCATTGTCATCATCCTAATGGACAAGCGCATGGACATGGGAGGAGTAATAGTAGTGGTGGCAGTGGGTGTGGAAGTAGTGCAGGATGTGGCACTGGAGGTCCCGGCCCCGGTGGTAGTGGTGCCATAACTGATGGGGGTACCTCCTGCGATGCAGAAGGCAGGGATAGAAGGGTGCAGATTCTACATAGAGATTTGAAACCTGATAATGGTACGCCCTCCTTCCTTTCACCATTAATCCCGTCCTGCTCACACGTTACAGTATTTCTGGATGAGAATAATACCGTAAAGCTAGGTGACTTTGGCCTCTCAAAGGCACTGGCACAGGCCAGTTTTGCCAACACATACGTCGGGGTGAGTCTCCCTCCCTCTCTTCCTCACTCAGTGCAGGTGACGACGACGGTCAGACACCATATTACATGTCACCCGAGCTCATGCAAGAAAAAGCTTACGACTCGAAATCTGACATTTGGTCACTCGGCTGTTTAATTTACGAACTATGCGCGTTGAAACCTCCCTTCCACGAAGCGAAAACTCATGCAGAACTTAGTATATGTATACGGTCCGTCCTTCTCCACTGATGGCATTGATGATATTAACGACGCGATTTGGAGCAGAAATGGACGGATACCACCACTCCCACGAGGCTACTCTCAAGCCTTATCTAACGTGATAAAATCCATGCTCAGCTTGAACGTAAGCGTTTCCACCAACGTCCAACAACACTCAACTTTGACATACATCATTAGCCCGCAATGCGACCGTCGGCGGCACAGCTACTGCAGCACGAACGACTAGAACTGGTCTTCAAAGTGTCCGAGACAGAAAAGATGTATGTCCTCTTTTTCTTTTTACCACAGACACTGACCGTTCCAAGGTTGTCAGCCGTGAAAGCACACAAGGTCACCATGTCCCACAAGGAGCGCGAGCTCTTCCTGCGGGAAACCACCCTCCAAGAAAGGGAACGCCACCTCGCCGCGCTGCTCAAGCAAAAGGATGCGGAGCTGCAAAAACACGCAGCGCGGCGGTACACCCAGCAAGATGTCGAGTTAGCAGTACGGAATGCGGTGGCGAGGAGAGAGGAGGAGCTGCGTGTGGCGGTGATGCGGAGGGAGGAGGAGGTCAAGGCGGCGATGACGAAGAGGGAGGAGGAGATTGCGGAGGCGGTCAAGAAGCGCGAGATGGAGGTGTGTGAATCCTGGGCGAGGAGGGAGGTGGAGATTACGAGGGAGGTGGAGATCAGGATACGGGAGATAGAGACAACGGTCGATGAGGCGAAGAGAAGAGAGGATGAGCTCAGGGCAGAGGAGGTGAGGCTGAGCAGTATCAGGGAAGAATTGGAAGCAAAGGTGGCCATGTGGGAGGACTCGGTCAAAGGTACGATGATCCCCGTTCGGTGCTTCCGGATAAACGGTGACATTGGCTGGATACAGCACGGAGAGAGAAAACGCCATTGGAAGAAATAAAGAATTTGCTTACGCCTCTGGCTCGGGTCCGAGGGAGAGTAACAAAGGAACGGCGGCCTTCTTTGGATGCAACTCCCAAAGCTACCAAACCTATCTCTCAGACTTTCCCGCCTATCGAAACGCCAGGCTCACGTGCCATGTTCAGCGACTTTGCACCATCGGCCATGAAAGGTGTCGTTCTCACCTCCACTGGCGAGGTCCTGGAGACGCCCACGCCTACCGAAGTGGCCCAGATTTTCAAAGTGACGCCCAGGGTGGGACTCAACTTTGCCAAGATTTTTTAGTTTGATGCAGATGAGAGCAAGACGCTCGATATCTCGGCCGTGAGCCTCCCGCCTAGCCCGAGCTGGCGGAAGGAGAAGGAGCGGAATGGGCGTGGCGGCAAGAGCGAAGTTTCGAGCCCGGCCTCGTCCTCGTCCTCGTCGAATACAGCTCCATCGACGGCGTCCAACGCCGTGTCGTCGTCGTCTGCGCAGGCCGTGGCGAAGACGCGGAGATTGTCCACTGGCAAGACATTAACATCAACGTCAACGTCAACATCAGCACCAGCACCAGCACCAGCATCTCGGCGGACGTCGTTCACGCGAGCGGCGACGGTGCCCGTGTTGAGTGTATCGAAAAAGGCGAAAGAAGGGAAGGAGAGCAAGGACGGACCTGGTTCGAAGAAGGGGCGCAAGTCCCATTCGCACTCACAGCCTGTTGGGAACGGGAGGCAGCAACGGCAGCGGGAGGAGAACAAGCAAGGCGAGGTTTCTGGACCTGTGCCGAGATCCAAGTCTGCACCGCAGTATGATCTGGAGGATGAAGAGAACTTGCCTAGTCCGTTTTTGAAGCGGGGGGAGAGAGCAGAAGTGGAGCAGGACAAGGTGTATTGTGCGTTTTTGGATGAAGAAGAAGAGGATCTGCCGAGTCCGTTTTTGAAACGGGCGGAGCGTGAGCAGATTGCGGCGGCTGTCGTCAAGGGTGGGACTCGTGCGAAAATGAGTAGTGCTGCGGGTGGGAATGTCAAGGACGCGTCAACGACAACAGGATGTGCTGCGGACGCGACGGCGCCGGGAGGGGCGTCGGGAGCGAGGACGGGAGCGGGAACGGGAGCGGGGACGGCGATGGGGACGGGAGCGGCAACGGGAGCGGGGACGGGAGCGGGGACGGGAGCGGCAACCAAGAAGAGGCCGAGCAATGGGAACATGTTGCGCGCGATGGCGGCTGCGAACAACGTAGCAGGGCGGAGGGGAACGACGCCCGTGCCTGGGCCTTCGAGCCCGACTCGCGCGTCCGCGGCGAGAGCAGCCCAAATACAGGCTGACAGCCATCAACCCCACTACCATCAAAATCATCCTGGGCGGCCTGTGCTCGCAAGGAATGGGAAAGCTTTGTTGCGATCGTGATCCCACCGCCAGTGCTGGTGAGCGATGTCACGTTCTATTCTTATTGCAGGGCGGTGCGCGCCTGCGCCCCGACCTCATTGCCACTGTTGCAAGGTGTAGATCCTTGATGATGTAGTGTATGTGGTTGGTTGTTACGTTACAAGGTTTTTTTTTCTTATTTTGGATTCTAGTATCCCCTGCTCATGTGGTTACATTTACTTGTTGTATTCAATACAAGTATGATATACGTGTCCATGATGGTTGGTTGAACCATGCAAGCACAAGTCATTTTAGTGCTTGTGAGTCAGAAAATGAATGTACATGTCAAATTGCCACAATGTGCAAGTCATGGGTCCAAGCCCAAATTTGGGCCTGTGTCAGTGCTGATTGATGGGTGCCATGTTCCCCTCCCCTCACTGTGGGACGTAGAGAATATGATAAACACACACCAATAAGTTTATAAAACCTTCTCAACAACACAAAAATCACTCAGAATGGCATGTAAATTGGAGCTTGTTTAGTGACTGCAATGAAATGTTCCCACAATCATTCATGTGTGTCAAAGTTTGAATTGGACCCGCCGTGCAGCATTAGATAAGTTAACTTATCTCCGAGTCAAACCACTGATTATATCTGTAATCAGTGGCTCGCGGACCACATCGCAATTTGAGATTGCGGAATTCATTAACGTATCAGTTCTTCGTTAAGTGTCCGAGACAGGAAAGATGTACGTTTCTCTTTTTCTTTTTTTACCGCAGTTGTCAGCCGTGGAACTTGAAGCACACAAGGTCACCGTGTCCCACAAGGAGCGCGAACTCTTCGTGCGGGAAGCAAAGGAACGCTACCTTGTCACGCTGCTCGTGCAAAAAAAAAAAAAAGGATGCGGAACTGACGAGCCTGAAAAAACAGCGGTACACCCAACAAGATGTCGAGTTGGCAGTACGGAATGCGGCGGCGAGGAGAGCTGCGTGTGGCGGTGATGCGGAGGTGGAGATCAGGATACGGGAGATGGAGACAACGGTCGATGAGGCGAAGAGATGAGATGAGCTCAGGGCAGAGGAGGTGAGGCTGAGCAGTATCAGGGAAGAATTGGAAGCAAAGGTGGCCATGTAGGTACGATGATCCCTGTTCGGTGCAAACTCCCAAAGCTACCAAACCTATCTCTCAGACTTTCGAGAAGTTAGACTCACGCGCCATGTTCAGCGACTTTGCGCCCTCGGCCATGAAAGGTGTCGTTCTCACCTCCACCAGCGAGGTACTGGAGACGCTGCCCAGGCCGGGACTCAATTTTGCCAAGATTTTCGAGCTCGATGCAAGACGCTCGATATCTCGGCTGTGAACCTCCCGCCTAGCCCGAACTGACGGAAGGATAAGGAGCAGAATGGGCGTGGCGGTAAGAGCGAAGTTTCGAGCTCTGCCTCGTCCTCGTCGGCGTCCGCTGGCAAGGCATTAATATCAACGTCAACATCAACATCAACATCAAAATCAGCACCTGCACCTGCATCTCGGCGGACGTCGTTCCCGCGAGCGGAGACGGTGCCCGTATTGGGTGGATCGGAAAAGGCGGAAGACGGGAAAGAGAGCAAGGACGGACCTGGTTCGAAGAAGGGACGCAAGTCCCATTCGCACTCACAGCCTGTTGGGAATGGGAGGCAGCAACGGCGGCGGGAGGAGAACAAGCAAGGTTTCTGAGCCTGTAAGTCTGTACCGCAGTATGATCTGGAGGATGGGGAGAACTAGCCTTATCCGTTTTTGAAGCGAGGGAAAAGGGCAGAGGTGGAGCAGGATAAAGAGAGTTTTGTGCGTTTTTGGATGAAGAAGTGAATCTGCCAAGTCCATTTTTGAAACGGGCGGCGATGTAGTGCTGCGGGCGGAGCGGCATCCCAAATACAACCACCCATGGGCGGCCTGTGCTCGCAAGGAATGGGAAAGCTTTGTCGCGGTCCGCCAGTGCTGATGAGCGATATGTTCTATTCTTAATGCAGGGCGGTGTGCACCTGCGCCCCACCCTGTACATCCTTGCAAGGCTTTTTCTTTTTTTGGATTCTAGTATCCTACTCATGTGGCACGCTTACTTCTTGTATTCAATACGTGTCCATGACGGTTGAACCACGTAAGCGCAAGTCATTTTTGCGCTTGTGAGTCAGAAAATGAATGTACGTGTCAAAATTGCCAAATGTGCACAATATTCAGGTCAGGGGGTTGCCCAAATTTGGGGCTGTGTCGGTGCCGATTGATGGGTGCCGTGATGTGCACAGTTTGCCCCTGAGACAGCCTCGGCCGTGGTATGGCTCAGTGTGTAGCTACGTCAGGACGAATGCAAGGACGCCGACGGGCGCAGTATGCGTAGTTACATGGGCGCCTCAGGGGAAGGGAACTGGACAACAAACACAAAGTGAGTAAGTGGGACATGTGTGCCTTGACTCGGTGCTGCGGAGGCGATGAGGGTTGGTCAAATGATCATCGATTTGAGTCAACATCTGAATTGAATTTGACCGCAGTGCTGTGTTTAGATTCTTCTCTCTTGTCGGCGGGCACGAGGCAGATAAAATGCTGGATTGAAAGTCAATAATTCCCCATTCCCTGGACGAGGGACGCTCTGATTGTTCTAATCCACCGTCCGTCCACACATTAAACTCATGCCCGGCAAACACGTCCACTTTGCCCCCGAAATCAAAATCTTTCCCATCCCTCCCTCGCCCGCCCCGTCCACCCCGTACTCCTCCTACTCCCTCCCCACCGTCAGCGACTCGGACGGCCCCTTCACTCCATCATCGTTGGACCGCTGGTCCTCGTCCTACTCGTACTCGCCGCTACCAACTACTAGCGCCTCTCTCAACCCGCACTTGAGCGTGCAATCCAAATATGGTAATGCAGCCCCTATTATCCCACTCGACCTTACCCACATCGACGGCCCCGCCAAGTGTGCTGCGGCCCTCCCTCCTGCGGTGCTCTTCGAGCCGGCGACCTATCCGCCCCTGCCATACCTTGTCATCGTGCACAAGCGGTTGCCCTGGCATATCAAACTCGTCCCCTCTGATCCGTCCCTCGCATACGTGACGGTGCGGGACGTGCTTTACGGACTGCCTGCCTTCCTCCGCCAGCCCGCGAGCAAGGTCGAGTACGACCTCATCCCGACGGAGCAGGCGAAATCAAACGTGTCTAGCGCCTACCTGCGGCGGAGCAAGACGGCGGTGAATTACGAGGCGGAGCGGGTAGCAGGGTTGAGGCGCGTTGATTTTTTAGAAGGGCGCGGTCGGTTTTGTGGGTTGACTCTGACATCGAAGGGACCTGAAGTCTGGGAACTGCATACGATGACGTGAACAGGATACCTCCCCCGCCTTTTTTCTTTTTCTTTTTCGATTCGGACTCACGTCTTCACGATACCCCAGAACTTTTTTAGAGGATACCCTCATCTGTCGATACCCCATTCACACTGTATCAATTAGAGATAAAACCATAACATATAACAATAAATGTAGAACGCGCTGTTTGGCTTTGTATAGCAAGAGCATGGATTACCTAAGCTGCCACGTCTAGTTTTTCAAAGTTTGTTAAAAAAGCATCTCATTCACCTGCTCTCTCCCCCAGTCATGAGCGGCTGTAAGGTTCCTTGCGCATTCCACACATTCCACGACTGACACTTTCGACAGTTCGGTTTCTGAATCTCGTCAGGCCGTTCCTTCCAATCCTTCCTGAGGTTTCTTCCCCGGATCGCAAGGCAAGTGTGACGTTGCGTGCTTCGAGCGTGTCGCCCATGCTAATCTGTCTGCGTCGACAAGGTCCCCTTTAACCAAAAGGTCCTATGGACTGCCGTCACCCTTCTCATCTTCTTAGTTTGCTCCCAAGTCCCGCTCTATGGCATCATGTCCTCCGACTCTGCTGACCCGCTCTACTGGATGCGTGTCATTCTCGCGTCGAACCGTGGAACACTGATGGAACTCGGAATCAGCCCTATCCTCACCTCCGGAATGATCATGCAACTCTTGGCTGGCGCAAACCTGATCGACGTCGACTTTAGCTTGAAGGAGGACCGTGCATTGTTCGGTGGGGCCCAGAAGCGTGCGTTTCCCCAATTTTTTTTTTTTGCCTCTCCCTCGGGATTTTTCGCTTAGGACTCTTCACCAGTTTTCGCCCTCATCATCTCTCTCGGCCAGGCTACCGTCTACGTGCTCACCGGTCTATACGGCCAACCCCGCGACATCGGCGCCGGCGTTTGTCTCCTTCTCATTATCCAACTTGTTGCGCCGCGCTCATCGTCATCCTCCTCGACGAGCTACTCCAAAAAGGTACGGTCTGGGGTCTGGTATCTCGCTTTCATCGCCACCAACATCTGTGAGACTATCGTGTGGAAGGCCTTCTCGCCCACGACGGTCAACACCGGACGCGGTCCCGAATTCGAGGGGCGATCGTCGCGTTATTCCACCTCCTGTTCACGTGGAACGACAAGGACGCGCGCTGCGCGAGGCGTTCTGGCGCGAGCGTCTGCCGAACATCATGAACCTGATCGCGACCATCGTCATCTTTGCCGTCGTCATCTACCTGCAAGGCTTCCGGATTGAGATTCCGGTCAAGAGCAACCGGTTCCGCGGACAACGGGGGACGTACCCCATCAAGCTGTTTTACACGTCGAATATGCCCATCATGCTCGAGTCGGCGCTGACGTCAAATGTGTTCATTATTTCGCAGATGTTGGCCAGTCGCTTCCCGGACAACTTTTTGGTCCGCTTGATTGGTGTTTGGGAGCCCATGGACGATTCTCCTCAGCTCGTTGCCAAGTCGGGTATCGCATATTATATGTCACCCCCGCACACCCTCAAGGAGGCCGTCCTTGACCCGATTCACATGGCCATTTACGTCACTTTTGTCCTCACTGCTTGTGCGCTCTTCTCCAAGACGTGGATCGAAGTGTCTGGTTCTGGCCCGCGCGATGTCGCGAAGCAACTAAAAGACCAACAAATGGTAACGTGATGTCAAATTTTGGGAGAGGAAGGTTCCCACGTGCTTACCGGATTTTTTTTTTTTTTTTTTTTTTTTTCCCCCGTTTGACAGGTCATGGCGGGTCACCGTGAAGGATCGATGTACAAGGAGCTCAAGCGCGTCATCCCACTGCAGCTGCATTTGGGGGTGCCATCCTCGGCCTGCTATCCGTTGCTGCCGATCTGATGGGCGCGATTGGGAGCGGAACGGGTATCCTCATGGCCGTCACGATAATCTATAGCTGTACGTCGTCCCGATCTTTCTTTTCTTCCTTCTGCCAACCCTCCCTTCTGATCTGATTGAACCATACAGATTGGGAAATTGGAATGCGCGAGTCGGGTGGACCTGAGTTGGCAGCGTTGGGTGATCTGCTCTAGTTGTAATTGATCTGCGGTTTTTTTTTTTTTTTTTTTTAACAAGTACGGTAGATAATGATATGAACCGAGGTAATGGACTGGGTGGAACGCACGCTGGATGATGTCGATGATGGATGATTTAGCTGGCGGAGAAGAGTTGCGATACTTTTTCAGCCCATGCCTGGATTTCTTCTAGTAACTACCTGAATGTGAAAATTAAACCGACAACCGCTATACATATTACAACATTTTTTATGCACGAATTCAACTATGACCGTATGATGATTTAATGTCCCACAGATAGCGTTCCTGTTCGGCATGTTGAGTAAAAACCGCAAGTTGAATCTGTTAGTAAACCGATTAAAAAGGACATTTCTCAAGAGTTACGGCTACAGCCTTGCCACCCACAATCCCATTTCTAGCACCCCGATCATTGATATCAAACCAATAGAAGCCCGGAACAGACGGCTTGTAGAAAAAAAAATAGGATTAGATGGATCGCACGCATACTATAGATAGTATTTATAATTTACTACCATCCGTTTCTTTCGTAATTAGCCATCCGTACTTCTCGGTGACCCAGACGAGTTTATCGCATTCAGTGGGCCTAGTTCAATCGAATTGGCAATCGCACGTTATGCTACTACTACTAGTCGTTTTGATACTTGTATCGGTGACTTGATCGTGTTTTTACGCCAACCTACAATCCAGCGTTGGTTCTGGGTTTATCAAGGCCCCACGTCATCAAGAGAGGGTTTAATACTTAATAGCCTGCCAATATACTGAGCTGGAGATATATGGTGCCCAATCTGTGAGTGTGACGTTAGACGTACCACGACGGCCCCGGGTCCCTTGGCAGGACACGCTACGATAAGATCGTTCCTGACACTCTGGATGGTGTAAAGCTTTTCTTCAACCGCGCCAAGGGCGCACACGAGTGGGAGAATCGAGGAGCAACGGGTCAAGAAAGAGAGCTTTTTTTTTGGTGGCAGAGTCGAAGGTGGAGTGCGAAATCGTGGCTTCTTATGGGTTTCGAGTGGCCGTGTTATCGACGCTGGCACGGGCCATGGCGGCCTTGCGGAGTAAGACTAAGAAGAACCGAATAATCAGACGCTAGCGCAACATTTGTTGATCAGTACCTCAGATGTCACATGTCACACTTGTGTCTGTCAACACAATTGTGGTTTTGACATGCCACTGTGAAAATGAAACGAAGAGCATATACGAAGACTTGCTCGCTTTTCTAGGTTCAATAATCTTTGCGAGATGGCCACGCGTCAGCGATGCGACTGGGAGTGATATCTTAACAGATGGAGAAGGCTATAATATAAGAGTATGGCGACCAGACTCTGAGATGATCCAGGTCGGAAAAGCATTCTGGCAAGCAGCTCAAAGAAATCGTTATATCTGATCTGCTCTTCCGCGTAGCTTTATTACCCTTCAAGTAAACAACTTCTAACGTAGCCTATGTCAGCGGACCAATTTTCAGGTTCCAACCCCAACAGCTCGTTTACATACGAGGTTTCCGTCACCTGGTCACCTTCCTTTACCGAACGTCCAAAGTCGATCAGCCGGTATGCGTGCTTTCGCCTGTCTTCCATAAACTCGCCCGTGCCCCGCTGGTACATCGGCCGGTCCAGAGGTCCCGCTTGACACAGCATGTTCCGCGATAAACGGAATTGTGCCAGTACCCAGCCCAGTTGAACCTGTAAACGAGCGCCGCACACTCGTGTCTGCAAGAGACAATGTCATGTCATGTCAATTGCCAGGTGCAAACCAACACAGACAGCCTGAACGCACTTGTCATCCATGTTCATGTTGTGCACGCATATCTGTTTGCCACAATTCTCCATCAGCAAGATCGGACTCATGTACTTTCCTTTGATAGGGTTTTCCAACACATAATAACCATAGAACTGAGGAATGACAGCGTTGACGGGAGTGGGCTCATGGAGAGGTGCAACGATATTGTAGCCAGTCCAATGCTCAAACAAGAGCTCCGGGAAGTTTTCATAGTTCACGGCTTCTGTGTTGAGATGGTCGTCGCCCGTGGACAGCTTGGCGACAAGAGAAACACGAGCCGTGAGCGGATGAGGTCGAAGAGTATCTGCAATTCCGTCTCGTTCGTCCAAGTGCATACGTTTTAGAACGTGAGAACAATAGGGTCCTCTTTCGGCGTTCTGCCACTGAACATTCGTCTTGATAATCCTCATAGGTCCACTGTATCTGAACGACGTCTTGCCAGAGCCAGGGTTATAAACGCATGTTCCCATATTGGACGTCTCGTATTCAGAAGATATATTCAAAGTGACTTCCGGCTCCAACTTGTCGACCTTCTCCCAGAGGCCCGACTTCTCCTTCAACAGCGCATCTTTACGGGATCCATCTTCACCGTCAGACACCGCGAGAGTCTTTTGCACGTCTTCGAGGATGCATTCATGGCACAGTATGTCGGGAACGAGGAGCGAACGAGGAACCTCCCATTCGGCGTGAAGGACCAACGAATGGCTGCCTACGCCACTGATTTGCTCCGGCGAGATGTAGAGATGTGCTTCCTCGACTGGTTCAGGATCAGGAACGATCGCATGAGTGACGAAGATGGGAGGTTCAGCCGGACCAGCAGCCAATTTAATGGGGAAAGCAAGAAGCCGTCGCATCCGTCCGAGTCGGGAATATTTTTCAGCCTCTCCAAGCGGTCTTGTTCTTTTTATCTTTGTGAGCTTTGTATTCGTCTTGCATGCGCTTTTTGCCTTGGTTGCCAAACGATAATTTGTAGACGTACGTCTTGTCCTCGGTCAAAGTCCAGTCATGGCGAGGTTTGAAGCTGCCCCAAAGTTCAGGATTTGAGAGAACACCCAGCGGATCGTGAACGACGAGCTTTTTTGGCAGCATATGAAAAGGCAGACGTTGCTCGATTTTGGGAGCCTCATAGCTAAAAGGTACGAGGGGCCAGGGTGCGGGGTAAGCATCAGTGCTAAAGATGGTATTTATCTGAGGACGACATTAGGGATCAGTATGGTCAGTAGTTTCAACGAACTGGCCGATCCACATCCATGTCGGATTCTTCGCCTTTTCCATCTTCTTTGTCGCAACCGCTGTCTCCATCCTGTGACTTTGGGGCTCTCATCGAATTGCCGCATATACCTAGACGAATGCGCATTTCTTGGTCCTCGATAACTCCTGCGATTGGATATGGAAAGATTTGACGAGGATCAGACTCGTTGTTGGCCCATTCTAATTCGGACGAGGCATGCTCGGCTTGGTTGTGCTGGATCATCCATTTCGAGAGCTCGCTGCCAGTAGACATCGAGATGAACTGATGCATAGGCGGTCGGCGGAGAACCCAGAAAAAGTCCAAAATCGTGGATCCCCATAATTGGAGATTGTTAGAGGTGCATTTTCCCAATTCGATGTTTTCTGGAAACATTGTCTTGCCGTCGGGCTTGCGGGGCCAAATGCGATAGATGCGACGCCTGATGGTGGTTTTTGTTGTCTTCAGATTGCGAGAGCATTCTGATCGCGATGTAGGTCCTTGAAAGACAGACATCAGTCCACAGTGAGCAGCTCGGAGAACAGCAACGACGAGAAGGTCTGTTTGCTTTGTCATGAGGGAAGGAGCGAAGAAAAAACATTTGCTCAAGCTTTTTTATGTGTGCACTGCCCACTCACGTGGCTGACTGAGGCGTCAGAGTTGCCGCAGACCGGGTAGCGCATCGTCAGGTCTCAAACATAGTCACGCGTTCACAGTTTACATAAACGTTTACTGATTATCGTGTCGCTATGACCGCCAAGAAGGGAATGCCCTGGTAAGTTTGACGCACTGCACGAGATTATTATATTCACATCATCATATCATTCCGGCTGGGCAATCCAGGCCTCAGTCTCCAAGATCATCCTGGGATGCATGTCTTACGCATCGCCCAAATGGCACCTGGGTTTTGCCAGGAGACGAATCGCAAAACCATTACGGATTGGTTTATCGTGAAGAAGAACGCGAAATGTTCACAACCCCAAGGTGCGTTCCCTAGTAGAAACTATATGCTTTCTTATGTGGAACGAAACACATTATGACACGCCCAAACGTTGATCACTGGAAGCAGTACTAGTCATTGAGTTCACATCATGGATGTAATCGTAGCAGACTTTCGGCTGCCGAACATTCAAGATGAGTGTAGCAATGCTGAGCCCTGTGAAGTAAAATTCAGCATATACTCCATGACCCACGACCCAACTACTTACGCGTACGCCTCGGCGTCGCGTAGCATATTCTCCAGATCGAAAATTGGTGTTGCACACCACCACCTCCGTTTTATCCATTGGAATTCTTGTGGATTGGCACTGCAGTGGAGCAATATTCAGATTATACACATCCATGACAAAATCACCTACGTGGCATACTCCTCTAGTGTTTTCCATTGGTCTGGGGTACTATGATGAGCGAAATTTAGCTTATCCACATCTGGCATGTCATACAACTTCTTACAACGCATTTTTATCCTTACGTTCACGCTCCTCTCTCTCAAGGTGGAGGCCCGAACGAATAACAGAGTTCATGTTTGGAACCAAGTTCTCCTCCGGAACATAATTATTCACAACAATGAGAGCAATGCCTTCGTATTCGTCCTTCTTGGAATAGACAATGCCAATGCTCGTTTCGAGTTTGGCATGTTTCAGGCTGAATTGTTTGTTCGACCATTTGTTATACACGCTCTCGTACTTCTCTTTCCAAGTAGAAGGTTTTTTGTCGAATATTGCCACAAAGTATTTCTTCAATGGGGGACCGGTAGACTCTAACCGTATAAAATCTTGGGAGCCATCACGATCTTTTCTTATGAATCCTCCACGCTCAAAGTGACGCTAGAAGAGGAATGTAAGTAGCAAGTCAGAACGAGTACGAAGGACAAATAGCCCTACCAAGAACGGGTCTAGGCTCCATTCTAGGCTCAATTGATGAGCTGGGAGAGATGGGGGAGGCACAGGCGACGCATTTGTGATGGATATGAAGAAGAGTAAAAAGTGGTAACGATTTTGAACCGCATTGCAGCTTGGGGATGAAAGGACCAGCCTCTACTCGAGGTCCATGCCTCACGTCGGTTTTTGTATAAAATTTAGTCGGCTTCGGCCATGACGGCCATGACGGCCGTGTGCATGAACTGTTGCAGCGTTGTCATGACATGACCCCTTCCTGGGGAGCGTTGTTTTGGACACAAAAGTTAAGGGCGAGTCGTAGTACTAGTAAATGACTAGTAGTAGTCGCAACCCATTCATACTAGGCAAATATTTTGAGTATACATGGTTCGTGTTTCATTTAACAAAGACAAAAAGGATGCGTGCACTGCAGGCGTGATGCAAGCTCTGTTATAACAGGTCATGTGGGTGTCAGTCCTCCGAGATCACCACTCCTCGCGATAGCTCAGCGCTCATATACATAGGTTGCACACCGCCCACTTGAGGACCCCGGAATATCCCTATCCTGGTGTTAGCTGTTTCGGCTCGTGAAGAGGGCAACATTGAACAGGCCACAGGCAGGACAAGGGGGTGACATATCTACTACATTATATTAAACCATTCAAGGCCAGGGATCACATAGTAAATAGGATATGTGTAGGGCAGCCGATGGCAGTGAGTAATCATCGGCTAGGAAATCATGCAGGAGATACATGAGGGATATGCACACTGAGGTGGTTGGTATCTCATAGAGCTAGCTGGAGGCTGGCGCGCTAGCCAATGGATGAGCGAGCGGGTGAGCGGGCTTAGACAGGTTGGATGGTTTGCCTACGGTGTGTTGATCACTTCGGTCTGTTCTGGATTATACCGGACGATCACTGCTTTCTACGCGATGCTCCATTAAACGTAACACACCTATTCAACAGGAAGAATGAAGCTAGCAGCATTCGTTCCCTTGACAGGGAAAACCTGGTACCGTCTTGGTGTCAATTGTCCATTTGGTAGTAGGCGACACTTACCGAGATGCGCAACATCCCAGGCAAGCGCCGCCCCAAATACTAACACCCGCAGTGATCCCTGTCATTCGGGTCTCAATGGAACCTGCATGAACGCGCATGAATGACCGACGTTACCTCTGCGATTCTGGAAGGTGAGAATAGTATTGTACCAACGAGGCTTGTAGCATAGATCAAATGTACAGCTAAAAGACTTGCTTGACAGGCTTGCGAATAGAACTGCTGCGATCCTGTACCTCCCGGCGACGAGACTGCTCAGGATGGCAGAAATGATGCATATGGCAACGAAAGCCGTAGACGACAGAAACGGTGCACCTTCCAGAAAGACCAAGAGGACCTTTGTTAGCTTCATTGAAGTCCGAGGACTTGCAGGTGGAGGGTTAGCCATGAACGGTGCGGCCAAGTCGTCATTGAGGCCAGGTGGGGGTAGTTGAGTGATTGGCAAAGCCTGAGCATAAGCCGGTTAGCTGGATAGTAAGCGGAGTTTGGCAGAGCTTGCGGAAACACGTTTTGCTGGCTGATCCAGGGTCCCGCCACATGTCATCAACCACACCAACAATGCCTGCTCCCCGCAGACAATAATAAAGAAGTTGAATGACATGTGCATTTACTCGCAATGATACGGAAAAGTCGAGTGGCTTCACTCAAGCCATTTCCGCTGTCTGAACAGGTCAGACAGATTGGGCTAGGCTATCCCTCAGATATGTTCAAGCGAGAAAAAACATCATACCAAATGGTGTTGATCACGCGCACGAACGTTCACGTAAGTGTACCTTTCCAACTTCTTTTTCTGCAAAACCTTGATGGGCGTGGCGAGACGAAGCGCATAAAAGCTGCTACTTTCACGCCACGCCTAGATCTGTCAGTGTTTTACTCCAGCTCCATGCGCTCTTTCTTCTCCCGCTGCTCTCTGATCATCCCACTTGTGTGCGCTCTTATGGTGGCGTCAGACAGTGCCAAGTTCATCGTCAGGAACGTTGAGACCGGTTTCGCCATAGCTCCCATTAACGTCGCGGCGGGAAACCCTGTAAAAACCAGAGCTACGGGCAAACCTATTGTACGTTGCATGCAGTATCATGGGCACCCCATAACGCCAGATCTGATGTGTCCATATTGGCAGACTTTAACGATTAGCCCTGCTCCGAGGCAAATTTCATTCAGTACCATCTATGACGAACGGAGTCATCTCTATGTTGGTGCAGACGTAACGGTAGGTCAATAAACACACGAGGTTGCACAACGAGTAATCAATGTAACCGGATTAAAGGTTGAGGGGAGTTTTTTGACCTGGGTCAGACATTCATATAATTGGACCGTTGCTAAAGTGAGCAACGGTGAATGGCAGTGCGTGATCCACCACCCCCATTTTCTGTCTCCTTGTTTGCTGATCGAGCGCTGCCACTAGTATTAATGCCCCTGCATCTGATGTGTATTGGTGTCAGAACCGTACTCTCGAACCCGAAGTGGGTGGCGCTGTAGCCATACCCAAATCCCTTCTCTGATCGTTTTAACAGGTTGAACTTATACACGCCAGGAATGTCCGAGGAAGGGAGGCCTTTTGGGTTCTTCAGCCGATACTCGCCGTTTGATACTACTGCTACCGGTCACAAGTAGATTGATATTCTGTACCTGCTCGAGCAAATAATGACGGAGTGACGCAGATTGTGGAATCTTGTCGACAGGCTCTGAGGCAGACTGTCAGGAGGTGATCAGATCCACGCGAAAACGAGGTACGAGCATGAGGCTCGAAAACTGGCCTCGTGCAAGAACTTAGGTGCCGCGCTTCAAATTGTATCATCAGACCAATTCGAACCAATGGTGACTGGGCTACGCCTTCCTAAGTTTTTGATCTTTCAGGTGCAACGTCGGAACCTTCTGGCTCTGACATCGCGTTACAATAAAGGGACAGATTCTGTCCACAATTACTTTGGAATGCTATCACTGGTTTGATTCATTCCTTGTTGAGTGAAGTTCACATAATCTACATTGCTCGGTGATATTGAATAAGTACGTGGTCTCTTTCATCAATCCGTAGCGCGGTTTTGAGCTTGAAGACGTCCGATGACCTTTGCTCGCCAGGCGGCTCGAGTAAATCGCTGGCAATCGTCCCAACAGGGACCTTGAACCAATATTTCGTACCATACTTTGGGATATAGAAATATCGTCGTCACATGGCTAGGAGTCGGCCTGGAGACCGGGCTTATTTCATAATCTAGGGCTTGTCTTGTTCAAAGATACAATTTACGAAGATTTAGCTTTGGTTGCTGTCCAAAATGCAGTTTGGTATGTATATCCCATCATCGATCGAACGTTATTGGTGTACGTCGTATCAATTTGCCGCTCATTCTGGCGTGCTGTTAAAGATCCGAGATGTTACTCGTTACGATGGAGACTCACTGATAGTTCAAATCCAAGTTTGCGTGCCAATGCCTTTACCTCTTCTAGCGTCAGCTCTATCGACGGCTCATGGGTATTGTTATTCTCCCAATGCCACAGAAGAGGTCCTAGATTAATCCACACCCCGCCGGGCGCCAGGATCTTGTGTATGACGCGGAGATAATTGACAACATTCTTGGCCTACTATGGCACAAGACTTGACTCGTTAGGTTATCGGACCTACACAAATGCCACTGACCGTGTCGATGAAAAAGCACGTCAGTATGGCATCCCATTTCCCTGCATGCGGTTCTCGTGGATCTGGATCGCCTCCATATACCTCTTCGAAATCGCCTAATGACTATTGTTATACGTGCCACTGTGTGTATGGAATTCAACTAACCAGCAACCAATGAAAAATTGGCAGTACGAGGAAGGTCCGATGGTAGCACACTGGGAATCTTGACCGGTCGGAGCATCGCCTCATTATTTGGGACATTTGAGAAAGTGTGAACGTAGGGATAGATTGTGTGTTGATCGATTCGGTCTGTTCTGGATTATTCCGGACGTTCACTGCTTTCTACGCGATGCTCCATTAAACGTAACACACCTATTCAACAGGAAGAATGAAGCTAGCAGCATATAATGCGAGAATTCGTTCCCTTGACATGAAAAGCCTGCCATCATCTTCGTATCAAATGTCAGTTTGGTAGTAGGCGACACTTACCGAGATGCGCAACATCCCAGGCAAGCCGCCCCAGCCCCGCCCCAGGTACTAACACCCGCAATGATCCCCTGTCATTCGAGTCTCAATGGAACCTACATGGGCGCGCATGAATGATCAACGTTACCTCTGCGACTCTGGAACGTGAGAGTAGTATTGTAACAATGAATCTTTAATCGGCTTGTAGCATGTCTCTCTCTCTTGCTCTCCCTCACATTAAATATGCGTAAAAAACCACAGCTTTGTTTTTGAAGACATTCAAACGGACTTACTTCAGCACTCCAGTCTCTTACGAACTGCTTTAGAGTGCTCTTGAGTTTGTCCATGTCGTTTTCCGAAGGCTTGAATCTGGAGCTATTTCCGCCGCTTTGCGAGTGCATAAGTTGAGGTCCGCGTGGATGTGAATGCGGATGAAGATGTGAGTTGATAGATGTAGCATCTGTGATGACGTTAGGTGTGATCGCATCTCACGGAGGGGGAGCAACGAACCGGCGGGGCTTTCTTCAGCATGACTCTCGCCTGGCCGTGATTCAGCGCCTGCTGATTCATCGTCCAGTTCGTGTCCGAAAATCTCTGGATTTTCGACTATTTGCTGTAGGAATCGATCATTGGCTAAGATGGCTTCGTCGACGGCATCGATCTTTTCTTTATAGCCCAGACTATCTAGTATCTCTTGATCTACTCTTGGAAGTTTGTATATGTCTCGGCGCCGCTTATTGTTTGCTGAAATCTATCATCCGGCGTCAAGCCACAATTGAACTCTGGAACATACGGACACACACCGAATATCGTGCATAATTCCGGAAGGTCGTTATCACTTCTTGGAAATGCTTGCGCTCTAAGAATATCATAAAGCGATGAAACCTTTTTCCAGATAACGAAATCTAGAAAAGTACCTTCTTCAATATCGGCCTTGTCGAGTGGCATTGGCAGTGTGACAGTCAGATATTATATTTGTAATTGTTTTCCAGCAGCTTCAAGTCTTTCCACGACCAAAATCGCCCTCCAATATGGTAAGTCTTTAGGTATTCCACGCTGCGCTGGAATTGACCTTCTGTTAGGCTCGAAATGAGGAAAAGGCGCAGTCTATGCTTTATCGTTTTCGCGAAGCCCAGGCGGCGGAACTTGGCCTTGGTACTCGAGCGGACCGCCGGCCTCGCATGGCAAGCGCATGCAAGAGTTTGAGAGAATGTGAACGATGGAGAGGAGAGATTCTACGAGAAATAAGTCGGAAAGTTTCCAAAATCCAGGACTGTGCGTTCTTGGCGGCTTGATTCCGGTGACTTAGCTGGCTAACCCCCTCGACAGCTGGTTTGACCGATTATGAGGTTAGGGACCTGAACGACGAGATTAACAAGCTTTTGCGAGAAAAGAGGCACTGGGAGAATCAGATAGTGGCATTAGGTGGTGCAAATTACAGAAGAAATGTAGCCATGTTGGACGCGGACGGTAAAGAGGTGCCAGGGACAAAAGGATACAAGTATGTGTCTATCGGTCCTTTTTCCACGTCTAGCTCTGAACTTTAGCACTTTCCAGATACTTTGGGCGAGCGAAAGATTTGCCAGGCGTACGCGAGTTGTTCCAAGGCAGGAAAAAAGAGGAAGAGGAAGAAAATCAGGCCTTGGCGTTCTACAAAAAGTTTATGAACCAGGGCCCAGCGTACTATGGAGACATGGACGAAAACGATGGAAAACTCCTTCGATTTGAGCAAGAAGCGGAAGAAGGGGGTGCGTTGTGAATTTATCACATCTTCACTTGAGGCTTACGCGAGTTTCAGACTGGGAGGAAACATACGCGAATTTGAAAGAAGTTCTCCATTTGACTCCGAACGACCCAGTTCACCTGCCGCGACCTGGCCCTGATGCCTCGCCACATATCGATGGCGTAAGGACCAGTTTAGGTACTTCGAGCGCCAAACGTAAATCGTCAGAGGAAGATGAGACAATCATGTCCGTTGATGACGATGCTTCAAAACGAACAAAAGTTGACAGGGCCGTTACCTCAGCATCGCCTCTAGACCTGGAGAACGACTCGGTGCTTGTACATGCGAAAGCTATTGCTGCAAACATTCCATTCCTGAAGCCTGAGCATGTTTTACCCCCCAAGTTGCCAACAAGGCAGGAGATGGGAGATATCCTGCTAGGGCTACGGAAAAAGTCTCTGGTGGAAGAATATTTTGGCGATGGAGGTACGTGAGGCTTTTATCGAGGCAGATCTCTGCAGCCTGTGTGAGTAGTTATTTGCACTAGGTGACCTTGTCGTAATCATCTAAAGCTATAGTGTCGTCCTAGTCGTTTTCCCTGTTATTCATTATAATCATCTGGTTAATGAGATTACTGTCAATTGCCGCGTTCGAGGCCAAAATCAGTTGAACATATATTGGTTGGAGTAATCAACTGATCAATTGCCACGACTCTGTTCGCCTTGAAGGAGGAAGCCCTGCTTTGCGGCTCTAGTCAACCGGATAACATGCCTTTCGTATAGTCGGACCACATTCACGTTCGCCGTTTCTGTCCCACGCTATAGAGCACTCACTCACTTTGTGTCAAATTGACATAACACCAGGTTGGTTGGTGTAACGTCTATGCAGGCACCGGTCTCACAACGTTCTACGTGTTCTGGTGAGTGGCTACATGCGTGTTCCGTGTGGGCTTCCCATCTACATTCACTTGTTCTGGGAGCGTTAATTGCCGACGCCTATTGAGGTCGATATAACACTGTTGGCATTGTAGTTTCCATTAGGGCTGGCCCTTCATCGATGTTATCAGAGCATATACTGATCGTTTCCGTTTTTGAGGTCCGATAAGCAGCCGCTCCAAACCCTTCCAAACCTCGACTAGTTCTTCGCTTAAGGGACTAAGAAGGAGTTCCCGGCTCATTCTGGTCCGAACCGTTCACCTGTGTCATCGACACACCTTCGGTCCCCATTTCAATCTGGATATTTCAACACCCACAATTAGCCGTCATACAGCCGTAACCATCACACGGGCGGTGTAAACCTATGAATGATCACAAAGAGTGATGATCTCGGAGGACTGAGACCCTCACGACCTGTGATAAAAAAGATCGTTGTCACGCCTGCATGTACGCATCCCTTGTCCTTGTTGAATGAAAAGCGAACCATATTCTTACCATATTTGCCCGCTATGAATGGGTTGCGGGTACCACCTAGTCATCTAGTACGACGCCTTTCACCGTAGTGTCCAACCGGACGCTCTGCCAGATCGTAGGGAGGGGCAATGTCATGACAACGGCAACAGTTCGAGGGCAGAAACCGACTAAATTTTATACAAAAACCGACGTGAAGCATGGTCCTCGGGTAGAGGCTGGTCCTTTCATCCCCCAGGTTGCAATGCGGTTCAACCCAATCATCACCACTGTTCTACTTTTCTTCACATCCATCACAAATACGTTACCGATGTTTTCCGCGTTCTGGGTTGAGCTCCCAGCGGCAGCTGCGTTACCAATGGATCTCAGAGTCCCGGCTCAGCCAGTCTAGTTCCCGGTAGGTTATTTGTCCTCCGTACTCGTTCTGACTTTAATTCACGGATGTTGTCCTGCAACTTGCATTCCTCTTCTAGTGTTACATCAGCTCTCCCCCGTGGCCAGTATTATTCCACAGGCCCCCCTTCCGAGTTTATCTGGCAAAGTCACACAGGTGGGGGAAAAACCAAAACCATTATGATATCTTTGTGGAAGAATTCGACAAAAGCGATCCTAGTTGGGCAGCGGAGTTGGACCTCCAATATAAAAAATGGTCGAAGGCAGACCTCGGACTTCCACGTATTCTCTATTTCGACAGAGACAAACACCTGGAGGTTGCTGTCATTGTTGTGAGCAATTATATTCCCAGCACGGAACAGCTATTGCCGGGGAGGAGGAGCACGGCTATTCTTGCTGGTCTCAAAACTTGGCGCCAGCATGAGGCAAAAGAAAAGGGTAACAAGTTGTAAGAGTTGTGGCCGATTGTGATAGGATGTGGATAAGCTGAACCTCGCTCATCACAGCAACCAACAAGAATGGGAAAAGATAGAGGAATATGCCACGTAGGTGATTTTGACATGGATGTGGACGATCTGAACGTTGCTCTACTGCAGCGCCAATCCGCAAGAATTCGCATGGAAAGGTGGGAAGAGGAGGGGGCTTCTCGCAGCACTGCCAATCTTCGACCTAATGGACATGCTATTTGATGCCACGTAAGTAGTCGCGGTTTGGAGTCTGCACGCGAGACTGGTTTGGAGTCCGCACTGGTTTGGAGTCTGACCTAAGTAGGCAATTGCCGTTTTGCTGATGTAAGCCACTCTCACTCCACCGTCCACATCATCGCACGAGAAATATAACGTAGTAGATATGTCACCCCCTTGTCTTGCCTGTGGCCTGTTGCCCTCTCCATGAGCCGAAACGGCTAACACCAGGATAGGGATATTCCGGGGTCCTCAAGTGGGCGGTGTGCAACCTATGAGCTATCGCGAGGAGTGGTGATCTCGGGGGACTGACACCCTCGCAACCTGTTATAAACGAGCTTGCGTCACACCTGCAGTGTATGCATCCTTGTCCTTGTTAAATGAAACACAAACCATGTATGCTCAAAATATTTGCCAGCTAGTATGAATGGGTTGCGAGTACTACTAGTCATTTACTAGTACTATGACTCGCCCTTCACTTTTGTGTCCAAAACAGCGATCCCCAGGAAGGGGTCATGTCATGACAACGCTGCAACAGTTCATGGCCGTCATGGCCGTCATGGCCGAAGCCGACTAAATTCTATACAAAAACCGACGTGAGGCATGGACCTCGAGTAGAGGCTGGTCCTTTCATCCCCCAAGCTGCAATGCGGTTCAAAATCGTTACCACTTTTCTACTCTTCTTCATATCCATCACAAATGCGTCGCCTGTGCCTCCCCCATCTCTCCCAGCTCATCAATTGAGCCAAGAATGGAACCTAAACCCGTATTTGGTAGGGCTATTTGTCCTTCGTACTCGTTCTGACTTGCTGCTTACATTCCTCTTCTAGCGTCACTTTGAGCGTGGAGGATTGATAAGAAAAGATCGTGATGGTTATCAAGATGTTGTACGGTTAAAGTCTAGCGGTCCCCGGTCGAATTGGTTTGTGGCAATATTCCGCAAAACATCTCCTACTTGGAAAGAGAAGTACGAGAGCGTGTATAACAAATGGTCGAGCCGAAGATTCAGCCTGGATTTTGCCGAAGTCAGCACGAACACAGCATACATTAAGTATTCCAACAAGGACGCATACGATGACATTGCTTTCATTGTTGTGGATAATTATGTTCCGGAGGAGAACTTGGACATGAACCGTGCTATTAGTTTGAGCCTCCAGCTTGAAAATGTGGCGCGTATAAATAATGGAAAACATGCGATGTAAGAAGTTGTATGACATGCCAGATGTGGATAAGCTAAATTTCGCTCATCACAGTATCACAGACGAATGGAAAACATTAGAGGAGTATGCCACGTAGGTGATTTTGTCATGGATGTGTATAATCTGAATATTGCTCCACTGCAGTGCCAATCCACAAGAATTCCAATGGACAAGACGGAAGGGGTGGTGTGCAACACCAATTTTCGATCTGGATGATATGCTACACGACGCCAAGGCGTAAGCAGTTGGGTCGTGGGTCATGGAGTATATGCTGAATTTTACTTCACAGGGCTCAGCGTTGCTACACTCATCTTGAATGTTCGGCAGCCGAAAGTCTGCTAGAATTACATGGCGTGCAATCCTCCTGACATCCATGATGTGAACTCAATGACTAGTACTGCTTCCAGGGATCAACGTTTGGGCGTGGCATATTGATCGTCGGACTCGTACATGAATGTCCTCCGCACCAACATTTTTTTTCCTACTGAATCATGGCTTCTATTGACCGTCTTTTTTGATCCTGGGTAAATTCGTGAATCCATACTCGGACGAGACATAAGGCCTATTGACGTTAGGTTGTGACGGGTTCGGGCCGTTATTGTGCTCTCGAGTCGTGGCTAGAGTAGGTGGACATCGTCGGTGTCGATGGCAGACCAACTTGGACCAGCATAGCAAATTGGTACAAACTGGTGGCGGCCACGCTGGGCTGAAGCGTTCAGTGGGAAGGACCACCGATTCAGAATAGGACGCCCAGTCGAAAGTCCGGATGCCCAAACTGACTGCCATCTGCTGATAGCTCCTATTTCCCGCGGCCGTCGCCATCAAGCTCCCTCAACCGCCCAACCTTTCCAGCCTCTATCCACCCCATTACCTTTCCGCCTGTATCCGCCCTTGTAGTCGTTTACTCCCACTTCAATGTAAATTGGTAATCCATTTCTTCAGCAAATTCTCTAAGTGTCCGTATTTGTGCTGCGTCAAATGCTATCCCCCCTGTCCGACAATCCCAAGAAGACGAAGGTCTGCAGGTGTCCAAAGTGCCTCAAGCGCTGCATACATGGTACCTGGCTTACCTTGGGAACATACTACTGACATGAAAAGTACAGAGAAGCAGAACGAAACAAATTTTATGCACAATATGCCCAGTGCTTTGGAAGATCGCATTTAGATACTACAGAACAGATATGTGGGTCTACTATATTCTAATTTTTATTTATGCTAAGGCTATGCGACAGAGCGCAGCAAACTGAGCATTTCTTCAGCCGCCAAATGCATCCTGTTCATCTCGACAAGCAGAACGGGAATCCTCTGATGAAGACATCTTACATGATGGATATGATCCCCCTGGCTTTGATGGCAATGTATGGCATGCCGACCCACCTCCTGCACCTCCTCTATTTGACGCTCCAGACCTGCAAGGCATGTGGGGTTGGAATGACAATGATATTGAATCATCTAATGAGGTTATACACGAACCTAGCAAAGTGCTAGGGTCTCTGCTGCAGGCGCACCTTAAGAATCTTTGATGCATACAAAATATGATAGAAAATATCAAAAATGCGACACTTGAGGACAATATCGAAGATGAAGAACACCTGCATGCCATCTGGAATCCCAGCAACTTCACACTGGAACTAGACCATTTAACAGACTTTTCAATTCAACTCTTCAAAATTGTCATAGCCAACACCTCACAACAGGTTTATAATGAGATTCATGAATTACTTGCCTGGTTTGACCCTGCAATCAAAGTCAATTTGTTCTACACTGTCCAGAAAAAATTGGAGGAAGCAACAGGCATCACGCAGATATCAACTCCCATGTGCCCAAAAAGTTGCGTCACATATATAGGCCCCTTTGCAGACCACGAAAAATGTCCAAAGTGTGACACACCAAGATACCAAAAACAAAGCTCGAGTCCAGATTTACAATATAAGAAGAAGCACATCTTACTGGCATTTATTATCCCTGGCCTTGAACTGCTGAGTAATATGGAATCTTTTCTACTACCTGCATTTTGCAATTGCTGTGCTCTGCAAAAAGAAGGTCTCAAAGCTTGGGATGGCTACAAGCAAAAATTCATCACCACATGGCCATTCTTTGCATATGGGACAGCAGATACAGTTGGTATAACTGTCACTCGGAGTCTCAAACGTGAACTTGGAGGGAGGGACTATCATCATACTTTGTAAGTTATAGGTGATTGTGACAGGATAAACTGACTCTTGCTCATCACAGTACCCCAGAACAATTGAAAACTCTAAAGGAGTATGCCACGGAGGTGATTTTAACATGGACTACAGTGCCAATCTGTAAGAATTCGAATGGTTTAAAGGAAATGGGTGGTTTGCAACACCAATTTTTGATCTGAAAGTTATGCTACACGGTGCTGAGATGTAAGTGGTATTGAAACAATAGACAGCAGCGCATACACTAGCTAAGTAAGGTTTCAATATACTTACATATTGTTAGCTAGGTTGCCTTAACTAATGTTAGTTTGTAGTAAAACTGAGGGGATGGTCGCTCAGAACGCCCTCTTTATATATGTTTCAGAAACCCTAACCTAAGTACAGTGTAATCTACCTATTACATAATATTGGTCCCTAAAATGAGTCATTCTGAGTCTTCTTCTATTTATATTCCTTCTATGATGTTCTATATGACATCATTTCATTCTATATGATGTTGTATGAGTCATAAACATGAGTCATTGTGACTCCAAATGAGTCATAAGTATGAGTCATTATGACTATAAATGAGTCATAACTGTGAGTCATAATTGTGAGTCATAAGTCACATGACTTAATATTATGTAAGCTATTTATGATTAAATATGAAACACTTAATTAATAGTTATTCAATCTTATCTGATTAGATAAGATATAGATTAGATAAGATGTTCATTACATTAGTTATTGTAATGAATGTAACTAATCTAATGTAACTATTATAATAACTGTCAGAGTTTCAACAAGTGGTTGGGTTGTAGATGCAGTATATGCTAAATTTTGACAGGGATCTGGGGTTTGAGGGAATAACACGCCAGGGATCAATGCTCATGAAAGTTCAGTGATATCAGCCCATGCTCTACTACTATTACAAAATTATTGTCTTGCACCTCATATCAGACAATGAGCACTCGCGGAGTTTTGTCCATGACATGAACTCAACGACTACTGCTTCCGTTCCTTATTGTGTGATAAACTTTTCGGGCCTGGCAGAATCTGTCCGAGTCATGATTAATAATTGCTGCTATACCAATGTCCCCGTCTCGCACATGGATTCCCTCTGCTGTATCCCGACTTCTCTGTCCTCTTTTTTGGTCCTGGGCGAATCCGTGTGTGCGTACTCGGAGGGAATGGTGAACGAGGAAGGGGTAGAAACGAGTGAGGCATACACAACATCGGAACCTGGTCCCACCAAGGAGATGTCACTACACGCATAGCACTGGGCAATGATTAATCGTTAGGCTTGCTGCTAAGTTCAGGGGCACAAACCTTTATCACACTAAACGTGTCAGGAGTACCTCGATGGAACTACGAACGTAAAGCCTGTCGAATGTCTTCGACTGTCCTTGGCCCGTACAGTTTCGTTCCTGTTTCGACTGTAGAATGAATTGCTCCCGCCGCCTCCAGCAAGTGACACTGGCAGCGATGCCCACGGAGCATGGAAAGTGGAGTAACAGCTCCGTGTGGTGCAATCTGTGTCGAAGATAGAACGACCAATGCAACGACCAAGCGATAAGCCGTCCTACGCGATTCAATGGGCGCGGACGGGTGTGAATGGGCGCGCATGGGCGTGAACGGGCGTGGGTGGGCGCAAACGGTGCAAACACTGGGCGGACGCCGTACTCGCTCGCTGTTAGATAAATCGGCTACAGCCAAAACCGGTCTCGGCCACTACAGCCAAAAAACCGGCTCCGGTGAGCTTTAGCCTTAGCCAAGCCGTAACACTGACCAGTATGATGGGTCCACTCCAAGGTACGGAAACCATCTTCCAATAAGGCCTATTTTTGATAAGCTTAGCTCCTACTTCCATTACATTTTCAAGGTTTGCTTCTCTTTTGGAGCAAGAGTATTTTTGACGTTTTACTCAAACTGGCAGATTGTAAAAGCCCATGACAGTGGGAGACGACAATGGAATGGATATATCAGTTCACCTTTCAGGGTTCAATTGTAAAGTCATTCCACCCGGGACGGAGATCAGGACGCGTTGCTCAGTTTCGGTTGACAAATTGGTCTGTTTAAGGTTTGCCCGAGAGCAGTAGGCCTGCGCTCATAGATGACGATGATTACTCAACTAGTCCGGCATTGATTCAAGATAAACTATCATGAATCGTTTGACGAGAAATCAATTGAGGGCGTCCGCGAGCATAGTCTCGACTCTTGGGGTACAGTCAGTCGTAATTGGTAGAAAGCCCGCTCCGAACTAGAAGTTCGAGCGAAGCTTCCACCGACGGTAGACCATGCATCTGTTTCAATTAAAGCTTGAAGACACGGGCATGTGATCGGATTTATTTGATTCTGCTTCGCTCTCCAAGTGGGTCATTGGCGGAAACGGGCTGGCCAATGTTCTGGAATCTGATCGTAGTGGTACCGCGATGATTTCGGATCAAACAGCATCCTTGAATGCCGTTCAAAATAACTGCGGTGATTATCTATAGGACATGTCGTAAGCAATTTGTAACCACTGCGTAGCCATGTATAAGACCAGGAGCATAAGCTCGATAGGGAACGCGACTTACTTAGGTGACACTTCAGTCTATTTCCAACTTCGAGTTGGATCCTTCGAGAGGAAGTGTTGTAATATACCGTCCTTCCGCTCCTGGACGTATTCCTCGGTTTGATAGGTGAAGTGCCAATGTATCTGGCAACGTGTCATTCAGAACGAAGGCAATTTATCGTGACCTAGGACCCCTGATAATCAGAGGGCAGACTGGTTCGGAAACAATGATTTTTGTCCGAACAAATGGTACCCACACTATCATGGATACTGTGATAATCAGTGATTTCAACCCCAGTGAGAAACGGCGCGGATGAAACCTGGCGGCATCCGCTGCCAACTTCCAATCTGTCACGAACTGCGTTTCGTGACCATCGTCCATCGCCCGCAAAACCCATTACTTATTCCATTAAGTTTTCTTTTCCGCATAAAGCATTCAATGAAGTTCTGTCCCTGTTTCAGCGAGTGATTATATAGCTACCCGCCTCGTACCTATGAACGGGATATCCCTTTACCTCACCCGTTAAAAGACTGAAGGCTTCCGCTGCGACGTTCTATATCCTGTACACCGCCTTGCACGCTTCATCTCCGCAAACCATGGGCAGCCTTGAAAAGACGCATCCACCGGATGGAAAACCTGTCACGCCTGGGGCCAAGTTCCTTCTCTCATTGTTCCCCGCTTCGATCAGACCCTATCTTGAACTAATGAGAATTGACAAGGTGGGTTAAGGAATTGCTCGTCTACCAATTGTTCTCATCATTGACCAGCCGACGGGAACGAAATTGATGTTTTGGCCATTTGGTACGTCACAATTTGTTAAGTAATGCGAGTGACCAACGCACTTAAAACATTTTTAACAGCATGGGCGCTGACAATGGCGGCGTATCGAGTGAACTTGCCTCTCAAGCAGTTTTGGACCGCGATTTTCAAATATCTGTTTGGCGCTTTCATCGTCAGGAGCTCGGCCTGTACAATCAATGACATATTTGATCGAGAAATAGATGCTAGTGTCGGTATGTGAACTTCAAAGTCACAAACGAGCGGGGCTGCTGACTTGCGCGCGGTTTCAGAGCGAACGAAGACCAGACCCCTAGCGAGCGGTCGCATATCCCTATTCAGGGCTTCAGTCTTCGTGTTCGTGCAATATCTCGTTGGGATCTCCTTTTTCTATGTTGTGGTTGAGGGACCAGCGTGCGTTCCGTTTGTTTCGGGTTTCAAAGAGCTGACATTGGGCAAGTCTTTATGTCGCCCTTTTCCAGCTTCTTCCTCTGTGAGGCATTGTAATCGTCGATCTGCGTGAAACTAATCGTGGTTTCAGCTTTGCTATTTATCCTTTGCTCAAGCGCATTACTTATTGGCCACAGGCCTGGCTTGGTATTGCGATGAACTTTGGATTCGTTACAGCATGGATCGCGACGACAGGTTCTATAGACATGAACTTGATCGTGGCGGCGATGACGGGTTGCTGGTGGTGAGCATTGTGTTTGATTGAAATTCTCTAAATTGACGTACATCCGGCAGTTGGACCATGTTGTATGGTGTGTATTGTGTCCATTCCCGAGTCGCCAAATATTTAACACGAGAGGCAACAGATACCATCTATGCCTGTCAAGACAAGCGTGACGATGTGAAAGCGGGGGTCCGCTCTACAGCGATATTATTCGGCTCGTGGATTCAACCGCTTCTTGTGGCGTGTGCCACAGTGTTTGTGTCAATGTTGTTTGTCGTAGGATATCTTAACGACCAAGGAGCCATTTACTACGTGCTTACTGTTGGAGGCACAGCCATTCAGCTAGTCTGGCAAATTTCCACCGTTGATCTGGACGTCCCATCAAGTTGTTGGGGTAAGCAACACACGATTATGGGACGTATATCTTGTGCTTACCTGTCAAAAGATAACTTCAATTTTAACGGCCAGCTCGGTTGGGTCGTTTGGATTGGTCTCCTGCTGGATTATTTATTCAAGTCAGGACCTATCTATGTACGATGAGATACGCACGCTCTGCTAGCATACACTGTCATTCTTGTAACGTGTCGTTTCTCGGAATCTACATGAGATGGCACCGCTGTTGAGATTAAGTGACGAAAACACCGGGGCGCAAAATTGTACCTTCTAAATATAATTCTCATCCACCTGAGCAAAACTGGAATGGACACTGAGGGATTTGAACCCTCGACCTCACGCATGCGAAGCGTGCGCGCTACCCCTGTGCCAAGTGCCCACGTGCCTAAGGTTGGGCACATCTGGGTGCTCAGGTGGTCACTAGTCACTTGGTTCCGATGCGACTCTGATAGTAACCACCACTTTGTATTGCGGGATGCACTTGCCTTTGTAGCACCGCTGTTTGATACGCTTTACCAATACCAGTAGAATAAATCTTGTCCCAAGGATCATGTTGCTTAAGGTACCGGCGTCTCGAATGGGAGTAATCACGCGTGACACGTGACGATACCCCTAACCCCACGGCGCAGCACGACGATCGGAACGACCATGAGCTCCTCAGACCGCCGCCGCCATCAGCAACGACGTCCAACCACAATCGCCGAACTCTCAGAGCGCGCACTCGACAATCTCTACGACGAGAGCAAGCCGCTCAAACACTACCTCAGGGTTGCTGAGCGTTATCGCAAGGACGCCAGGGACTACTATTCCAAAGGCGACCTCGAGAATGCCTTTATTTTGTTCGCACGTGCCGCAACATTAGTACTAGACAAGTTGCCAACCCACCGCGAGTTCTACACACTGTTGAATCTTACACAAAGGAACAATTTACACCTGGTCCGTGTTTTTCGCTTCCAATTGATTCTTATCCGCTCTACACCGTCAGCTTTCCTCTCAGAACTGCGTCATGTTATGCCATTATTATGGTGGCTGGTTTGTTCCCTGACATTTACATGCCGAGTTCATTTCAGAGAAATGAACTTTTAAAGACTCTCGTGATTCCAACCCTCTTTTCTCGACGATATCCTTTACGTGGGATTAATTCTATTGTAACAGAACGGCACAGACATCTTGGAAGACCTTGGTGATCTCAAACGCAAGCTAACGAAACGCTCCGAGGACTGGGTCAGAGATCATCCGGAGGAGGAGCTCAAGACCTTGACAAGCGTGTCAACCTCCGGTGCAAATGATGTCGACCTCGGCATGCGACGCACGCGGAGCAAAGGAAAAGAACGTGAAAGAGGTCGGCATAGCAATCAGCGTCGTATTCAGGAAGAATTTTCCCTTTGGCGACAAGATGACTATGACCATGAAGATATCGACGAGCTCGCAGACCGAGAACGCAGGCGCAACAGGGAGAGGGATCCTACCCGTGATCGGGGCGTTTTCGTTGTTCCGCAGCCCTCGCCTCACGACGGGGAAGCGAAAAAAGAAGCTGCGGTAGCTGCGCGGGAAGCGGCGTCGGCGTCTCAGACCATTCCCGCTTTAGACTACACCTTCTCACGCCCACCTTTACAGTCCCAGAATGGCTATCCGAACATCGCGAGAGGCACACCTGTTCCAGGCGGTAACGAGGAGGGTAGACGTTACATGGAAAGTGAACGGCAATACCTATACGAGCAACAACAGAAGGCAATGAGGCATCGAGAAGAGGAGATCTTGCGTAAACGAGAGGATCAAAGAAGAACAAGAGAGCAAGAGGATATATTGAGACGGCAGAAGGAGGTTGAGGATGCAACGCAGACAGCGAGGCCGGCTTCTCGCACCCTTGATAATTCTGGTACTCGGGTGGGAGGGTTGACCGCGCAAGGATCTGTCGCTTCCATTTCTTCCGTTCCCTCGCCAGCACCTGCCACCGTTTTCCAGCAGTCGGCAGGACCCGCTTCATCCTTTTATCAGGCTCCGCCTGCCGCATCGACGCCCTTCTATGCACCTGTGCAAGGTTCATCTTCAACGTCAGTATTTCAAATGGCGCCACCATCATATCCGACGCCAGGTTCATCGTTAACTACTGTCGTGTACACAAACACAAGAAATCCGAGCCCAACTCGTCCACCAGCCGTTGCAACCATACCAGGTCCAGACCATCCCAGAATGGAAATATCCCAAGCCCCATCACAAGCTCATCAAATCACACTGCCACAGCCTCACGCTCCGCTGGCTCCTTCGCAAACTCCTCCACTTCCCCGGCCACCTCTACGAGATCCACCTACTCGCCCGCCTTCACGAGATCCACCACCAGTCGCATCTACTCGCCCACCTTCACGAGATCCACCACCAGCTCGCCCTCCATCTTTCGTTGAAGGCGGTCCAACTCTGCTGCCCATCCAGCCGGCCAGACTCGAAGGAGATTCGACAGATACGGAGTCTGTCTATTCCACAAATTTACGCAGAGATGAGAACCAACGTTCATACCCAGAGTATCTTCAGACCCGTGCAAGGCCCGAGTTGCAGCGCACACCAACGCGCAGCAAGATAAGGAGGTAGGCGCCCCTTTGACGTTATCTGTTGATCTAAATGATTGTGATTTTCACTAGCCCTTCACCAGTCACGACGACGTCACCGCCTCCACCAGAAGTTGGACGAGGTATATTATACCCTCAACTCATGTCACAACATCAGAAGAACCAAGGCTATTACCCATCGTCCAATTCCATGTTTTCATTTTCCGAGGCACCTCGCATTATGTACCAAACGATCAATAATGATCCGAGGCAGCAGTATCCAAATAGCGCATCGTCGGCCCCACTTTACGGTTCTGCGCCGGAGTTTCTATACGGTCAGCAGAAGTATCAGCAAGGCTCTACTCCTCATCCCTACCGCCCCACCCAGCAGCCGTCGCCCTCCAGTTCATCTTCCTCATCCTCTCAGCCTCGTCTGATCTTCCCAGGGTTGCCTCAGCCAGTTACGGCCGTTCCTTTACCCACGCCACCGATATATGCTTCAGTGCCTAACACAGCGGACCGGTTTGTGCCCCGACATCTGCCGCAGCCGCCGTCATCGTCTCGGTCTCAACTGCCTTCATATCCTAGGCAGGCACGCGGTTTGAAGACAGTTACGCTACCGAAGGAAGTCCTTCCAAGGTTCCTTGCCATCGCTAAAGTGAATACGGCAATGAACAGGGAGACGTGTGGTCTACTTTTAGGGAAAGACAAGAGTAGCAAGTATGCAGTTACTACGTTGCTGATACCCAGACAACACTCGACAAGTGATACATGCGCGATGGATGAGGAAGAACTGGTCTTACAGTTTACAGAGGAGCGAAGTTTGATCACTCTCGGTTGGGTACGTGCATTACGAGCTGTGGATCGGCCCGCATGCTGATTCGGAGCAATGCCATAATAGATTCATACCCACCCCTCTCAATCGTGTTTTATGTCATCCGTCGATTTGCATACCCATTCTGGCTTCCAGCGGATGTTACCCGAGTCATTTGCAGTTGTTTGTGCACCCAAGTCGACGCCAAAGTACGTGTCATTCTGTCTAGCATCAGTAGGCGCTCAGCATTTCCAGCTACGGGATATTTCGCCTTACCGATCCGCTGGGACTCAAGACGATACTAGATTGCCATGAAAAGGATGCATTCCACCCGCATCCTGATGTACCGATATATACCGTGAGTGTTTGGTGTACATTGTCTATGGCGCGTCTTAACTGACTTGAGTAGGATGCAGATAAAGGGCATGTCCAGATCAAAGAAGGGGCTCCATTGGAGATTGTTGATTTACGATGACGGCTGGCATTGCAGCTGCAGGCCGCCATTTCAATGTAACCTAATATGATGTCATAGTACGTTGCTAACAACCGCAAGGACAAATGTCTCAGATGAGAAATGATGCTGATCTGTGCTTTCCTCTTCCGCTTATATAATAAGCCTTTGGAATAGGACGACTTGACCTGTTCTCCAGTTCTCCCGTTAGCGTTATCCCGCCCTGGCTCTTCTCACATCGTTGCGTATGGAGGGCATCAACCAAGAATCCTCGTCAAGTCAGCCCGTCGCCAGCGGGTCACGACTAGGAGCAGGGCAGGCTCGTGTCGAAATAGTTCAAGATCCAAACCAGGCTCAGCGAGGTTACGGCGTGAGTAGACAACGGCCCATCAATGGCCGGCGTTGTTCGTCCCATGTCAAGGTGGACCATTTCGACCATTCGGGCGCCCGGCAGCTGTGCCAGACATTAATTAGCCGTGTATCACCGTTATCCCCACAGCAACCGCTTCAGCGCTCAGAGCGTTCGGAGAGCTCGGAGACCACTGAGGGCCCGAGAAACTCGGACGAGACGCTGGGCGCGGAGGACGGCGGATCCTTTGATTTGCAGAAGACGTTGGAGGAATACTTTCAAAAGTGAGTTATCGTTGCGCGCGAAGGATGAAGGTGATGGTTATATATGCGTATGCATTTTTTTTTCTATGCAAGACGAGTGGACGCCGGGATTAAAGGACGCGATCTTGGCGTTGGGTTTGAAAATTTGTGCGTTGTCGGCCTCGGGTCATCTGCCGCTCAGCAGGAAACATTGGGCTCCGTGTTCAATCCCATGAATATCTTTCATGCTATCCGGCGGCTGAGGCACCCTCCAACGCGTGAAATCCTTTCGGGATTCGAGGGCGTTGTCCGTCCTGGAGAGATGCTTTGTGAGAAACGTTCTCGCTAGTCAATGCCAATTCACTTATTCTATCAACAGTGGTGCTGGGCCGTCCCAACGCTGGGTGTACAACATTACTCAAAGTTCTCGCTAATCAGAGGGAGGATTACCGTGCCGTGGATGGAACAGTTTATTATGGCGCCTGGTCATCCAGGGACATAGAGAAACATTTCAGGGGCGACGTGCAGTATTGTCCTGAAGACGACAGGCACTTCCCTACGCTCACTGTCGATCAATCGCTATCTTTTGCCGCGAAGACAAGGATACCTCATCAGCGGGTTCAAGATCAAGACAGACGCTCCTATGTTCAATTTGTAACTAATATTACCATGACAATATTTGGTCTTAAGCGCGTCGCCAACACGCCTGTTGGAGATGAAGCTATACGAGGAGTTAGCGGTGGCGAAAAGAAACGTGTTTCGTAAGATAGTTTATTTGTGACGAATTGGACATACTAATCGAAGAGTAGGATCGCCGAGGGTCTCGTCACTAGAAGTCTTCTTCATACATGGGACAAGTAAGTGAAGATATGTATGAGGCGCCAGCTATTCACATTATCTATTAGTTCTACGCGGGGCCTTGACTCGAGCACGGCACTTGAATACGTTCGAGCCCTTCGGATAGCCACCGATGTCATTAGACATACAACCGTCGTTTCCATATACCAAGCTGGCGAACAACTATATAAGTTGTTCGATAAAGTTTGTCTTATTTATGAAGGCCGTATGATATACTTTGGACCAGCCGATCAAGCTCGCCAGTACTTTGTCAACATGGGCTACGTACCTGAAAATCGGCAAACTACTGCGGATTTCTTGGTCGCAGTAACTGATCCACTTGGGCGGAAACCGAGGACAGATTATGATGCGTCTATCCATGGGCCCCTTCCGCGGACGTCGGCAGATTTTGCATCGTATTATCGCAATTCCGACTTGAGAAAGCTGAATCTCGAGGATTTGGAGGAGTACAAGCATGATTTTGTCAAGAAGGAAATGTCGCGTTCTTACCAAGAAAGTGCGGTTGCAGAGCACGGACGACTTGCACGGAAAGGAGTTTGTGTATCCTATCTTTTTCGTTGACCAAGCTCACGCTTTTTGAAGAGCCCCTACATGATTTCCTTACCGATGCAAGTGAGGATTGTTATGTTGCGTAGAGTTCAGATTCTTCGAGGAAGATGGTTCACGGAGGCATTGCAGACAGCGTACGTCATTCTCAACTTGTCATGATACTATAGTTCATTTAAATAATTCCAGAACGTTCATTATACAGGCCATCATCATTGGTACTGTGTTCGCCAATTTACCTGTGACGACCTCCGCCTACTTTTCGCGCGGTGGTGTCCTATTCTTGCAAGTGCCCTTTATTTGTATGATTGGTTGGCCCTGAAACGTCTATCAGTGCCGTCTTTGTCCCAGCTCTATTCAACATGTCAGAAATTCCAGCTCTGTTCTCACAGCGTCCAATCGTACACAGGCATCAAAGGGCTGCCATGTATCACCCGATGGCCGAAGCGATCGCAATGACCGTTGTCGATCTCCCAATAATTTTCATTACGATGGCGCTATATACCATCATCTTATACTTCATCGTGCATTTGCAAAGAACGGCTGGTCAATACTTGTAAGGTACACGCTTGATGTACTTGAATTCTGCTGACTACGGCGTTGCTCAGTATATTCCTCTTGTTCGTCTTTACGGTGGCGATCGCATTGAGAGCTTTCTTTCGTATGTTGGCAGCTATGTTTAAATCGGAGGCTCCGGCGCAAGCAGTATCCGGAGTGCTGGTTCTCGCGTTGTCCTTATATACAGGCTACCAGATTCCAAAACCTTCCATGATCGGTGCACTTCGTTGGATATCCTTTATTGACGTTCGTCCCTGCGCCACTGCTCACGCCATCGACTAATAAAATTTCAGCCATTACGATACGCTTTCGAAGCTCTCATGGTAAACGAATTTCATACAATAAATGGCTTGTGCTCTACCCTAGTCCCATCTGGGCCTGGCTACGAAGGTGTTTCGATAGCGAACCAAGTTTGTACCGTTGTAGGATCAGTGCCAGGGCAAGACAGGGTGGACGGGAACAGATTCGTGAACCTCTCGTTTCAGTACAGCTATAGTCATCTTTGGAGGGCGAGTGGCATTTCTATCCATGCGAGACACAAGTGACTGAGGTACTATAGAATTATGGCATTACATGCGCATTCGGCGGCGGTTTCTTCCTGTTCCTTGTTCTCTTCACTGAGTTTAATACGAGTCTTGCTGGCGAAACAACTGTCCTGAAGTTTATACGAGGTAGTAAGGCACAGATTATCCAAGCAGCAGAGAAGGAGGTCGCCGATGAAGAGAAAAATGGTCCCAGCGCTGGACAATTAGAAAACGTAGATCAGGCTAGGGCGGCGGAGGCAGAAGCCAAGGAAGCCATGGCGAACCAACCTAGAATGTCAAACGTATTTTCCTGGCAACACTTAACTTATCATATCCGCGCTTCTGGCGAGGAAAGGACATTGCTTGACGACGTCTTTGGATATGTTGCCCCTGGAAAGTTGACGGCGCTTATGGGAGAGTCTGGAGCAGGAAAGGTAAGTGACTCTCCATCAATATAGATGATAGTCCCAATCGATGCCCTCTTATAGACAACTTTGTTAAATGCTCTCGCTGAGCGCATTGGTTCGGGAGTTGTTACCGGCGGCAGATTTTTCAATGGGCAACGCCTTCCTCCTGACTTTCAAGCCCAAACGGGATACTGCCAACAAATGGACACACACGTGCCAACGCAAACTGTGCGGGAAGCATTAGTATTTTCAGCTCGCTTGCGGCAGCCGAAATCAGTGTCTGTTGCAGAGAAAGACGATTAGTAAGGAATACGTCTGTGTTTTCTTCTGTGAAAGGAATTTACTCTTCTCTTAGCGCTGAGAAATGCCTCAAAATGTGTGGCTTGGACGGATTTGCAGATGCCATGGTGTATTCATTAGGGACCGAACTTCGGAAAAGGTTAACTATTGGGGTGGAGTTGGCTGCCAAGGTACTTCTCTCTCCCATGCTCGAACTATTTGACTACCATGTACTATAGCCGCGGTTACTATTGTTCCTGGACGAACCGACGTCAGGTTTAGATTCGCAAAGCGCTCGGTCTATTGTTTCTTTCTTGCGTGACTTGGCCAACAACGGACAGGCGATCCTTTGCACGTATGTAGATCTTTTCGCTGCCCTTGGCTTTCCACTAACACCTGTCAGAATTCATCAGGTGACAAACTATGACCTACGTTGAACTAATGCAATCTAATGTGCGCCGTTACAGCCTTCTGCAGAGTTATTCCAGGTTCGCAAGCGTTGTCGCCGTTCTTAGGAATGAATAATATTTTTACTTTTAGGTATTCGATCGGCTGCTGCTTCTGCAAAGAGGCGGCAAAATGGCGTTTTTCGGCGATATAGGTCACCATGCAACGAATTTGATTCAATATTTTGAGGAATCAGGATCACGCAAATGCAAGTCTGACGAGAATCCGTAAGTGACACTCGGTTTTTGCTTATGTAGATTGACTTTAGTGCCTAGTGCTGAGTTCATGCTCGATGTCGTGGGAGCTGGTGCTACGGCTACCGCAGAAAAAGATTGGCACGAAGTTTGGTTGAACTCGAGTTTATTCAGGGAGGAACTTGAGATCCTGGAACGTATCCATGAGGAGGGCCGAAAGCAGCCTCCGGTAGGCGTGACATTTGATGGAATGTTCGCCATTCCATGGTCTTCTCAAGCCACGCAACTGATCATCCGACAACACCAATTTTATTGGCGCGCTCCTACCTATCTGGTGTCGAAATTAATGCTCAATGTTATCGGAGGATTGTTCATCGGGTTCTCGTTCTTCAGGTCCAAAACCACAATTCAGGGCACACAGAACAAGATATTCGTACGTTATGCTATTATGATCGTGAATTGTGTCGTTTGATATCACTTAATAGGCTATTTTCATGGCCACTGTATTGGCATGTACAATTCTCCGATCCTCCTTTGTTCGATTTAACAGACAGTGCGATAGAGCGTGCCTCTTTCTAATCAGATAATCAGCCCGTACATCAAAGTGCGTATCTATACCAGGCTGGTGTCCTCGTTGTCATTATCGTACCGTTCAGATGCGTTCAATCTATGAAATCCGGGAGCGTCAAAGCCGTAGTTACCACTGGTCGGCATTAGTTACGGCTCAAATGATTGTTGAGATTCCTTGGAACATCATTGGGGCGGCTTTGTTTTTCTGTTGCTGGTATTGGACGGTGGGCTTTCCTGACTCCAGGGCAGGTTACACCTACCTGCTTTTCGGGTTTCTATATCCACTCTACTTTTCTACGTTTGCGATGGCGGTTGCGTCCATGAGTCCTTCGCCAGTCATTGGAAACATGCTTGCCTCCTTTTTGTTCACTTTTGTTCTCACATTGTTGAGTCCTCGTCTCGTTCAGCGTATCGATGTAAGCTAACTTTAACGAAAGCAATGGCGTTATCCAGCCTTTCCGCCTGCTGGGCTGGTGGAGGTGGATGTACCACGTGTCCCCTTATACGTATCTTATAGGAGGGCTAGTTGGCCAAGGTCTGTTCTCGCTCGTTGTCTTGAGAGGGGACTGATGTCTTTCTGGCAGCCGTTGGTCGCGGACCGATTCAATGCGCACAAAAGGAGCTGGTAACCGTCCAACCTCCGTCAGGGACCACTTGTGGAAGTTACCTCAGTACATTCATCTCGCAGAAAGGTGGATACGTGACTAACCCTGACGCCACGACTGGGTGTCTGTTCTGTTCGAGCGCGACGACGGATCAGTTCATTGGTCCGCAGTTCAACATCTTTTATACTCAACGTTGGAGGAACTTGGCGATATTCTGTGCCTATATTGCCTTTAACGTGAGTCTGAAATGTGTGGTTTTGGTGGTCAAAGTTGACGTGACGTGAGGACGTCTAGGCAGCCTTTGTGTACGTTTTGACGTACCTGTTTAGAATACGTTCGCCTTTGGGTGTGGTTGCGGGTCTCAAAGATAAGATCATACACCGCGAACGCGGGGAACCTTTGCCAACGATGCCAACGTCGGTTCCTCCTTCCGGAAAAGTAGAGTTGCGGACCACCGAGGTCTAAATGGACGTACTACATATATTCTCGTCTAAATTCTTCTAATTGTATCTCAACCTATTCAACCTATAAATGATATCAACCTTGTGCATCAAAAGTCTGTTTTTTTTTTTTTTGATTTGGATTTAGATAACAAGGTAGAGATCATGCGAATGCCGCCTGGGATCCCGTTTCGGCAGAGCCACGATTCTCGCCCTTTGCAAACGCTCTTGTACATTGCGCCATCGTCACGGATCTAGAAGGAGGAATTGACGTCAAGTGATACACCATGACTAAAAAAAAAACAATGACACCAACGCTCTCGAAATGGGGTCCGTCATGTAGAAATTCTTGATCGGGTGCTCAAATGGCAAAGCCTTTGCATTCGCCCCCTTTGTGTTTTCGGCCAAGACCCCGAGACCGGCGAGAGCGACGTCCGCCGACGTGCCTTCTACCACATCGTACCGCACCAACGTAGGCGAGATCTCCCACATCCTGTCGCGCAGCGCCAACACATCGTCATAGGGTAACGGCGTGCCGACGGTTTCCGAAACGGCGCTAGACCATGCATGGGGGTGAGCACAGATCAGAAAAGAAAGAAAGAAAGAAAGAAAGAAAGAAAGAAAGAAAATCACCGAATGATTTTCCAATCTTCCCGCGATGCGCCCGGAGGCGGGACAGCGGCCCGTGATAGCTGTGCCCTTCCCTCCGTGTTCACCCAAGTCATTCCCTTCTCTGTGTATGCCGCTCCAGGCAAACACACGTCTGCGAGCTGGGCGCCGAGATCGCCATGGTGGCCCTGGTACACGACAAACGCGTCCTTGGGTATCGATTTCGGATCGATCTCGTCCGCGTTGAGGAGGTAGACGAATTTGGGCGTCGTCATAACCGCTTTGGCCGAGGGCACGAAGCCAATGTCGTACGCTGCTGAGCGGGAGGCGACGCGTTGTAGGACGCTGAAGCCGTTCCAGTCTGGCACGAGGAATTTGTCCTTGTTCTTTTGGACAAAGCTGGAGAGCTTGTGGTAGACGGCTGCGCCGTCCGGGTGCTCCGCGATGGCACTTCCGACGACGATGAGCGGTCGTTTGGCAGACTTGATCTTGGCTGCAAATTCGCCCTTTCCGGCGACAAGGTCTTGTACGGCTTTCACGTCCGCGCCTAGGTAGTGGTATCCGTACGCGGTATCTACGCGTTCACCGATAAAGCCAACCTCGAGGCTTGTATGCAGCCAGCTCTTGCGGATGCGAGAGTTGAGGACTGCAGCTTCATGTCGTGGGTTGGTGCCCACCAGAAGGATAACATCCGCTTGCTCAATGCCGGGTATTGTTGAGTTGAAGAGATAATTTGAGCGAACATCGACGCCGTGGACGGGCGGCGATGTCCCGCCAACTTGGTCAACAGCAAGGTTGTCGGAACCGAGGCGATTGATGAGATCCTTGAGGGCGATGAGGGATTCTGTATCGGCATGATGCCCTGCAACGGCTTGAATCTCGTCCCCTTGTGCACCAGATCTAGCAAGTCCGTTGGCGATGGCAGATAGAGCATCCTCCCATGTAGCGGCGACGAAGCGATTACCATCCTTCACCAGTGGCGTTGTCAATCGTTGGAAGGTGAGACCATCGTAGGCATAGCGAGTCTTGTCGCTGATCCATTCTTCGTTCACGTCGTCATTGGTACGGGGCTGTATGCGCATGACACGTACGCCCCTCGAGTCGACACGGATGTTTGAGCCTACGGCGTCCATAATATCAATTGACTCGGTATTTTTCAGCTCCCAAGGACGAGCGTGGAACGCGTATGGCTTGCTCGTCAGGGCCCCGACAGGGCAGAGGTCAATAATATTACCAGACAGCTCGGAATCCATCGTTTTCTCCACATACATCCCGATCTGCATGTCGTTGCCCCTGCCAGTCGTACCCAGCTCTTCAACACCCGCAACCTCATTCGCAAACCGAACGCAACGAGTGCATTGGATGCAACGGTTCATGGAGGTTTTGACGAGCGGGCCTAGATCCTTGTCCTCAACAGCACGTTTTCCCGAAATCTCGTGGAATCGTGAACGGTCTGAGCCGTAGCGCATGGACTGGTCTTGAAGGTCACATTCACCACCTTGGTCACAAATGGGGCAGTCTAATGGATGGTTCGCCAACAGGAATTCCATCACTCCCTCTCTGTAGCAAGTCAGGATGAGGATAGTCATTGAATGAATCAACGTACCGTGCTTCATGTACCAATGGTGTATTCGTCCAGACTTTCGCTCCAGGCATGGCAGGCATGGCACTTGAGAAAGATTCTATAAGAGTCCCAAGTTCTGACGCGTATACACGACGTACCAAGATGCTATAGGTTTCGGTGACCGTTCAACCTCTACTAGACACATTCTGGACAGCATACATAAGCTTTAGAACGTCAAGAACTGGAGAGGTTGGCCTCACCGACAGTTGCCAGCAATAGCAAGCCTAGACCAATTTTCAGCAAGCCTCCGCTCGCAATTGGACGCGGACCCTCACCTATCATGATAGCAAAATCTGGACACGTAGAATGACGGTAAGCCATGTATTGGGTGGGGGAGGGGAGGGGAGGGGAGGGGTATGCAAGGAAAAGCTCGCCTTGGTATTGTCGCTCCCGCAGCTTCACAGGCTTGAATGAGTGCAGAACCTATCAATTCCCTCAGCACACCCGCTTTTTGCTTGTATGAAGATCGAACCGTACCCTGGGGGACCGTGACCTCCTTCCCATCCACCGTTAGCGTGATATCTGCATGCCTTGCGGAGGTAGAGGCCATCTTGCGGCGACCTGGGTGGTTGTACGTTAGAAATGAAGGTCATAGCAAGCTATACCAAGTATGGGGGGAGAGAACGCACCAGTGCGGGGCGCGGCTACCTTTCCGAGTAAACCCGCCGACGAAGAACGCGAGGCGGAGGAGACGAGGCGTAGCATTTTATTTATTTATTTTTATGAAAAGTGGATAAACCCGCGCTATGGGTTACGAGAGGAGCGAAATGGAAGCGACAAAGAGCCTGAGTGCTGGAGCCTGCTTTCCGTCGTTTGATGCGATTCCGAATCCAAGTTCAAGCGGAGTTTTAATAATAATAGCTGACAGCCAACACGGCTACTAGGACAAGATGTAACTGGGAAAGAAGAATGCTAGTTGATTTGCCGTTCAATAATCAACATTCAAGAGCAAGATACTGGTCCTTAACGCGAAGCCATCAGTGCGTCAAAGCCCATGCTTATCATTCTGCAAAAAAACTCACAGTATACTTGGTCGCTACATCAGCCGACCTCGGCATTTTCTATGTTTCCTACTCTCGACGTCACGACACTTGATAGTAACCTTAATCACCCGCCACAAATAACAAACTTGAAATGTGTAAAACTCCAATTGTGAGCCTGGTTCTCCAATCTCCAATCTCCAATCTCCACTGCATACTACACTGCCAAGCTCATCCGCACCTCCCCCAGGCTCTATGCATTTCCCCCAGATCTTGGTCCTCGTTCTTCCAATATTTGGTTTTTTCCAGTCCACCTCAGCGGCTGCTGAGGAAGGGTTTGACCCAATTCAGAACCAGCACGACGTTCTCGCACCATGGTTGGTACGTCTTTTTTTTAAATAATAAAAAATTTGACCCCCTCAAACTCAAGCTCGGGGGGAAGAAAGCATCTGCTGTCGCGACGCGCCTTTTGTAGGAAAGAAGGGGCGGAAGTTCGGCCTTGATTGAGGGGGACGGGAAACCGCATGAATCGCCTGCTGTCAAAGGAGCATCCGGAGTATCCGAACCGGTCCGTCGGTCTCATCTACTCACAAGCTAAATCTGGTCATGGTTACATCACATCCGTTGTAGAGCGGTCCAATTCGTTGCGACCCGAGCGTCAGATCCATCCGCGCCTGGCACATGAAAAACAGAAACGAAAGGGAGTTTTACGGTGGAGATGAGGCATGGAGGGTCCCTTCGGGTGTATACAATACGGACGTGGTCATCAAGCGGATGCTCATCATTAGGGAAGCTGATGAGCGTGTCGCTTACCAACAGATCGCGATCTTGGATAACGTGGGGCAGCTCGAGGGCTGGAGCATCATACGCCAGGGCAAGCACCAGATCTGGCTAGTAGTTCAGACGCGAAAGGGCCTGTCTGCGGATCGTGCAAAGGAAAGCCTAAATGATGCTGAATTGAAATCTATCCAAAAACTCGCGATAGACTGGTACGAAACGCATTTTGAGCTCCGACTTCCATCAGAGTGCGTGGTGCTTGGGAACTTCTCTGTCTGTCCTGGCATCCGATTGATTTTCTCCCCAGTGTCGAAGATGATCTGGAGAGATACAGATTTATAGAACCGACTGCCAACATAAACAAGTGGACTGGTTTAATTGTCGGGTGGAAATGGGGAGAGAGCATCCGTGCACCGATTCTTCACGTAAAACCGACGTACCTCCGGGTCTGTTGTGTCTCACCTCCCACTCCTGATAATATATACTGTCTGTCGTAGGATGATCCAAAAATATTCAAAGCTTGGGATCATCACAAGCCAAAACCCATCTCATACGGGGGTAAAAATGCATATCCTGTTTCTGAAGACATATACGGGACGCCCACAGCCATCAGGGAAATCATCATCAATAACGAGGCTGATGAAATCCTCGCTCGCCAGCAGATCCACTTCTACGAGTCGTTTTTGCACCTGAGGCTTCCTGACAAGCATGTCGCGCTCGTCAGCCATTGTGTCACCGCTACCGTGCTTGTGCACCGGAGCTAACTTTTCCTCTAGTGCCGCAGAGAGATTCACTTATATAGAGAGGAAGGAGTATCATTGGATTGGTCAAGTCGTCTGGTGGGAAGGGGTAGAGAGTACTTATGCTCCTGTTCTTCACATGAACTTGGAACCCTGAGATCATATGTGACATGTGATATCCCAGCATCTCTTAACATGGTGCAGAATCCCCGAGCAAAAATGATGTATCAGCAGGCTGGTCGTTTTTGCATTCATACGTATTACTAGATATACCATGCACTCCTCCACACCCTCGGTTCCATGCAATTTTGGTCCTCGCCATCATGATCTTGTGTCTGCGCATCAACGACGGTCGCGCCTCAAGTTATTTCGGTAGCGGGAGCCTGCCCGGGGAAAGCTGAGTGGTGGGAACCGTCGGACAGAGTAGTTATATTTAGTTCAGGTACGTTACTCCGCTTCAATAGAGCGGATCGGTTGTATCCGACGCTCGTCGAATTGGGAAGTCGGTAAGTAGGAAGCTGTTCGCTTTCTCTCTTGAAACTTGGCACCCGGAAATAACAGATCTGGCGTCCCGCCTTTGGAAAAGCCATCCACGGGCCAGCCAACTTCGGCATTTTCTATGTTTCGTAGTCTCGACGGTTTGATGACACTTGATCGTGATCCATAGTAACCATAAATTAATCACCGCCACAGATACCAAAATGTGTAAAACTCCAATGTGAGCCTGGTTCTCCATCTCGAATATCTACCAGTATCACATACACTGCCACTAGCCCACCCTCAGTGACCGTCTCCAGGCTCTATGCATCTTTCCCCGATCTTGGTCCTGGTCGTCTTCCAATATGTTGTTTTTTCCAGTCCACTTCAGCGACAGCTGAGGAAGGTTTTGACCCGATTCGGAACCAGCATGATGTGCTTGCACCATTATTGGCACGTCTTTTTTTTTCTTTTTTCAAACTTGGCCCCCCCCTTCAAGAAGGGGGAAGAAAGCATCTACTGACGCGACGTGCCTTTTGTAGGAAAGAAGGGGCGGAAACGATCCCAGCGTCTCCAGTTCGACTTTGAATGCAAGGGACGGGAAAGCGCATGGATCGCATGCTGTCAGCAGGGCATCCGGAGTACCTGAACAAGTCCGTCGTCTCATCCACTCACAAGCTAAATCTGATCATGGCTACATCATATATGTTGTAGAGCGGTCGAATTCATTGCGACCCGACCATCAAATCCATCCACGCCTGGAACGTAGCAAAGAGACATGGAAAGTTCTCATACGGCGGAGAAGATGCCTACTCGGTTCCTTGGAATATATACGGCACAAATACGGTCGTCAAACCGATAATCGTCAATAGCGAGGTTGAGAAGGTTTTCCGTCGCCGATGGATCTCGATCTTGAATCGTGTGCAGCAGCTCAAGGGCTGGAGCATCATGCGCCAAGGCAAGCAGGAGACCTGGCTGGTGGTTCAAACGCAGGAGGGCATAACGGAGAAGCGTGCAGCGCGTAGCTTGAGTAATGGTCGATTGAAAAGTTTACGAAAACGTGCGAGAGAATGGCACCAGGAGCATTTTCGCATCCAGCTTCCACAAAAGTGTGTAGTGCTCGGGGACCAGTTTTAGCATGCTTGTGCGCCAGAGCTGATTTTTTTCCCAAGTGTCGAAGATGATCCGAAGAGATACAGATTTGTAAGATATGCTGACGAGTGGGTCGGTTTAATTGTCGGATGGCAAGGGATGGAGAGGATCCCTTGGCCACCGATTCCTCGCGCGAAACCGAGAATGATATTTTTCCACTGGGTGCGTTTTGTCTCATCTACTGTCCACAAACCGGGCCTGATGATATCTACTGTTTGTCGTAGAATGGAGGAGACACCGACGATAAACTGGTCCTCGCTTGGAATCGGATTCGGAAGGGAAAACCAATACAATATGGGGGAGAAGACGCATACTTTTTTCAATACCGCAGGAGGGCGGCAGTCATCAGGGAGATCCACATCAGCAACGAGGATGACGTTATTCTCGCTCGCCATCGGATCGCAATCTATGAGAAGGTGGGGCAGTACATGGACTGGGTCATCGTGCACCAAGCCGAGCGGGAGATATGGTTAGTGGTTCAGAAGTGGCTCGGTGTTTCCGCGAGGGGCGCGATGCGCCGCGATAAGCGCTTAAACGACGATGAATTGAAAATGATCCAAGGGCGTGAAAGGGACTTCTACGCGTCAAGTTTGCAGCTGAGGATTCCTAAAGAGTACGTCGTGCTCGTCAACCCTTCTGTCGCCGCTACCATGCTTGTACACCTTTTCTTCCCCCAGTACCGCAGAGAGATTCACTTACATAAAGACGAAGGATCAGTGGATTGGCCAAGTCGCCGGGTGGGCAGGGGTGGAGACTACTGATATGCCTTATATGGAACCTGAGATTATATGTGACATGTGACATGTGATGCCTACATGTAATAACGAATTTGTTTCCGGCTCTGCCATCTGAGTGATGTTACCAATGTCCTTATTGACCGTATCCACATGCACTGCTGCGCTGCCTCCAAGGCATCGTGTACTCGGTAGCTGATTTTCTGGAGCTGGATCAAGGTCAAGTCGCTTTTTGTACACACCTTTCTGTTACCAGATTCCACGCATAATACGCAGAGTCTGCGAGCAGATGTAGATGTGAGCCTTATCGCGCTTGTCGAGTTTGATGATTTTGATGGTCGTGCTGCGGTACTAGTAACCATATATTGCCACTGCTACTGCTTATAAAAGACGATGCAAAGATATCGATCACGGCCGCTACCTTGAACCACAACTGCATTTGCACTCTCCATGCGACTTGCCCCGATCTTGATCCTTGCCTTTGCGTTGACGTGTTCAGCCTGTGCATCACGGACGACGAGAGATAACGAGGTTGGTATACCAACATTATTGGTACGTTTTCATGTATTTTTCCTCTGGGAGAAGCTGAAAGTAGCATATGGGCTAACTCCTTGACGCTCGTTTTTCATTTTCGTTTATGGTCTTTAGGAGAAAAAGGGACCAGGCGACTCGGAACCTTCTCCATGTTCTGGTTCTTTCGGTTCGGACTCCTTGTCTCGATCTGTGCAGAAAGGGAGGACTGGTGCTTCGTCTGTCAAAAAGAGGGCGCCTATGGAACGTTTTGCAGACATCGGAAAAAGCACCCTGCCCTTGAAAGGAGCTGTGCAACCGGTCCGTTGTTCCATCGCTTACAAGCTAAATCTGATGATGGTTGCTGCGTTGCATCATGCCTGTCGTAGGTTGGAAGCCATTGCGACGATCAAAGCAAGCTTGCCCGTGCCTGGCAGATGGCTCGCCAACGCACGTCGATTCGATACGGGGGAGAAATGGTGTATGTTGTCCCTCGGGGCGTATACCAGCTGCCCGTGATTGTCAAAAGGATCATTGTCACTGTGGCTAATAAGAAGGCCGAGTACAAAAAGCTTACTATAACAGATAGGGTGGAACAGTTAGTGGAATGGGGTATATTCGAAGGAGGCAGTGAGGAAATTTGGTTGGTGGTCCAGAAGTTCCTGGGCATGGATGTGGACGCTGTGCTGCGCATAGAAAAACTGATAAAACCCAACATAAATTACCAATCAACATATCACCCACTGATAACGGACCAACCCGCAGAGAACCAACGGATAGATGACCGATATAATGCGCTGGAAACGATCCGAAGAGGAACAACACGGTATTTCAGGCTGCATTTCCGAGTGGTTGTGCCACCACCGTGCGTCGTGCTTGCGAACTTTGGTCAGCGCTAGCATGCTTGCTGATCCTTTTACTTAGCACCATATCTGAAGCAGAGAAATACAGATTCCAGAGGGATGGAACAACAAACACGTGGAGTGGCGTCATTGTCGGATTTGAAGGGGCAAGGATTATTCCACTCATCCGCCCGAGCAAACCGATGTCAATATTGAACTCTCCTAAGTCTCGAGTGGCCAAAGCTTGGAAGAAAAAGGGAGATCTGATAAGATACGCAGGAGAAGATGGATACGTAGTCGATACAGGAATTTACCATGAAGGAATTAACAACGAGGGCGAGGTCATCAAGCCGATAGTCATTAACAATAAGGCTGAAGAGGCCGAAGTTGAAGAGCTGGTTGAGATCTTGAGGCGGGTGTCACAGTACAAGGACTTCGGCGTTGTGACAGAGAAGGGAAAAAAGATTTTGCTGGTGGTCCAGACGCGCCTTGGCTTGGATAAAACCGATCTAAAGCCTGAGGATCTAAAGGGCGTAAATATGGAACATCTTTGGAATGATGCCCTACACTTTTACGAGACGCAGATAATGGTCACACTCACGAGGTGCGTCGTGCATTTGAACGAGTCAGCGCCAACTTAGCTTATTTTCTTCCCTAGAGATAGGAAGAACCCGGAGAGATACAGATATATCCGTGAAGATGGCCACTTGGTCGCCATAATTGTCGGGTGGATGAATGGGGGAAAGGTTGTGGCACCTAATGTTGAGACGTTGCGGGATCCTGAGAAGCTCTGTTCTATCCCCGATGGGATTTGAGGTGTTTGGATATTTCTACCACTTCCCATCCACTTCGTCCCTCAGTGTTCTCGCGATTAGTAGTTACTGTAACTACCAAGCAGTGTATAAATGAGGGTTTTTCGGGTGGATTTACCCTCCGTCGTTATTTCTCGGAATTGAGCGAACGCGGCCGCGATTGGCCGATGCCGCCCTGAGCCTCTCAGCAGACTAGCGTGACCAGGCGTGACCTCCACCCTGAACGCTTCTTCCCAATGCACAGCCAGGGTCCCTCCCCTCTGTGAAAGTGGCAATGGCGGCGGCTTCTATCCCAGCGCGCCCCGACTTCGAGCGGCTTTCCATTCCAGGTGGTGCTATTTTGACGGCTCCAAATGTAATACTGCCACCATAACTAGAACATCACGGACTGTGCGACAGTCCTCTGTCTCCCGATGCGCGCTCTGTAGTCTGAGTCACCCCCAGCATTCGCGCCAATGCGCAGCTTGGGCCGCCGTTACATGGCTACACCCTGAGATCGATAACGTTGATCGTTATCGATCCATCGTTACTAAACCCCTCGCAGGGTCAACAGAACTTGTACGTTGGGTCAACGAAACTTGTACGTTGGCTTGCTGGAAGATGCTCCAGGCTACCCTGGGCTGGTTTGCAAGAACAAGTGTTCTTCTAGGCCGGTTCACCAGAACACCTGTTCTGCTGAGCCAGCCAAAAAACGGTGCGCGTACTTATCACCACCATTTAATTCCCACTTATCAATGCTTAATTCCTGAACCAGCTCAGGCTTGAGTGCGCCATACCTAGTAAAGTTTGAACTTCGCACACCCTCGCATCTTTCTGGAACCACCACTGCCTTCTGGTCGTCTGGCACCCTCTCTGCATGGCTCATTCGTGCACAGCCTTTGTGCGGCACTCAGGAAATTGCTGCATCTGTTTATCTCGCGGCGGGCCTACACCTGCATCTCGAATTTATCTCGCGGCGAGGGAATCGCCTGCATCTCAAACTTATCTCGCGGCAAGGGAATCGCCTGCATCTCGAATTTATCTTGCGGTGGGCCTACACACCGGTCGCTGTACACTCCAAGCTTTCCTCAAAGTTTTGGTAGCCAATTTTCCCAAGAATAAGCTCACTCGTCCACCTCGACATTGCCAACAACCGAATGAAAACCTTGGCTCACATCTCGCTCAGCACCGACAGTCTCTCTGCCCTCGACATATAAACATCTCATGCGTTCCCTCGTCACCTTCAAGATTGAGGGTAATCGCGTCACCTGTTTGCCTCCCTCGATGGAAGACTTGAGATATCTCAAGTGTTTCAAGTGTCAATGAAACAGGATTGTCAACATTGGCATCCTTTCGACATTGCCCTTGCTCACTGTGCTGTGCACAGTGTATGACTCCGTCTCCTCTCTCGACCTCTCTTTTAGTTCTCGCGGCCCGCCTCACGACTTTGGATGTATCACATAATGACATTACACAAATATCCATTCGCTCCTCTTCATCCCTTCCCCGTGGCCGCGCAGAACTTGACCTGTCCCATGCTGTCATTCATTGATGATTTGACGCACTAGGCAGTCTCACGATGGAGAAACGGAAGTTTTTTATTTTTAATCTTGTTTACCAGCAGGACTGTGCGGCAAACAACGCATCTGTCTGAAACAAATTGTCGCCAAGCAAGATGGGGATCCCCGGATTATGGAATGTATGTACAAGCCACTGGCATGTTTTGCGACAATGGTACCTGACTGCCGTGGGACCGACAGGTCTTGAATAGTGCAGCAAGTGAACAGTCACTCTTACAGCTCACGCTTGAGCAGGGTTTTGTCAAGAATAGTCGGGGAACGGGGTTGATGATCATTGGCGTGGATGCAAGGTGAGGTGCTGCAGTGACCTCACGTCCAGTTGACTCAGATGTTGCAGCATTTGGATGCGCCAGACGCAGGGAGTCTTCTACAAGCCTGCTCATGCGCAGGCTGGTGAGAATCCAGAGCTGAGGACCCTTTTCTTCAAGCTCGCGCATCTTCTGGGCACCTGCGCCCTTCCTGTATTTGTGTTCGATGGACCAGACCGCCCATCTGTGAAACGTGGTGTACATGTGGTCAAAACACCACACTGGCTCACACATGGCTTCAAAGAGCTCATTGCTGCGTTCGGCTTTTACTCGCATGATGTAAGTTGTCTCACATGGCTTTTTTGCTCGTCCACTGATTCTTTCTGGTCAGGCCCCTGGAGAAGCTGAAGCCGAACTTGCGCAACTCAGCCGGACTGGGGCTGTTGATGCAGTTCTCACCGATGATAGCGATAGCTTTGTATTTGGAGCAACATGTGTTATTCGCACAGGGTAAGGATCTATTAGTGTGACAGTGACTCTTGCTGACTCTCGCTTGAGGGACCGTGACATGGTCAAGGTATATACAAAGGATGCCATCGAGGAGTCGGATCATGCCATGCTCACTCATGAAGACATCATTCTGGTTGCGCTACTTGTTGGAGGTGATTATGACCAAGCAAGTACACCCAAGCATCAGAAAAGTACCGCAATCAACTGAGATATCTACACAGACTGGCCTTCACAACTGTGGCATGAAGACAGCCACTCGCATTGCCCGCTGCACTGTGCTTGGTTTCCAGCTGGTCCACGCCTTCAAGACATGCCAACGAGGTGATCTCCGCATGTTCCTTCATGCCTGGCATCACGAGCTGCGAAAGGTACTGACATCTAGTGAGAATATCTTGGGGCGCCGGTTTGGACAAGTCGCAGCATCGGTGAAAGCAGGGTTCCCTCCCATATCAGTGGTGGACAAGTACGTGAACCCTGTTACATCATGGTCTAGCAATAGTGCCGTGCTACCTGACATTTCCTCTTGGATCCCGCGACTTCCTGATCTGGCACATGTTATCAGGCTGTGCGAGCGGTGCTTTGCATGGGGAACACAAGATGGAATTGAGATGAACCTTTGGTGGCATGTATGGCCAGGCGTGTGCATGCGCGCCCTACTGCAAGTGAGTTTCCAGTTAATTTTTCAGGTCCCCTACATTTATTCATCCCTGAATAGACAGTCTGTCATGGGGGGGCTGCGGCTGAGGCAGCAGCAGTCACGCGCACCATTGTCCATGTTGCGAAGGTGAGCACAAGAGCCCACACCCAGTGCGCTGGCCCCGCCTCAAAAGTTCCCATGTACAACTTGGAAACTACCTTTGCCCAGCTCACAGAACTCGTGTCAGCCAACATCCTTGGCCTCCGCTTGCCACCACCACACCAACAGCAATCTAGAAGGCCATCAAAATTGAAGATCCATGTTCCTACCTGCATCGTTGACCAGGCACTACCAGGGATGGTTCAAATTTTCAAAGGTGGCCATATGCATTTGGATCCATCTAGCAGTGTTGTAGGCAGGCGAGAGGTGGCGCAAGACCATGAAATCATTGATCTTACTATTGAGTAGTCTGTACCGTAGTTGACTGAGTCCAAGCCCAAATTTTTACGTTGCCTGATCCCTACTTAATAATCATCTAAATACATGGCCGATCAGGGCATTGACTTGTACCCAAGCTGTTCAACCAAGTCAGACATCCACTACTAGCTCACAGCCCTACACCACGGACATGCCCAAGGCCTTGAAAGCGAACATGGGCAATGCCATTGAAGGACCATACCCATGCACCACCAAGCGAGGGCAACGAGGAAGGAAGGGGGACAAGGGAGCTGAGGCTGCAACTGTGTCTGTGGCCGAGATGAGGAAGATCAGCAGTGCTAGCCGGAAACAATATGGGAAGTCAAAGTGCACGCAAGAACAATACAAGCGGTATATCGAGCGCGGGAAGCAGTACCTGTCTGAACTTGTTGCTCGGCGGGAACATCTGCAGAACAAGTCTGACGAGGGTGACGAGCTGCCAGTAGAAGAGATCAACAACAGCCTTCTATCCAAAGCCTTTGAGAATCCCCCCAACAAAACATCTGCTGACGCACTGGAGTTCTTCTTGGTGCAGAAATGCCTGAGAGAGGAGTGTACTGTGAGCACGGCTGTATCCATACATGCTGCCTTTGCGTCATATTGGGATAATATGTGAGCATCAGTAACTCTGCTGCTGCCTTGATGAGATGACGGGGCTCACCAGACACTCCTCAGGGATGGTTCTCGCTATTCTGGCGCATACTCATATGATGACGTGACTGGATCTGTCAAAGGGTGTCCTGCACGGGCTCAGAACATCAAATCGCTCCTAAAGGTCATCAAGTCCAAAGATCATGCAAGCGGACTCAATCGCGCTCACGCCGAGGCCATTTCCATTGAGGATATGACGAAGGTGATGGACTGGTCTGAAATACAATGTCCCATGCAAGTTGTGACAGTGACAGAAGGGGGACAGGACAAGCACTCGGTCGCACGGCATGGACTGATGCGGGCCTTCATGTCAACAGGCTTCACGCTCTGGACAAGGTACGTGGCAAGGCAGTACCAGGCTCCTGCACCCTGATGAGCAACAATTGTGGTGGCGGCGCAGGAACTTTGAACTTTGCGAGCTGAAACTTGGTGACCTGACCCTCGGGCTCGTCAAACAAGGACAACTGTACAATGTCCCATACTTCACTGTGAATCTCAGCAATCGCAAGGGATGGATGCTGAAGATTTGTGGCCGAAACGATGGTGATGGTGGTTACTATGGTCCACTCGAAGGTATTTTCATCGTGGGAGTTCCACGCTTGAGCTGATATACAATTCAAAATCATCTAGATAACGCATATCAGATCTTTAAGCAGGACATACATGCTATTGACATGTATACTCATCTCCTTGCTTGGCTTGATTACATGAGAAGAAACGTTGATCGTGAATTGGAAGATAAGGACTATGTCTTCCCATATATCGCACCAAATGGGCTGATCCATCCTGAGCGGTCCATGTTGCATGACAAGGTCCAGAACCTTATCAATGAGTTTACGTCAAAGGCTGGTCTGACCAAGCACTACTCAACACACTGTTTCCGGAGAGGTGGCTCGCAGTACCGTTTCATGAACGCACCGCTTGGAAAATGCTGGTCAATGACCAAGATCAGATGGTGGGGTGGTTGGGCAGCTGGCGAACGGGTTGGTGGGCAAAGAAAGGTCCAATGGAACAATGTCAAGGCTGACATGATCAAACCTAGGTTGACACGATGATGCGATATTTGTTAGATGCCCTGCAAAGGCACGAGAACGAATTTCAGTGATGCCCTATGCCCTATTCAGAATGATGCGAGGCAAAGTTTTATGGGCAGCGATCAACTCATGAAGCCAGTGACCTCAGAAGAGGTAAATGCGTGGGGGTCGACGATCCTGACTGCCATCAGTGCAGCTAGTAACACGCAGGCTAACACTCACACAACCCAACCTGTCACGCAAGCCGCAAATCTCCCAGACTCAGAGTCAGTGCCTCCAGTCCCAGCCAGCCTCTCGCCAACCCAAGACAACAACCCCTTGCCAGTCCCATTGCCTGGCATGCACATCCCTGATCTACGGCAAGGAGAGTGGAGGAGGGCCCTTCAACAATGGTATGATGGTGAGCCGGGCCTCAAAGCGCTCAAAGACTGGGAACCATGCGAGTACCAGGGGAGGAGGAAGAAGGAGGTGGCGAGCAAGCGCCACTCAAGGTATCTCATTGTCCTTGCATGGGAACAGTGAGTAGCCAGCCCACTGAGAAGTCAGCTCCTTCCTGACAGAATTACTAGCCTCGGCAAGGATGAAGCCCGGTTCCTATCAGTCTACCCCGAGGCCAACAAGACCATGAAGGCATTGGAGGCCGCAATCCGCCAGCAACATGGCCTGAGGCGCAAGAGTAAGAATGGCACTCCAGAGGAGCGCGATGGCCGCTGCCAACTACCAGCTGCCAGGGAACAGGCTCGTTCAACTGGGTCGTGACCAGCACTCCTATAGGGCTCTGTCTAACTCCATCAGATTGAATATCAACTTATAATTGTCACCGTCATCCTCAGTTACACCGTCCTATTTTTTACTCACTGTTTAATTGTCCTAGTAGCTAATGCTCTGGTAATTTAATAAACTTGCTAATCAGTTTTTCGAAGCTTTAATGGAACCTACCTGAGCAAGCCAACTCAGTTCGGCACACGAACGGATGGCAGGCGCCAGCCTGAGAAGATGCCGAGCATTTTGATGATGAGGAGCGCGCATGTATGATTGCGCTGGTCAACACTTCGACCGGCTCGCAGGAACTCCTTCAACCGGCTTGCCAGCCTCTCGCATTTTCGTTTGCCCACAGTATGCAAGGACATATTTTGATGGGTGCCATGTCACAGTCGGCGAAGGTGCAAGCACAGGCACACAGTGCAGCGGCACACCAGTTTCCATGGCGCGCTGTAAGCGCCATTACAATCAATTGACCCTTTTTCAGATTTACAACCACTTACGATCGATATACATTCCTGCGCTGGCAATTGCCAGGTACTCCCCATCAGGAGAGAAACTGAGTCCATTGATACTGTACCTTGCAAGGCGTCAGTGCTATGTATGAACATTAAGACTAGGCTGCACTCACTCGCGAGATGTGATTGTTCTGCTACAGATCCAATCCAATAGATCGAACCAATTCACAATCGAATCATGGCCACCTGAGGCGATATACCTGTACATCGATGAAGTGATAGGCTCGATTTCTGATGCAGATCACCCCGTACCTGCCTCGTGGATCTAATGCAAGAGCTACACAACCGCCGACATGCGCTGCTGGACTTTCGCGTACAGTCAGACTAGGAAAGACCATAACACGAATGGCGTGTTCAGAATTGTGAGTTAGCAAAATACCATCTCCGACATGGTTAAAAACAGCGGTCGAGCCAGCTACCTATATTTTTTTGGTTAGACATCTTGTCCTTACTTCTCGAAGAAAGATTAAAGAAAAAATGAATACTCTGACAAATGCCATTGCTCCTTTGTGTCTTCATCATTTTTCTCCAAGGTCATATAGAACAGTTGGGTGCCTGCGGAAGTATACAAAAGTGATCAACCATCCGGCGCATACAAACAACTCTCTGTGTACAGTGGCGCATGAGTGAGGCAGTAAATGGGGGATAAGGCTACATACGTCTCGCGTCCCAGAAGACTATCCGCCTGTCTTTCTGACTCGATGTACAGAACAGCTCTGGATGCATCGGATTCCAGGATATATAATCAACATCGTCAGAATGTCCACCGGAGAAGGAAATCGCAAGGCGAAATTCCATCTAAAGATTTTCAATTGGAGCCAGTAACTCTCTCGCGCGCGCGAGACTTCCTGAGTTCCTCCCTTTCTCTCTCTCGAATTGATTGATCGATGATCGCTGTTCAGGGAAAGGCCGGGGGGGATCAGTTGATCTCCTCTCTCTCTCGAGGCAGGTGCCAGCCTGAGGGCGCGCCGAGCATTTTGGTGAGGAGCGTGCGTGCGCGCACAGTATGATTGCGCCGGTCGAACCTCCAACCAGCTCACAATAACTCATCTCTCTCTCGGGTCTCGGGGGTTCGATCGATGATCACTGTTCAGGGAAAGGCGGGGGGGGGGGATCAGTCAGGCTATTCATTGTGTTATTACATACTCTATTCATTCATTATCGCGCTTTCAGGGTCAACAGAGGTGGGGAACGGGGTAAAAAAAAGGGAGGGAGGAGGGCGTGGGAGCGGAGCGCAAATCTGACCCTGAAAGGGCAGCGCGGGCGTTCTTGCGATCGGTTGGTCAGCGTTTCCCACCTGCCATGCCCGGTAAATCCAGCGGAATAAATTTTTTTATTGCGCCGGACTGGACCGCTCGACGCGGGGTGGGAACGATTCGTCAGCTGATGGGGGCCAGGGTCGGGTCCCGCTCCGCACGATCGATCGTTGATCCTCCACCTGCCCTCGCTCGAGCGTGAATAGGGCCTCTCAATTCTTCATTCGCGAGTTCACGAGTTCGAGTTCGCTGTGCAGGGTGTGATTGCCGAGGGGGCTAAGCGAGTAGGGTTAGTGGGGGTGTGGGAGATTTGACTTCGCTAGCTGCGACAGGTCAAGTGTGATGTGACAATACATCACACATGTCGAAATTTTGGCACTCTTGCCAAGTCCCCATGCCTAGAGCATTTTGTTCCAAGCATGAAATACAGGAGTTACTTACCCTTGCAGCATCTCAATCAAATGCCATTGCTATCACTCAAGCATTGCAGAATGAGCTGGATCAGGTGATGATGGGTTCTGATGATCACAGCTCAGATAGTAGTCCTTGCTCTGATTCTGATGAAAGTGAAGGGTCAGAAACAAATGGAGAGATGCTTTACCAGTCTATGCTGCTATCTGGGATTGGATTACTTGGCTTTGCTGCATTACTCTCAGGGGATGGTTCAAGGGGGCCATATGATCAGTTTGAGAAGTGTCATCAATTCTTTGACATTGCTCTTGAATGGCCTGATAAACATTTTCAGCATGAATTCAGGTGAGTCTGATGTAATTAAACTACTCTTTGACCCTCAAGCAAAGCCAAAGAATTGGACCTCAAGTATTTCATCACTTTGTCAACCTCCTTGATGTCATGACCTGTTCTCAATGGTCAAATATCTAAGACATTTTTATTCTTTTTCTTTGTATTTTACTATAGCTGTATCCAAACATCTTAGTCAGGTTGGTGTCTATCTTATCTAGTCAGTGCTAAGATTAGATTAGATTAGATTAGATTACAGACTACCACACCAATGACTCATGAACTATGACTCAGGCTTACCAATGCACAGCAATGGGGGCTGATTATGTTATCTCTTTTACTCATACTTACTCAGTGTAGCTACTATTATTAGAGTGGTGCACAGACCACCTCTGTAGTATATAAACTGAGCAAGTAGCACCCAGAGTCCTCAGTTGAGTTCTCTTGGGTTTCCTTCCTACCCTCTTCTCCTCTCACTCTAAGTCTATTGTTGGGGCCCTAAGCCGTCATGGCGAGGGTAGTCCTGATAGTAGAACTTGACTGACACACATCCTTACTGCCCCAACACTTTGTTACTAGAGCATCATGCTTGCACCCAGATCCCAGGGTTAAGGGAACCTCTTGATATCTGGGGCATCACATAGTCTTCCACAGACTCTAAAGTGTCATTAGTTGTCAGACTATAAAACCATCACCCCTAGTTCTGTGACACATCTATAAAAGTGTTACCTTACATTCCCAGTCTACACAAACCAAAGAACCTAACCCAGTTGATAGGGTTACCTGTGCACAGGATACCAGTGCCAGAGTAGTGACATGTTAAGTCACTTGCATTGTAGGACCAGCCTCACCAGCCCCTGCGCACATTAAATTGCCCTGGTCTAGGCCTCTGAAGGCTATACTTGTACATACTTAGTCACACTATTTTGTAATCCTTGAGAGTAGCCTTTGCTTGACCACACACTCTTGAGAAAGGCTGTACCTATTAGGGGTATAGTGCTAACTGGACAACTGTTCGGACCCAGTTTAGTATAATCAATTATCAAAAAGTTAAACCATACTATACCATTTATGTACTAGCACTGCAGGGAGGGTTGTGGACCCTGAGTGCATTCCCAAATAAGTGACAGGCCAAGACCTCCTCACTTTCTACATAACGGAGAATTACAAAGTACAAGATCTTCTTAGATCCCACGGGCTTACAGATAGGGAAATTGATAACTTCTGGATAGAAGTATTTGGTGTACCACTGGATGGTCTAGAAGACTTTGATATTGATTACAACCCTTTTGGGCCAGATCCTTTTGACAATAATGATCTGGTTTCTGACATCCCTGCATCACACACACCAACTGAGTCATCTGACTCCACACCCTTGATCACTGAGGTACAACATCATTGGGAACCTGCACTGTTCCAAATCTTACATCCAAACCCTGCAACTCTAAACATCCATCACCTCTTCAACTCCGACACAGATTTCATTGGAGAAGTCACACCACCATTCACACCACCACTGCCACCCTTTAGATCTCCATTGGTATCACAACTGTTGAGATCCCTATCCCCATTTACACTGCCCCCTATCTACCAAAGCATGTCAGATCAAGGAGAAGAAGATCTGACGTCTGCACTGATATGCCAGGGACACGCTGGTACTTGCACCGGACCAATTTGGCCCCTAGACAAAGTCCTTTGAGCCCTTTGAGCCTACTCAAAGCATCCAATTGACAGTCAAAGTCAGCAGCACTAGCGCTAGCAGTACCTCGGTGAATGAAGGATGAAAGGCTCAAGATATCACTAACCCTTTGATCTGGCCTCCTTGGTCTCAGCAGATATTTGAGACATCCCTTAGTCCCCAGACAATTACTATCCTGCATTGCCTGACTACATTGCAATGATCTCAGTTCAGTTACTAGGGCCCCACTGTATTGCAAATTCGGCAAAAACGGGTGCCTAGTGCCTCAGCCAGCATAAGGACAAGATGCCCACTCCCAGACATGCCCACACCCAGCCAGACAAACCAATTATGACTCAACCTCTGCAGAATGGAGCAGCCTTGACCATACAATCTCTGACACTTATTGAATGACTCTCCCAGCCAAGCCACTTGTCACTCACGTCAAGGATATCTGATTGCACTGAGTCTCCAGCCATGGACCTGGATTCTTCTATGTTAGATGTCCCTCCTAGCCCAGTCAAACCACCAACAAACAATAGCTTCATTTCATTTACTCCTGGAGCCCCCCTCCTGCAGCTGCCCGCATATGAATGAACCAGTACATCCATCTTGGATTTGATAGGAATGCAGTTTGGAGATTCAAGGATGATAACAGAGGAAAGGAGAACGATGTTGATGTGTCAGATCAGCACTTGAGGAGGATTAGAACCCATGTTCCACGACCCGGACAAAGTGTCTGCCTTGCGTACACCTAGGGACTTCCACAGTCAAAGTTGGTTCCACCTCGAGTTGATCAACAGTTTGGTCTGATTAGAAGAGCTCATCTAGGCAGGAAGCACCACGTTTGTAGTAGGACAAGTCATTTGGAGAATTATCACAGTTGCAGTACAGGACAGCTATCAAAGGGAGATAGCATCCAGAGGACCTCTAGTCATTGTAGGATGAACCCTTGGATGATATGCGGTCATCAATCGAGAAGGTGTGTTGCATTTGAGACTCATTCCAGCACATCAACTTATGCCATACTACTTGACCTGGCACGCAGTGCGACTCCCAGTGGACTTGACACACCATCCCCAGCTCGAAGAACTTCTTTGCCATGAGTACGAGGCCTAGAAACAGCAGAAGGCATTGCAATGTGGGCTGTGCATCATTATTCAGCTTCAAGGAGACTTCAACCAAGGTACCCAAGGGTCCGTGGAGCAGCTATGAGACATTGCAAGTTTCAGCGATGTCAGTGGAAGAGTGTCTGGTGCACATGCTCATTCCTGTTGTCATGGACCTATTCCCATCGTTGTGTTTTGATTAGGCTTCAAGAAGATGGTAGCAGAGTGGACTTTACCAGGTTGCTGGTGTTGGACACTGTTACAGTTCTCTTTTCGTTTCGTCTCCGTGTCTCAGTGAACTGTTTCATCATCATCATTACTGCGCAGTGTACAGCATGGACGCTATCTCCTTTTCATAGCTACCTTCATATTTCCTTTCATAGATAGATACAGCTTTGTTCCCTTTATGGTTTCTTTTGTTCTCCAAAATGTATATAAACCCCATGTACTGTAGAGTAACCTCAGTTCCAACTTAGACGAGTTTTGCTCTCAATCTCACTTGAACTCAATGCTCTTCTTCTTCGCCATTCTCAAGACCTTCGTCATCGTTTGACTTAGCGTCTAAACTCTTTGTCCAGTGGCTGGGAGCAGACCGAGACTCTGCTTGTCACTGTTGACTTAGAACGAACCACGAACGAGGGCATCGTCCGTAACACAAGTTGGAACTCAGGAATCACTCAGTGCTTCGTCACTAGCCAGACACCATTGAGACCCGAACCTCCCAGATCAGACCGCCAAACGACTCCGTTCGTTATAGGCAAAAGTACTACCTTGGACGAAGGGAAGTCTATCCTTCTACAACAAACGAAGGGTGGTATTACGTTTCAACCACTAAGAAAAAGAACCAGCGAGTTCCAGAAAGTTTCTTCGAAGGAGAATACAGAGAAGGAAACCCTGACAAAGAATTACCAGCAGAAACTTGGATTAATTGGCATAACAAAGAAAACAATTCAGATAGCCGATTATTCTTCCCACCAAACAAAGAACCAGAACTCACTTGGTGGCACGAATTTCGAGACACTGAGGATCTAACCGACAGAGTCTTCTCCGCACTCGAGGAGTCTACTGTTATGAGCTCACGCCCCTAACCACAACCTTACAATCCCCCCTAGGGGCCCACAGGCCTCGTCGCTGGCCAGAGAGTAGAAAGGAGACGGAACAGGGATAGTATTGGGGTAGAGAGAAACTATCTGAAGTCTGGGGAGACTCCAGCTACAATGTACCTACTTATATACTACTCTATGAGGACCCCTTGCGACTCCCAGACCCACCGGCACTCCCTCAGCCTGACTCACTCCTATTGTTCTTGGTGAGCATGTGCTTGGGCGCTGCCGCAGTTGCTGCGCACATGAGCGCATATGGGCGCGGCCTCTGACTCCACTCATAGACTTCTTCTGGACTGCCCTAGACCCTGACCATAAGGAGCAATGCCTTGAGGCATTGTGCGTTCCCATCGCGATCCTTTATAGACATGCGCGCTGTCTTGCACCTTCGTCTGATGCGTGATGGCTTGATGCGCTGATCCTCCTGATGCACTGATGCTGAGTGTGATGCCATCAAGGTGGCGATCCACCTTCCTAGTCTGGCTGTCCTTCCGTATATAGTATTGGATGGTTTCTCCAACCATCGTCTTGCCCTCTGGTGAGCGCTCCCATGCGCTGACTCAACCATTGGTGTCCCATAGTGTCCCGTAAGGCCCCAGGCCTGTTATAACATGTATAGAAGTCATCCCAGATGACTGTAAGATAAACCAAAATTGAGGGGCTAGGATTGCGATCCTAACATCTACTCTTGCCAAGTGGAACAAATACAAGGAACAACAGCAGATCGAACTGGATCTAGATTTTGACAACGAACCGAAACAAGGAGAAAGCTCAAAACAAGCAACAGAACCAAAACAGGAACCTGAAACTGAAACAAAAAAGGATATGGCAGACGAGAAGGAAACATCTCCAAAAGGAATAAAGGGAATCTCCATTGAGAAATTCAAAGGACAACAATCCAAAGCAAAACATTTCATCTATGCATTCGATGACACCTTCGATCTAGATGAGGAATGATTTACCACTGCCAAGAAAAAGATCAAATACGTTTTCCTACACTTAGGAGAGGAATTAGACGATTGGAAATCCAATATTTGGACGAAGCAACTACAAACAAAGGAAAGAAAAAGGAAGAAGGAACAATGCTCTCTTGGGATAGCTACAGCAGTTTCAAGAAGCGATTCTTAGCCGATTGGGGCGAATCAGACACCGCAGCCAGAACCCTGAACGATCTAGATAAAGTCAAAGTGGGCGGAGATATTGATATCCCCACTTATATTCAGAAGTTCCGATCACTTATTCAGTCAACCGGAATCACAGGGTTCATGGCGCAGCAAATCTATTTTTGTAAAGGACTCCCAGCATCAGTTGCAGCAAAAATCATCGAAAACCCTGCAGTTATCAACATGGAAACAGCCTATGATGCTGCAGAACGATTACACAATGCTTGGGAAACCCTGAAACTGATGAACCGATCAGGAAACACGGAGAGACGTTTCAAATTTAACCGAAACTCGAGGAACTCGGCATCAGGATCAAAAGGGGTCAATGCCATAACTACTGGACACCTTTCAGATGCCCAAAAGGAGGAATACCAGAAAACCGGCAAGTGTTTCCGATGTGGAACTCAGGGACACATATCCAGAGATTGCCCAAACAAAGGGAACGCCCAGATGACGCCCAACAAATTGCCTCCTCCACAGAATCGCACCATTAGGACTATTGAGGAAATGACCTCAGAAGAATCAACTGCCCAACGCATTAGGGCACTATTGAAAGCACTCCCAGATGAGGAGCGCGAGAATACCCTCCAAGAACTCGAAACAGAGGGTTTTTAAGAAGGAGATGCCAGAGAGCAGTTGACGCCTCCCATAAAGTTGAACAGTTAGCACTCAATTCTGTAATTGTACAATCCAATAATGATAAACGGATTTCAATCAATGTGCAAATGAACAATAAACCCGCTGAAATATCCGCCCTCATTGATTGTGGAGCAGAAGGAAACTTCATTGACAAACGGGTATCAAAAGATTGGCCAAAAGAAAAACTGAAACAATCGATTAAAGTCAAGAACGCTGACAGAACTATTAACCAAAATGGCATAATCACGCATCAAACTTATCTCACCTATTCTATCAATGGAAAACCATATGATAATTGGTTATGGATCACAAGCTTAGGGGATCAAGAAATCATCTTCGGAATACCATGGCTGGAAAAGCATAACCCGATTATTGATTGGCGAAAGAAAACCCTCCAAATAAACGACGATTCAAAAGATGACAAACCCATTTGGTGCATGGCGCTTGATACTCAACAATGGGGAGAAGACGAATACTGGATAAGAGTAAAAACATCGGCGTCACAAGCGTTTGAACACCAAGCAAAACGCGACGAAGCGCCAACTGTCTTACCACCCAAATACCTTCCCTGGCAGTCTACCTTTGAGAAAAAGGCATCGGAGCGTTTCCCATCATCACGTCCATGGGACCATGCAATTGAACTCAAAACTGGATTTACGCCGAAAGTTAGCAAAATCTATCCACTATCACTAAAAGAACAGTCAACACTCGACAAATGGATTAAGGAGCAATTAGATAAAGGATATATTCAACCATCCAAATCGCCACAAGCATCACCATTTTTCTTCGTTTCAAAGAAAGAAAGCGGCACCCTTAGACCCTGCCAGGACTATTGTTACCTTAACAAATGGACAATCAAAAACGCCTATCCATTACCCCTAGTCTCAGACCTAATGACGAAATTAGAAGGCGCAAACTATTTCACTAAACTTGATTTGCGCTGGGGTATAAAAAGTTCGAATTAAAGAAGGTGATGAATGGAAAGCTGCCTTCATTACAATTGTGGTTTATATGAACCGACAGTAATGTTCTTCGGCCTTTGCAATTCGCCCTCGACATTTCAGACTATGATGAACGAATACTTCCAGGATATGATTAACGAAGGATGGCTCATTATCTATATGGACGATATTCTGATTTGTGGGAAAACAAAAGAAGAAATACAGAAACGAACCAAATGAGTCCTGAAGCGTTTACAGGAGAAGGATCTATTTTTGAAACTGGAAAAATGCAAATTTTGCGTTCAAGAGGTCGAATTCTTGGGCGTGGTCATTACGCCTGGTCATATTCAGATGGATCTGGTCAAACTTGCTGGTATCAGAGACTGGCCAACCCCCACAACGGTCAAACAAGTTAGATCTTTCCTTGGATTCAGAAATTTCTATAGACGATTCATCGGCAACTTTGCTGCTATAGCAAAACCGTTGACGGACTTGACTAAGAAAGGTTTAACCTTCAGTTGGACGCTTGATTGTCAGACGGCTTTCGATGAATTGAAATGAAAATTTTTGTCAATGCCAGTCCTACGCATGCCAGACCCCACAAGGCCATTTATCCTACAAATGGACACCTCCAATAAGGCCACTGGAGCAGTATTGAAACAAGCCAATGCCTCCGGATCCCTCCATCCTTGTGGCTTTATATCACACACCTTAACCACAACAGAACAGAATTACCAAATCTATGACCAAGAACTACTGGCTATTATTAAAGGATTACAAGCATGGCGACATTTGCTGCATGGATCTCCGCATCCAATTATAGTCCATTGCGATCACAAAACCTTTCATTCTATAGAACCCGCAACGGTTAACACCCGACAAGCTCGTTGGTCTATGATGCTATCAGAATTTGACCTGAAGATAGAGCACGTACCAGGGACGAAAATGTTTGAAGCAGATGCATTATCCCGCCATCCTGATCATATGAAAGATGATGACATGCTGGACGATGTTATCATGTTACCCAATAACAAGTTTATTTGCCTTATCGTTACAGACCTTGCTCAGAAAATCCGAGATGCCACGTCACTTGACAGCTTTGGAAAAACCATCATTGAAGTCATAGAAACGCAACGCACTCCACCTATCAAATCCAAACTCCAGGATTGGGCGTTTGTCAACGGCATCATTCGATACATTGATAGGGCATATATCCTGACCTCGGAACACTTCGCACGAGTATTATTAAAACAGTTCATGAATCGCCTACTTCGGACACCCTGGATGCTTGAAACGTAGAATTATTACACGATTAGATTACTGGTGGCCAGGAATGTATAAACACGTCAAGAATGGATCACCGGATGCGCCACATGTCAGCAAATGAAAGTGAACACTCACCCCAACACCCGGCCCTCCTACCAATCGGGTCTAAAGCGACTTGACCATTTCAACAAGTAACCTTAAGTTTTATTACCGATCTTCCCATTTCCGATGGATTTGACTCGATTTTGGTCACGGTGGACCATGGTCTTACAAAGGGGGTAATTCTTACTCCTTGCAAGAAAACCATCAACGCATTAGGGACGGCAGACCTCACATCTCCGAAATATTCAAATGCTTTGGTCTACCAGATGTACTTATTTCGGATCGAGGACCACAGTTCTCAGCCAAAGTCTTCCAAGAAATCAGAAAAACATTAGGAATCGATCATAGGATGAGCACCGCGTACCATCCGCAAACTGATGGAGAAACAGAACGAGTCAATCAGGAACTAGAAGTATATCTTTCGAATATTCTGCGCAAACGAAGCCATACTTGGAAACAACTATTACCAATTGCCAAATTGCCCATAACAATCGCCATCATGATTCAGTTAAAGCATCGCCTTTCCAGCTCATGTATGGAACAAACCCTGTTGCACTACCTACTGCGGCGCAGAAAATGACGACACCAGCAGAAGAACGACTACAGATGTTACAAAAAGCTAGGAAGAGGCGCTTGTGGTGCATGAACTAGCTAGACAAATGGTGGCTAGACGAATTAGAGACAAATCAATCAAATTCAAAATAGGAGACAAAGTTGGCTTGAAAACAGAAATCTTAATATTCCATACCAGTCCAGGAAGCTAGCGCCGAAACGAGAAGGACCCTTCCCCATTGAGCAAGTCTTAGGACCAGTAACGTATAAGCTCAAACTTCCGAAACAATGGCGCATTCATCCAGTCTTTCACACATCACTCCTTATGCCATATAGGAGACTGAAACACATGGACCAAATTACACAGCCCCACCTCCTGATCTTGTAAATGGACAAGAAGAGTTTGAAGTTGAAGTGGTTCTCGCACACCAAAAGCGTGGAGCAGGATATCAATATTTGGTTAAATGGAAAAACTACGGTCCGAATGACAACTCCTGGGAACCAGAACGCAATCTAGGCAATGCTGCGGATATCTTGCAAGCATATAAACAGAGAAGACAGTTGTAAAATACCCATGTCTCATTACCGTAACCGCCGAATCCTTAAACAAAACATCCGATACACAAAGAAATACTGTTCTACTCGAGGATATATTCTCCAAAACTTTACGAAAAGGATGGATCATTAAAATTCCTATCTATCGCCCTCCAACTTCTCCATTAGGATTACCGATCTCCAAAATCATCCGGACAAGAGCAGTCTGACAAACTGCACCTAGAGCCTTGAGACTAACCACCGGACACCTAACACATCCACAAGGGCACGTAGAGTTCCCATTTAACGCTCGCCTTCACTATCTCCCAAAATACATGGATCTTACATTCGATCCTGAGGAATTACCATATTATCCTGAGGCTAAGTCATATCTTCCATCACCCAACATACCTCTGAATTACAGATATGAGGTGTACGCTGAGATGGCCCTTCAAAGAGAAGACCCAGGAAAATACACCTTCATTCAAAATCTAAAACGCGCTGGCAAAGAAATCGAAATATACCGCTGGGTTGCTGATCGGCATGTCCCAAATGCACAAGCAAATTTCGACGACACAATGGACAGCCTGGATTTCCTGAACGCATTTGTTGACAACCCTGTTGTTCCTGATGTACCAGAACAAGCCATCACACAAGGCAATGGCCCTATCACAGACACCGAGCATGAGAATGAGGTTTCCACTGTTACCAGGAATGAATTAAGCGAATCAGAAGAATCTGATGGAGAACTCGAATACGTTCCCACCATCAGAGCGCCCGCGTCATCTTGCCAATTTTTGGAAGAAGAGCTCCTGACTGTCAATTATGATGACAAAGTGTTTAATTGAACATAAAAGACACTTTGGAGCACATTGGATTCCCCAACTTATTCGTCACATCATGCCCGCTTTCTTCACCATCGCCTATCTCATTGCCTTTGCCTTTTCCCTCCTGGTCACAGCATGTGGCCATTACTACATTGAACCTGTCGCCGTCCTCTCGCCCTTCCTTGCCACCGCCCAGGACCTCCCCCTCGAGGTCTTTGTTAATACTACCATCACCATCGACAACTTCGAATTCGCTGACCTCCCCGAACTTCATGAACATCCGGCGGAACTGGCTGACACCATCACCGTCCCTCTCACACCTACTCCGCCTATCGTCACTCGCCCCCGCAACGCCATGCTCGACAATGTCAGCGACAACCTCGCCACCTTGATCACCTACTTCAACTTATTCTCCGAGCCCCTTGATTTTATCACTGCCCTCACCCTCACTACCAACCCGCACACCCTTACTTATGAAGAACGGGACGCAATGCTCGCTCAAGCGAAACAGTTACAGCGAGCAATTCAGAGCTTACAGTGGCGAGTGGAGACTGCTGACAAGGACGTCGGCAATATTATCAGTTGGCTGGAATCTCGGCAGGACCACGGCTGGACAAACTCATGGTAGAAGTCGGCGACTTCTCGCATACAAAGGGGGTAATGTTACAGTTCTCTTTTTGTTTTGTCTCCGTGTCTCAGTGAACCGTTTCATCATCATCATTACTGCGCAGTGTACAGCATGGACACTATCTCCTTTTCGTAGCTACCTTCATATTTCCTTTCATAGATAGATACAGCTTTGTTCCCTTTATGGTTTCTTTTGTTCTCCAAAACGTATATAAACCCCATGTACTGTAGAGTAACCTCAGTTCCAACTTAGACGAGTTTTGCTCTCAATCTCGCTTGAACTCAACGCTCTTCTTCTTCACCGTTCTCAAGACCTTTGTCATCGTTTGACTTAGCGTCTAAACTCTTTGTCCAGTGGCTGGGAGTGGACCGAGACTCTGCTTGTCACTGTTGACTTAGAATGAACCACGACGAGGGCATTGTCCGTAACAGACACTGTTCCAAATTACCCTTTTTGATACCTTGTTTTTATATATATATGTACATGTCTTAGACAAAAAACAGAGAAGACCTGACCTTTCTTCCCTCCCCTCCAAGTCCACGGTTCAAGTTTTGGCCACCTCCAAGTCTTGCCAATGTCCCTAGTGTTGTCTTGTCCCAGTCTGCATTCACCTTGTCTCAACCTTTGCCCCAATCTTGCCTAGCCTTTGACGTGTTTCCTCATCAGCCACACTTGTCCTCTTTGCCACACCTGTCAACATTTGATCCATCTTTGATCCTCCTTGTCCCCTTTGATGCAACTTGGTGCACTCTTACTTCACCTACCACATATCTGGAACCTTCAGCCAAGTCTGAGAACCTCCTAGGACTTGCCCCCCTGGTCATTCCCTCCTCATTGCCTCCACTTTGCTTTGAACGCTGCCTCAGTCAATCACTGAAGGTGTGCTGCTCAAGCACTGAGAGGTTAGGTTTTTTTTGGGTTTGCCTGCCACACAGCGCATCAGTGTAGTTGTTACAACTGCTGAATAACCAAAATAATACCATTCAACAGTTGCAAGTGCAACTTTTGGTTCTTCAAAATAACAATGCTGCTGCAGCACAACAAGCAGCATTGCCACTGGCCGCCCTGGCCCCAATTATTAATATACTGGAAGGGACAGTATTCAATATTCCCACACCAGCAGGAGGGAACAGCTCATCAAAAGTTGATGTTGCCAAGCCACCAGTGTTCTCCAGCAAGATGTCGGAGGTCACAAACTTTATCAATGGATGCTGGCTGTACATACAGCTGAAGATGGCAAGCACTGAGGAAGAAGATAAAATTCTCTTGGTGTTGTCATATATGTCTGAAGGAATTTGTGTAGATTGGTGAGACAATCTATTGGAATTAATTGCTGACAAAGATGATATTGTTCTGGACACAGTGGAACAATTATATAGGCAAATATGGAGGGATTTCAGTGATACTGATGAACAGTCATTGGAAATATCAGAATTGCACATGATGTCACAGGGTGCACACATGTGTGAGGAACACATGCAAAAATTTAAAAAGGTTGCATGAGGCACAGGCTATCAGGGAAGGGCCCTGATAGAAGGATTTAAAAGAAGTTTGAATGCCAGTCTCCAAAAAAGGATAATGGAGGCTGATGAAGTACCAGAAGCCATCAATGAATGGTACCGAAGATCGGTTTGTCTTGACCAACAATGGAGACAAGCAAAAGCCAAAGAACAGTATTATACTTCGAGGAACAGTAACTCCACTAAGAGGAGTGAAGGGACCAAAGGCCTGGATGGATATGGCAAAGCTGGTAGGAACTGGCCAGCCTAAACCCCAATGGAGAATACAGCATTGGGATCAGCGAGCCAGAACCAATTGGGAGCTGGGCCCTCCTTGAATAGTAATACAGCAACACAACCTCAAGATCCAAATGCAATGGATGTGGATCAAACACAGCACCTGCCAATGCACTGCTACAAATGTAGAAGGATCAGATACATAGCAAGAAATTGCTGATCAGGTTTGGACATCTGAACCATGTCCTTCAAAGAAATGAAGGAATACTTTGCAAAGGGCGAAGCTTTAAAAGAGGACGAGAGTCAGTAAGTCCCATACTGAACTCTCTAAATAGGTATTTGGTATTAGATAAAGAAGATGGACATGTAGGTACAGAGGACTTGGAGACTTCAACAGTCTCTGAGACCACCCCACAGGAAGTGGTCTCTAGTGCCAAAGCACAGGAGCATGGCAGGGCAGATAAACCTGTGCTTGATTCTTCCTTATCAGGTAAAAGAATACTTAAAAAGGGACAAAAGGAGTTTCTCGTTCAATCTATTGGTCAGAAAGACAAGATACTAATGGAAATAGGTCTAGAGACTCTAGACACACATGACCAAACAACAGAAACAGCGTTGCTTGATTCCGGAGCAACAGGTTTGTTTATGAACACCAAATTCACTAACAAAAAAGGCTATTGGTTAATTCCTTTGGATCCATGAGTTATAAAGGACACCAAGAACAAGCCACATTTGAAATATGCAAATTAGGAAAAACAAATGTAATCATAGGTTCCACATGGTTACAACAACATAATCCGGATGTTAATTGGGTCACTGGAAAAATAGAGTTAACAAGATGCCCATGATCATGTGGACATAAACAAAGGGAGTGGACAAGAGAAAGACAAAAAAGGACAAAACAGGTGAAACATTGGGAAACCAATATGTATGTCTGGGAAAAAGAATGGGAGTTGGACTTTGCCTACTGGTTAGAGCAAAAGAAAAGGGAGGAGCAGAATTTGGATTTCCTGGATCAATGGAAACACCCAAAATTCTATAGGGAAGGAGAAAAATACAAATTTCTCCCATCTGGAATCAAATCAGACAACCCAAAATGGATTAGGGAGTTGAAGAAACAGGAACCAAAGGATTGGGTACCACCACAGTATCACAAGTATCTACACTTGTTTGAAAAAACTGTGTCAGAAAGAATGCCAGTTAGGAAACCATGGGATCACACTATTGATCTCAAACAAGGTTACCAACCAAGAAAAGGAAAGGTGTATCCTTGGTCACCAGATGAACTCGGAGAAGTCTGAGACTTTGTTGACAACCAATTAAAAAAGGGGTACATCAGACCTTCAAAATCACTGCAAACATTGCCGGTGTTCTTTGTGAAGAAAAAGATGGAAAAAAGAGGATGGTACAGGACTACCATTACTTAAATGAATGGATGGTTAAAATAACTATCCATTGCCATTAATATCGGAGCTCGTAGATTGAGCAGGACAAGCAAAACACTTCACCAGGTTGGATCTTAGGTGGGGTTATACAATGCATGGATCAAGGAAGGAGATGAATGGAAGGCTGCCTTTACTACACCAGAAGGTTCTTTTGAACCAGTAGTAATGTATTTTGGTCTTACCAATTCTCCAGCAACCTTCCAAGCTATGATGAACAATATCTTTTAGGATATGATGAATGAAGGAAAAGTCATTGTTTATATAAATGACATCCTAATTTATACAAAAACCGAAAAAGAGCACAACAATATAGTGCTCGAAGTTCTCTGGCACTTGGAAGAAAATGAGATCATCTTAAACCGTATAAGGAACCCGTTTTTCCCACAAAAGGACAAAGTAGCCTCAACAAAAAGGAGTTACAAATGGTCAAGAGAGTCACGGGATGATGAGTATGAGGTGGAAGAAGTTATGGACAGCCGAGTCAGTGGACAGGAAGTGGATGCCTGGAATATCTTGTCAAGTGGAAAAACTATCCAGTAAAGGATCCACTGGGAACCAGCAGAGAACCTTGACAATGCAAAGAAAGAGGTTCAGAAATTCCATAAGGCAAACCCTAGTGCTCCGTTGATTGGTTAACATACGTGACATGGATTACCGAAATGGCATAATCATACTCAGGTGCATGTACCCAAATGGTTGTTTGGATGGGAAAATGGCAAGTTCAAAAGGAATACTTGAAAAACTTAAGCGGAACTGGCAGCGGTGGAAAGGCAACTGCAAGTTAATTTATGATGAACCGGATATGGACCAGGCATTTGCAAGGGACCTTGCAAGAATTCCTAAAATGATATCCTCGCACTGACTTCCCGGGACGTGAAGTCTTAAAGGGGGGGTCATGTTACGACTCTCATGACTTTCTGGCGATTTTTCTATATTTTTCTATATTTTCTCTGGGGCCCTATGGACACATAGGTATACAGGACTCATAGGTGCCAACCCCTAAGTGAGACACCCATTGGTTAGGTCAGCAGTTAGTCAGCAGGGGGCTATGCCGATAAGAAGACAATAAGGACCGAATGGGGACACAGACAGTTGCCATGGTTCTGTTGTTGTGCGCGCATAGCCCTTGGGGCATGAGGCTGCTGCGCACAGACCATGGTTGGGGTATATAAGGTGGTGCGTCGTAGGTAGGAGTCTCTAAGACTCTAGATAGTTTCCTCTCACCCAGGTCACTATGCTATTGTGTCTATTAGCTTTGTCTCCAATCTATTATCTTCTCTGGAAGCTTGTGGTTGTGTGGGATTCGTCCTAACACGCCATTGATGCCACACGCGAATGTGCACATCTCATTGTTGGGAGTCGACCGGCTTGGCCGACTCGGTTTGTGATTGGGGCAAAGGGCACCCCGCTGCCCATTCTAGATCAAAGACTTTCCCAATCTCCATCAAGGACATAGCTGCCCTTGGCAAAATGTAGTTGAACATAAGTTCCATTGTTTCGGATCCCTGATCCAAGCATGTTCCAAAAACGGATGATGTCCCAAGTAGGGAGATGTTGCCTCTTCTTCTGTAACTGTACTTCCAAATACAGTCACTGTTTGATGCAGTCAATAATGCACCCACACTCGAATCTTCGATTTGATTCCACCAACTGACCAAAAGTGGTGCTGCCTGGCGTTTCACTGAGATGTCCTTGTGCTCAGATTGTTAGATCCAATATGTGATTGGTATTCTCAGACTGTATGCCTTGATACAGGTCACCACGATTGATTGCCTTTGCACGTTCCTTGTGCTTTTCCAAAAGACCTGATGTAACTGCCCAGGGCAACCCTGCCTGGTCCACAACCCAGCATGCCATTATACTTGTTCAGGCTTTTTGTGTAGACAGAGTGCTCCCTGAGTCAGTTGTGACCCAGTTATCGACTGTCGGATCGAGGCTGAGAACGGTCTTGTGGTGTGACGAGCATTCTGTCAGACAAATAATATTTTGTTGGATCACTCTGACGCTGTGAGTGACAGTGAGCAAGATGTGCTTGGTGCTGTGTCAGACAACAAAGGGTGTGGTTAAGAAAGACTCTAGATTATGTTAGGACTAATCCCACACAACCACAAGCTTCCAGAGAAGAAGATATATAGAGATGAAGCTATAGACACAATAGACTAGTAGGCTGGGTAAGAGCAAACTATCTAGAGTCTTAGAGACTCCTACCTACAACGCACCACCTTATATACCCCAACCATGGTCTGTGCGCAGCAGCCTCATGCCCCAAGGGCTATGTGCGCGCAGCAACGGAACCATGGCACCTATCTATGCCTTCCCGTGATGTCCATGTCCCCATTCGGTCCTTATTATCTTCTTATCGGCACAGCCCCCGGCTGACTAACCACTGACCTAACCAATGGGCGCCTCAACTTAGGGGTTGGCACCTATGAGTCCTGTATACCTATGTGTCCATAGGGCCCCAGAGAAAATAGATAAAAATATAGAAAAATCGCCAGAAAGTCATGAGAGTTGTAACAGTTCCCATTTTAAAAGGTTCCAGTAATTGGAACACTTGGGAACAATTAATGAAAGCGATGCTCCAATCTAAATCTGTATGGCATTATGTGAATGGAGGCATTACACATGTTGAATATACAGCTGCAGACAATGATAAAATAAATGCACCCAGTGTAACAGCTGCACAGGTGTCAGCACTTACCCAAAAATGGAAGTTACACCTAGAATGGCTAGAAAATGACAATAAAGCAAATGGATTAATATCACTCCATTTGCCCAGTTCTCCTAAATCATACACAAAAGAGATGTCAAAAGCCACCTGGGATGCACTTATTGCTGCATTTGCCAAACCTGGAGCAGTAGCCGTATTTAATATTTATAAAAAGACAAAAACTTGGAAATTCTCAAAAGGGAAAAGTCCTGCAGAATCAGTCCATGAGGTAATGGAACTCTGGGCTGAAATGGATCAGAATGGAAAGAAATTCAATGATGATTTCCAATATATGGAAGTCTTAGATTGATTACCATCATCCTGGGATTCATTCAAAGCTTATGTTCTCCTAAAAATGACACTAGGAGAGACTAAGTTGAAAGATCTCATTCCTGAGATAGAGAATGAATGGCAGCGTTGTGAAGCTGACTCAGGAAATCCATCTGCAAATTTTGTTCAAAGGAGTGGGAACAAATCCTCTAAAGGCAAAAAACCTTATAAGAAACCTGGATTTACACCCAGGGTAAATATGCCTAAAGGGAGATATGTCCCAAATAATGCACAAGCAGGTCCAAGTAATAAACCTGCTTATGTACCTCCTGGAAACAAAAGAGGACCCAACTGGGAGTCGAATAAGCAACATAGAGATAATAGGAAAAGAACACTTAATCTCCTATCTATGGCTGCAAATGCTCCTGGAGAGTTATCCAAGAGGGATAAAGCAGATCTTAGAAAATTTGCTAACATGGTTATATTTGATAACCATGATATGGATGTGGATATTTTACAACCTTCATCTTTGAAATTGGCCAATAGGATTGGACCAAACATTAACAGAGTCAATTCTGAAACATTAAAAATAATGAAAAGAATCAAAGATCTTAAAGGAAAAGGAAAAGATCTTATAGCAGAAGACTTTGTTGATGTTACACCTATAACGTGTTTAGATCGTCAACCTCAAGGGCGACGAGAGCAAGGCCTTCTCAAGGAACAGCCAAGCTACTACACGAGTGTAAGACTGGAGAGTGAGAGTGTGCTGAGACGAGCTAACAGTTCAGTCGAACGGTTTGACCGTTAAAACTAGACTGGAGGTCCAGTCTATGGATTGCAAGGTTTATATACATTACAGGAGGCATAGGCATGTGATAATAAAGGTAGGCATGTGATAATAAAGGTAGGCATGTGATAATAAACGCTGGCATGTGTTAAAGGAATGTAACATGTGATAAAAGCGACAGGCATGTGATAAAGGGACTCTGGCATATTCGACGAAGTAAGAAGAGCATAATGATGAGAAAAACGTACTGCATAGGGATAGGGGTTTTACATAAGCATACTTGAGGCGTGATTGTAACATAGCCTCCGTTCTAAATTAAAAGTCTATCTTTTCCAAAGATAAAATCAATAACAAAACATAAAATCGATATGAAAACTCAATAGTAGTCCTTTTCTACGTGCTCATATTGTGCATGGCATCTTCGTCATAGGTATACTCGATGTGTGGATCCTGTCCTGGGCATTATGACAGAGCGATTGCTGTGACGAGGTGGGCGTCCAAGTGGTGTATTGTTTGCGAGGAGAAACGAGGAGGGGCGTTCCTGGTAGGTGGACGAAGTCCCTGAGTGGCAAACAGTGTCTGGCGTTGTGGACGGGCGTTTTGGCGTGCTTGTTGACGAGTATTGGGTGGTATTTGATCTGCCATTTCGTCCTGGATGTCTGAATAGGTGGTGGGGAGGGCAATGATGGTAGTTCACTTCCATTCGTCTTGCTTGCGTCGGAGGAGGTATGCGCTGATTATTTCGTCGTCTAGGGTTCTGAAGATGTGTTTGAAGCTGAGGCGATGGTTGATGCATAGGTAGGAGGGGGTTGTGGTGCAGTTGGTCGAGGATATGAAATTCTTCGAGAAACGTCATATGAAAGGGTCTTCTTAGCCCTTGCTCTGGTTGAGTGAAAGAATTGACGTCTTCTGGGTGTTCATTTGGTATCCTTCCTGTCTGTGGATGGTGCGTCGTATAGTGATCAGCGTCTCCACAGATATAGCATCCTCGTAAAGTGTCCCTGTCTTCTCCTGGGTATCTATATATTAACCGGTTCCCAAGTTTGAACGGTTGGTGCACCATCTGGTGCTTCTCTTTCGTCATTTGGTAAAGTAACTACCCTTGAGCGTCGAGGATTAGTGAAAGGGGTAGTGGGAATGTCGACTCCTTCGATATTATAGCCTACATATAGTTGTGTCGTCGCTGCGTTTTGATATTTCCAGTTGAGTTGTGGGAGTCTCTGGTCATATAGCATGCTGAGAACCGTAACCTTCTGTCGAAGCGTCCGAAGATGGTTGAGGTTGAAGCCTGTTGCTTCCCTGGTAGGGTTCATTCGTGATGCTAGATGTACAACAGTGTCGACTGTTCCAAGTAAATTGATGGCTTCCACTTTAGGGTTTTGCTGGAGTGTGATCATGCCGGTTTCGGCGACTGATAGCAATTTGGATTAAATAAACGTCTCTGTGTCCTGCTGTGGTTCGTCTAACTGCTTCTTCAACATAAGATTCGACACCAAGAAGTACAAGTGCTTGGATAGTGTCCCATATGTGAAGGGTGACGAAGCGATCCTCATGTGGAACTGGGAATCGATGCATGAAGTTGACAAGTGTTGAAACGAATGCTGCTAGTTCCAGACAAACTTCTCGTTCCAATATGGCATAACTATTGCAAAAGCTCCAGTTCGTGAATAAGACCCATAAGCGAATGATTCTAGATCGTGCTTTGAGGTCTAGGTATCCTGGGATCTGATAGTGCTTGAGGATATTTTCGACGATGACTAGGTCAAAAAGAGGGAGGTTGTAATTGTCCTCATAATTATGCATGAAGCAATTGGGAGGTAAGTCTTCTTCTCCTGCATTGTGAGTGATGGGGGCGCCTCTCTGAATATCCGAAATAAAGGTGGTGCTGGTGAGAGGGTCTGGGCAATTGTGAACAGTAGTGACAGTGGGCTGGATAATATTTTGGACAGAAATGTCGGCGACATTGTTGGGGTGGAGGTCGTCTCCTGGACAAGTGGTTTGATGAGCCAATAACTCCACATAAATGTCGTCGATTGCAGCCCCATTGCGTTGAATCATGCGTCCAACTTCTCTAGCAGTTCGGACTGCATGCCTGAGGTCTCCTAAGACCGATTTGCTTCCTGCCAATAACTGTGTTAGTCCTCATGTAATAGGAACTAATTCGGCGGTGCTGAGAGCATCGTAGGGAGGTGGTAACATACTGGGAGGTACAGGCAATGGTGCAGGCGATGGAGGGCTGCTGATCTGAGGCGATGGCGTAGTGGGCGCATCGGGAATGGTGTTAGGAGGTGTGTGACGAGGGGTAGAGGTCTGAGAGGCATTGGAGGTAGTGTAAGACATTGTTTAAGATGTAGAGCGTTGCTTTCAACGTGGGCAAATGCTAGAACTCGAGGTTAGGAGTCTGGGTAATCGATGTCTCTCCTTATATTCCAAAAGCGTCTCTTCAGAGTGTTCTAAATTATCTTCGTCTTCCATGAGTTGTCAGACGTTGGATAGCCTTTCCATTTAATGAGATATTGCCATTTGCTACCTTTCCTTCGGTGTGAGACAATGGTCTCTATTTCGAACTCTTCTTTGTTGTCTACTAGATCTGGAAGTGGTCTAGGATAATTGGGTCCGTGGATATCGTTTTCTTGAAAGGGTGTGAGAAGCGACACATGAAACACCGGGTGAATCTTCCATCTTTGGGGTAGGTGAAGCTTATATGTCACCAGTCCGAGTGCCTTTTTTATTGTGAAAGGTCCTTCTCTCCTAGGAGCAAATTTCCGAGGTTGATCGGTTTTAAGGTTCCTAGAGTCTAACCAAACCTGATCTCCTTCCTTGAAGTGGTGTGTCTTGCCTTTGACACGCTGCATCATGAGCTGTCTTGATAATTCATGTGCTGCTAGCGCTTCATCTCTGATTTGATTGATTAATCTGAAACGCTCTTCTGCTGTTGGAACATTTATGCGTGGAAATGCGGTTGGTATGGCCATTGGTTCGGTTCCAAACATGATTTCGAACGGTGCCATTTTTGTGGATTGGTGTGGGCACTGAACATATTCTTTCCATGTGATCGGATGATCGGTACAAAATAGCCTGAGATATGTTTCAAGTTCTTGATTTAGACGTTCTGATTCTCCATCTGTTTGTGGATGAAAGGCTGTGGATTTCCGATGATCAATTCCGAATATCTTGCACATTTCTTCAAATACTTTTGAGGTGAATTGTGGTCCTCTGTCTGATATAAGTGTAGGAGTTGGCCGTGTCTAGGGCGGTGAAAGTTTTCTTGCAAGCAATGAATATTACCCCCTTTGTTAAGCCTTGATCGACCACGGTCAAAACAGAATCAAACCCATCTACTAGGGGCAGATCTGTAACGAAATCTAGTGAAACCTGTTCAAAAGGTCTTGTGGCAGTCGATTTGATCGGCATGAGGCTGGGTATGATTGGATGTGTGTTAACTTTCATTTGTTGGCATAAGGCGCAACCTTCGACCCATTTGTTGACAAGGGCTGCCATTCCTGGCCACCAATAATCTCGTTTTACGAGTGATAGGGTTTTCAGACGACCTGGATGACCCATAACGGCGGGGTCATGGTGTAATTTAATGATATCTTGTCGTAAATTTTCGTTATCTGGGATATAAATTCGTCCTTGGTAACGGAGTGTTTCAACATCATATTTCCAATCGGTTAGTTAGCTTTGAGCGGTAGTTTCCTATTTTTAAACTGTTGGTAATCGTTGTAGCGAATTTATCCGTTTTCGTAAGTTTCGTGATTTCTGTGGCCCAAGATGTCATAATTGATCGAATAACCATTTCAGGCGTTATCATGGTTTGGGGTACTGCCTTGGCTTTGGCTTCTTCTTCGTTTACATGATCTGGGCGTCGTGATAAGGCGTCTGCCTGTATTAATTTTGATCCTGGGACATGCTCCAGAGCGATGTCATATTCCATGATCTCTTGCCACCATCGAGACTGTCTGGCAGTCATCAGCTGTGGGTGCTTGTAGTAAGAAAGATTCTTGTGATTGCAATGAACCATGATCCAATGTGGTGATCCTTTCAAAAGATGCTTCCATGTTTCAAATGCCTTCTTGATTGCCAATAACTCGCGATCGTAGACCTGGTATCTTTGTTCTGTGTCTGATAATCGATGACTCATGTATCCGCATGGGTGTAATTCTCCATCAGACCCTCGTTGTTTCAATACTGCCCCTACTGCCCAATTTGACGCGTCCGTCTCCAGGGTAAAGGTTTCAACGGATCTGGCATTACTAGAACTGGTTCCTCTAAGAATTTCGCCTTCAGAGCGTCGAAAGACCTCTGGCATTCTTCATTCCATGCAAACAGAACGTTCTTCTTGGTCAATTCTGTGAGCGGAGCCACTATTTCTGCATAGTTCCCAACAAACTTCCTGTAAAAATTCGCAAATCCTAAGAAAGACCGAACTTGTTTGACGGTTTTGGTTCTGGCCATTTGCTAATTCCTGTAAGCTTTGCTGGATCCATCTTAATCTGTCCTTCCGCAATGATCATCCCTAAGAAATCGACTTCTTTGGCGATGAATTTGCATTTCTCTAGTTTGAGAAACAGATCCTTCTCCTTGAGTCACTGTAGGACTCTCTGAGTGCGCTCCCTCGTCTCTTTCTCTGTTCTTCCATAGATCAACATGTTGTCAATATAAATCACTAGCCATCCTTCATTGATCATATCTCTGAAATATTCATTCATCATCGTTTGAAACGTTGCTGGAGAGTTGCATAACCCAAAAAACATAACAGTAGGTTCAAAAAGTCCTCTGTTTGTGATGAAGGCTGCTTTCCATTCGTCTCCTTAATTTGCACATTGTTGTATCCCCAACGCAAATCCAGCTTTGAGAAGTACTTGGCATCTCGCAATTTAAGCATAAGGTCAGTTACTAAGGTAAAGGATAGGCGTTTCGTTTCGTCCAACTATTGACATATCTGTAGTCCTGGCAAGGTCTGAATTCGCCTTTTTCCTTCTTTGGGACAAAGAAAAAGGGTGACGCTTGTGAGGATTGGGATGGACGGATATATCCTTTAGCAAGTTGGTCGTCTAACCATTTATCAAGAAGTTCTTGCTCTATGATTGATAACGGATAGATTTTGCCAATTTTCGGTTTAAATCCTTCCTTTAAGTCGATTGCATGATCCCATGGTCTCGAAGATGGGAATCTTTCCGACGCTTGTTTATCAAATACATTTTTCCATTTATGATAGTCTGCTGGAAGCGTTGATTTATCTTCCTTTGAGGCATGTTTCTGTGCAAAATCTTGAGCAGCAGTTAACTTCGATTGAATCCAAAGGTGATCAGTCTCTAGATCTTCTTCTAGTTTGTCTTCATCATCTAACAACTCCGTTTCCATACGCATTTGTCTGATGTATGATTCAATATGTTCGTCTTCAATGGTAGTGTCTTTATTCTTCCAATTGACAAAATCAACGGCGCCTGTGGCCCAATTGATTCTCGGGTTGACTCTATGAAGCCATGGTAATCCTAAGATCACCTTCTGATCGCCTAACTTGGTTACATAGAACCAATCTTCAAAACTTTGGCTTTTAATTGTATATTGCATTTTGATTTTATATCTTAAGGATCCTGCTTTGTTGAGCGTTCCATCTACGTTCCTGACTGGTAATGGCTTTAATAGTTTTGTACTTGTGTCCAATCGATTATTGAGCTGTCAATAAATTTCCCTTCTGCTCCACAATCGATTAGAGCGGTTGTTTCGGCGGTTTTCAGATTAGAACATTCAGAGATTGGTATGGAGATCTTGTATTGACTTGTAGAATATACTCGTACACCTCTGATAGCTAGTTCTTGTTCTAATTCGTTGTCTGAGATGGGTGACGCCTTTTTACACTCATCTCCTTCTAAAAACCCTCATGATTGAGTCGATTGCGAATATGTTTTGGGAGTGATTTGCTCATTTCTCTGATGATTCTGTACTGTGCTTTGCATCACTGTAGCTGGTTTCTTCTTCTATTTCTTCGTCTTGATCCTGTTCTTCTTCCTCTTCTTCTTCTTCGTTATCCATAGCCCTGATTCGGTGTCCTTTGCCTTTCCAATTTCGGTGCTTTCCCCTTTCAAAATTCCCTTGGCATCTAGGCTTTCCTCTACCTCCTTTAGTCGGTCCTCTTTGTGCTTTATTTGGGCAATTTGCTATAAAATGTCCGATCTGTCCGCAGCCATAGCATTTCGCTGATGAAGCAGGGTTATTTGACGTTGATGCTTGTCTCAGATTGATCCGATCTACGTCCATAGCATTGCTATCTCGATAAGATCTATGAGAGCTAGATCCATGTGTGTGTCCACTTGTGGAACCCAAAAGGGCATCGGTTACTTCAAATCCGAGTAATCGCTCCTTTAGGTCATTGTAGGTGGTGATAGCTGCTCCTGATCGTACTCTGATCTGTGTCTGAGGTGGTAAAGTTTTTGTCATGATCCAATTCTTCATTCCTTCATCAGTTATCTTTGCTTCGCTGATTTTTCGATCTACTTCTGCGATCCACTGACTAAGCGGTTTCCCTTTGCCTTTCTTGGCTGTCATTAACCAACTGAGGGCTGTGGTCGGTTTATCTATTTCTCCCCAATCTTTTTCCAACGTTTTGATGAATCCATAATATATCCATTGGGCTGGAGTTTTGTCAAATTCTTCCATCTTATTATTTCGCCATTCAGCTGCTAAGCCATTCATGCGAGTTAACAACAAGAGGATCTTGTCTTTAGGACTGTCTTCATAGGTGTCCTTATAATGTCGGAAATATAGATTGCTTTGGGCGAGAAAATTCCGTAACTGGGATCGTTTTCCTGTGAAGTATTCGGGAGGATCAATCTTTGGACGAGTTTTATCTTTTGCTGCGTTTCCTGCCATATTTGTGGGCGGGTTTATTGGTGGTGGAGGTGATGGAGGGGTAGGTGTTTGTCATCTAGAAGGAACTTTTGTTTCTTCGGTTTTTGGTATTTCTGGGGTGTAAAATTCTAATACTGGTGCGCTGATATCAAGCTGGGCTAGTCCTAAGGATAAAGGATCGGTTGCTACGTCGAAATATTCAAGTTGATGTTCACTTTCTCCTGCAGATCGTTCACTTGTATATCCTTCTCTTTGAGCTGGAGTTTCTTTAACGTAAGACCATAGATTAGGTGCTAATGCCATTTTAATAATAGCATTTGTCTTTGCAGAATTTTCATCCCAATCAAGTCTTTCATTATAAACAGATTTATACTTCAATTCCCAATGGGTTCTTTCTTCAATGCTAGCCTTTTCTGCAGGTGGTGAAGGATAACCTTCTTTTTCTCTGGTTACGTATTTAGTGTATCCTTTCATGGCTAAGTATGCCATCAAGGTTTCTTTCCACTTTTTATAATCCATTACTCCATTAAACACAGTAACCATTTTTTCTAGTGATTCTTTATCATCTTTTCCTCCACATAAATAATTTGCCAATCTTATCAGGACTACCCTCGCTGTGACGGCTTAGGGCCCCAACAATAGACTTTAGGAGTAGAGGAGATGAGAGTAGGGATGAAACCCGAGAGAACTCGACTGAGGACTCTGGGTGCTATCTTGCTCAGTTTATATACTACAAGGGTGGTCTGTGCACCACTCTAATAATAGTAGCTATGCTGAGTAAGTATGAATAAAAGAGATAACATAATTGGCCCCCGCTGCTGCGCATTGGTAAGCCTAAGTCATAGTCCATGAGTCATCGGTCCGGTAGTCCGTAATCTAATCTAATCGTTATCTAATCTAATCTAATCTTAGCGCTGACTAGATAAGATAGACGCCAACCTGACTAAGATGTTTGGCTACAGCTATTGTAAAATACAAGAAAAAGAATAAAAATGTCTTAGAGATTTTAAGCGTTGAGAACAGGTCATGACAGTACCCCCTTTTTAGGTTTCGGCTTCCTAGACGAACTAAAAATCTTCGAAGGATATATGTCCACCTTTTTTCTCCTTTCTCCATCTCATGCACAATTGCCATGCCCAAAATGCTTTGGGCGGGAAAGTCCAAGGATCTACGCCTTGGTCTGCTTTTTCTATCCAGCGGTACACATCACGATCCATTGTGATGCGAGGACGGGGAGTGGGTTTCGGCTTTCTTGGGATTTCGGGAAAAGGACAACGTGACAATTGTTCACAGCAGTGGCCCACGTTGGAATGGCCACCGATGGTAAGGATTGTGGTTTGAACTTTTTTGTTGTTGCGGCGGTTCTTACCCATGATTGGTAAGAGAGACAATATACAAATGCGTATATGTGTTTGAATAACCGGGCCCAGAATAAGGCCTTCCTACAACAAAATGAAGCAGTTTAAGGCCCTACTCCAGGGCCAATCCTTTTTAATTTTTTAAGCATCCATTGCAATCGCATGGACCATCATGATCAGATGATTCATTTAACTGTTTTAGGAGCTGTTGTCCTTTCCATTTCTGCCAATTTTTCTCCCATGATGCAGTGTCTGCTACTGCATTTATGTCGATTCTAGATATGGCTGTTCCTGGACTTTCCGTAAGGTTTTCATATTTTTTGAAGCATAATTTGTCAAAGACACTTTTGTCAATGACTCATATTGCTCCGGGATTTTTATCATAGAAATGCTTAATTTTCTTTTTTGCATTTCCTAAGTTCTCTTTTGGCTCCCACGAATTGTGTTCTGCCGTATATCCTTTCCATCTGACAAGATATTCCATCTTGTTTCTTTTTAATCGTACGTCGAGTATTTCTTCTACCTCGTATTCTTTTTCACCATCAATTTCCACTGGTGGTGGCGGTGCAATTTGTTGTCCCCTAAGTGGTTTGACATAGGGACGTATTCTTGAAACATTCACAACTGGGTGAATTTGTTGTGAGAAGGGTAGATTTAATTCTACTGCATTTGACGAAATGATCTTTTTAATTGGATAGGGACCTATCCATCGTTCTGCCAACTTCCTAGTTGGTCGTCCAGATAATTGAAGATCTTTGGTTGACAACCAAACTCGATCTCCTACTTGGTATTCTGGTGCCTCAGAGCGTCGTCTATCTGCATAGAGTTTCATATCATCCTGCGATTTCTTTAATGCAGCTTGCGCTTCTTCATGAATTTCCTTCATTTTCTGCGCAAAGTCAGCTGCAGCTGGATGACTTCCTTCCTTTCTGGGTTCAATACCCATTCTTGGATGTTTTCCGTAGTTTACGAAAAACGGTGTATGTTTCGTTGAAGCTTGAATTTTATTATTATAACTAAATTCAGCTATTGCAAGCCATCCCGACCAATTCTCTTGTCGGTGATCTACAAATATCCTCAGGAACTGTTCTAAGTCCTGATTCATTCGTTCCGTTTGTCCATCCGTCTGTGGATGGAAAGCTGTAGACAAATCTGTCGAAATGCCTAACATTTGATTCAACTCTTTCATCATTTGAGCGGGCAATTGAGGACCGCAATCCGAGATTATAGACTCGGGGAGACCATGAAGTTTCCATATATGATCTCTGAACAATGTTGCCAACCCTTGGGCTGACGTTTCTTCCGAAGTTGGAATAAAATGTGCCATTTTGGACATTCTATCGCAGACTACTAGAATTGCATTGTGACCATGCGATTCTGGTAATTTTGTAATGAAGTCCGCAGTGATATGAGTCCATGGCTTTGACGGTGCCGAATTAGGCATTAACTTTCCCGCTGGTGGTTCTGGAAAATTTTTGCTTCTTTGGCACTTGTCACATCCAGCAACGTATTTTTTTATGAATTTGGTAATACCTGGCCACCAGTTTTTTCTTGTGACGAGTTCAACCGTCTTCCATTGTCCTCCATGTCCAGCAATGGGTGTATCGTGATGGAGTCTGACTATCTCCATTCGTAATTTTTCATCTTTAGGAACGTAGACCTTTCCTTGCCAGAGGATCAATCCTTGTTCCATCTGCCATTCTCCTGCATTGAGTCTCCTGACTCCTGCCTTTTTCATGGCTTCTACCGCTTTTACAACCTCCTCATCGTTTGCTTCTGATTTTCGAATTTTATTTAAAATTTCTTTTTCCGACGTGTTGACTAGCATGTGCCCTTGTTGGAGTGGCTGCAATTCGGAAAAATTCTGGTTTTAACAAGGTGACTTCCTTGTTATCATCTTCCACCCCCTTTTTATGGTCTGGCCTCCTGGACAGAGAATCGGCCTTTCCCATAGTTACTCCAGCTTTATGAATTAATTTAAAATTAAACCTGCTGAGGTATAAAGCCCAGCGTGCTTGTCTTCGGTTTAACTTTTTGCATTCATAAAGTATTCGAGATTTTTATGATCGTCCATATCTCGAATTCTTGCCTTGCTCCTTCTAAATAGTGTCTCCAGGCTTCGAGACATCTAATAATGCCAACATTTCTTTGTCATGGACATCGTAATTCCTCTCGGTTTCGTTGAGGGATTTGGAGAGATAAGCTACTGGTCTCATTTGTTATCATCACATTCCATTGATAACACTCCTCCCGTTGCGTAATCCGAGGCATCAGACTCTATTCTGAATTTCTTGTCGGAGTCTGGAGCAACAAGAAGAGGCTGTTCCGTAAAAGTTTTTTTAATGTTTTGAAAGCTTTTTCTTCTCCTTCTTTCCATTCCATATTTTGTCTTTTCTGACCAAATTATGTAATGGTCGTGCTATTTTGGCGAAATCTTTGACAAATCGTCGGTAATAATTTGCCAATCCTAAGAAACGTTGAACATCCTTGACACTAGCAGGTGTTGGCCAGTTAAGGATAGCATCAACTTTCTTCGGATCCATTTTGATTCCGTTGGGTCCAATGATGACTCCTAGGAATTCCACTTCTTGCACATTCCATACACATTTTTCTGGTTTTATGTATAAATCATTTTCTTCCAAGCGCCGGAGAACTTCGAGCACTATATTATTGTGCTCTTTTTCGGTTTTTGTATAAATGAGAATGTCATCTATGTAAACAATGACTTTTCCTTCATTTATCATATCCCGAAAGATATCGTTCATCATGGCTTGGAAAGTTGCCGGAGAATTGGTGAGACCAAAATACATTACTACTGGTTCAAAAGAACCTTCTGGTGTAGTAAAGGCGGCCTTCCATTCGTCTCCTTCCTTGATTCGTACGTTATTATAACCCCACCTAAGGTCCAACCTGGTGAAGTGTTTAGCTTGTCCTGCTCGATCTACGAGCTCCGATATCAACGGTAATGGATAGTTATTTTTAACCGTCCATTCATTTAGGTAACGGTAATCCTGTACCATTCTCTTTTTTCCATCTTTTTTCTTTACAAAGAACACCGGCGATGTTTGCGGTGATTTCGAAGGTCTGATATACCCCTTTTTAATTGATCATCGACAAGTCTCGGACTTCTCCGAGTTCGTCTGGTGATAAAGGATACCCTTTCCTTTCCTGGGTTGGTAACCTTGTTTGAGATCGATGGCATGATCCCATGGTTTCCTAACTGGCATTCTTTCTGACGCAGTTTTTTCAAAACAAGTGTAAATACTTGTGATACTGCGGTGGTACCAGATCTTTTGGTTCCTGTTTCCTCAACTCCCTAATCCATTTTGGGTCGTCTGATTTGATTCCAGACGGGAGAAATTCGTATTTTTCTCCTTCTATAGAATTTCGGGTGTTTCCATTGATCCAGGAAATCCAAATTCTGTTCTTCTTTCTCTTTTTGCTCTAGCCAGTAGGCAAAGTCCAACTCTCTTTCTTTTTCCCAGACGTACATATTGGTTTCCCAATGTTCCGCCTTTTTTGTTCACCTTTGTCTTTCCTTTGTCCACTCCCTTTGTTTATGTCCACATGAGCGTGGGCATCTTGTTACGGACGATGCCCTCGTCGTAGTTCGTTCTAAGTCAACAGCGACAAGCAGAGTCTCGGTCCGCTCCCAGTCACTGGACAAAGAGTCTAGACGCTAAGTCAAACGATGACAAAGGTCTTGAGAACGATGAAGAAGAAGAGCGTCGAGTTCAAGCGAGGTTGAGAGCAAAACTCGTCTAAGTTGGAACTGAGGTTACTCTACAGTACATGGTTTATATACGTTTGGAGAACAAAGGAATCGTAAAAAGGAATAAAGTTGTAGCTACTCGAGAAAGGAAATATGAAAGTAGTTACGAAAGGAGATGGCGTCCATGCTGTACATTGCGCAGTAATGATGATGATGAAACGGTTCACTGAGACACGAAGATGAAACGAAAAGAGAACTGTAACATTACCCCCTTCATATGCGAGAAGTCGCCGACTTCTACCATGAATTCGTCCAGCCGTGGTCCTGCCGAGATTCCAGCCAACTGATAATATTACCGACGTCCTTGTCGGCAGTCTCCACTCGCCACTGTAAGCTTTGAATTGCTCGCTGTAATTGTTTTGCTTGAGCGAGCATCGCGTCCCGTTCTTCATAAGTAAGAGTGTGCGGGTCGGTAGTGAGGGTGAGGGCGGTGATAAATCAAGGGGTTCGGAAAACAAGTTGAAGTAGGTGACCAAGGTGGCGAGGTTGTCGCTGACGTTGTCAAGCATGGCGTTGCGGGGGCGAGTGACGACGGGCGGAACGGGTATAATGGGGACAGTTACGGTGTCAGCGAGTTCTGCCGGGTGTTCGTGAAGTTCGGGGAGATCCGCAAATTCGAAGTCGTCGATGGTGATGGTGGTGTTGACAAAGACCTCGAGTGGGAGGTCGTGAGCGGCAGCGAGGAAGGGTGATAGGACGGCGGTGGGTTCAACGTAACAGTGGCCACATGCTGTGACCAGGAGGGCAAAGGCGAAAGCAATGAGGTAGGCGACGGTGAGGAAGAAAGCGGGCATGGTTATGACAGATAGGTTGGAGAATCCGATGCACGTTGGAGCGTCCTTTTATGTTCAATTGAACACTTTGTCATCATAATTGACAGTCAGGAGTTCTTCTTCCGAGAATTGGTAAGATGACGCGGGCGCTCTGATGGTGGGAACGTATTCAAGTTCCCATCAGATTCTTCTGATTCGCTCAATTCATTCCTGGTGACGGTGGAAACCTCGTTCTCATGCTCGGTGTCTGTGATAGAATCATCGCCCTGTATGACGGCTTGTTCTGGCGCATCAGGGATAACCGGGTCATCAGCGACTGCATTCAGGAAATCCAGACTGTCCATTGCATCGTTGAAATTGGCTTGTGCATTTGGGACATGCCGATCAGCAACCCAGCGGTATATTTCGATTTCTTTGCCAGCGCGTTTTAGCTCCTGAACGAAAACATATTTTTCAGGTTCTTCTCTTCGAAGGGCCATCTCGGCGTACACCTCGTATCTGTGATTCAAAGGTACGTTGGGTGATGGAAGGTGTGACCTGGCTTCGGGATAATATGGTAATTCTTCAGGATCAAATGTAAGATCCATATATTTTGGGAGATAGTGAAGGCGAGCATTAAATGGGAATTCTACGTGTCCTTGCGGATGTGTTAAGTGTCCGGTAGTTAGCCTTGAGGCTCTAGGTGCAGTTTGTCGAACTGCTCGTGTTCGGATGATTTTAGAGAATCGTGGTAATCCTAACGGAGATGTTGGAGGGCGATAGATAGGAATTTTAATGATTCGTCCTCGAAATCTTTCGTAGAGTTTGGGGAATATCGTCCTCGAGTAGAGCAGTATTTCTTCGTATATCGGATATTTTGTTTAAGAATTCGGCGGTTATGATAGCGAGACATGGGTATTTTACAACTGTCTTCTCAGTTTATATGCTTGCAAGATATCCGCAGCATTGCCGAGATTGCGTTCTGGTTCCCAGGAATTGTCATTTGGACCGTAGTTTTTCCATTTAACCAAATACTGATATCCTGCTCCACGCTTTCGGTGTGTGAGAACCGCTTCAACTTCAAACTCCTCTTGTCCATTTACAAGGTCAGGAGGTGGGGCTGTGTAATTTGGTCCATGTGTTTCGGTCTCCTTATATGGCATAAGGAGTGATGTGTGAAAGACTGGATGAATGCGCCATTGTTTCGGGAGTTTGAGCCTATACGTTACTGGTCCTAAGACTTGCTCAATGGGAAAGGGTCCTTCTCGTTTCGGCGCTAGCTTCCTAGACTGGTATGGGATATTAAGGTTTCTGTTTTCGAGCCAAACTTTGTCTCCTATTTCGAATTTAATTGACTTGTCTCTGATTCGTCTAGCCACCATTTGTCTAGCTAATTCGTGCGCGGCGAGGGCCTCTTCCCTAGCCTTTCGTAATAACTGTAGCCGTTCTTCTGCTGCTGGTGTCGTCATTTTCTGCGCCGCAGTGGGTAGTGCAACAGGGTTTGTTCCATACATAAGTTGGAAAGGCGATGCTTTAACTGAATCATGATGGCGGTTATTATGGGCAAATTCGGCGATTGGTAATAGTTGTTTCCAAGTGTGCGCTTCATTTGCACAGAATATTCGAAGATATACTTCTAATTCTTCATTAACTCGTTCCGTTTCTCCATCGGTTTGCGGATGATAGGCGGTGCTCATCCTATGATCAATTCCTAATGTTTTCCTGATTTCTTGGAAGACCTTGGCTGAGAATTGCGGTCCTCGATCTGAAATAAGTACGTCTGGTAGACCAAAGCGCTTGAATATTTCGGAAACGTAGAGGTCTGCCGTTCCTAGTGCGTCGATGGTTTTTTTGCAAGGAGTAAGAATTACCCCCTTCGTAAGACCATGGTCCACCGTGACCAAAATTGAGTCAAATCCGTCAGAAATGGGAAGGTCGGTAATAAAATCCAAGGTCACTTGTTGAAATGGTCGAGTCGCCTTCGATCCGATGGGTAAGAGGGCTGGGGTATTGGGGTGAGTGTTCACCTTCATTTGCTGACATGTAGCGCAACCAGTGATCCATTCCTTGACGTGTTTATACATTCCTGGCCACCAGTAATCTTGTTGTAGCAATTCCATCGTTTTTAATCGTCCGGGATGCCCGGAAGTGGGTGATTCATGGATTGTTTTGATAATACTGGTGCGGAGTGTTCCAAGATCAGGGATATATGCTCTGTCAATGTATCGAACGATGCCGTCGACAAACGCCCAATCCTGAAGTTTGGATTTAATAGGTGGAGCGCATTGCGTTTCTATGACTTCAATGATGGTTTTTCCAAAACTGTCAAGTGATGTAGCATCTCGGATTTTCTGAGCAAGGTCTGTGGCAATAAGGCGAATGAACTTGTTACTGGGTAACATGATAACATCGTCCAGTATGTCATCATCCTTCATATGATCAGGACGGCGGGATAATGCATCTGCTTCAAACATTTTCGTCCCTGATACGTGCTCTATTTTCAGGTCAAATTCCGATAGCATCATAGACCAACGAGCTTGTCGAGGTGTTAACCGTTGTGGAGTTCTATAGAACGAAAGGTTTTTGTGATCGCAATGGACTATAATTGGATGTGGGGATCCATGCAGCAAATGTCACCATGCTTGTAATCCTTTAATAATGGCCAATAGTTCTCGGTCATAAATCTGGTAGTTCTGTTCCGTCGCGGTTAAGGCGTGTGATATGAAGCCACAAGGATGAAGGGATCCGGAGGCGTCGGCTTGTTTCAATACTGCTCCGGTGGCCTTATTGGAAGCGTCCGTCTGGAGGATAAAAGGTCTTGTAGGGTCTGGCATGCGTAGGACTGGCATTGACGAAAATTTTCTTTTTAATTCATCGAAAGCCGTCTGACAATCAAGCGTCCAACTGAAGGTTAAGCTTTTCTTAGTTAAGTCCGTCAACGGTTTTGCTATAGCAGCAAAGTTGCCGATGAATCGTCTATAGAAATTTCCGAATCCGAGGAACGATCTAACTTGTTTGACCGTTGTGGGGGTTGGCCAGTCTCTGATACCGGCGAGTTTTACAGGGTCCATTTGAATATGACCGGCGTAATGACCATACCCAGAAATTCGACTTCCTGGACGCAAAATTTGCACTTTTCTAACTTCAAAAATAAGTCTTTTTTCCGTAGACGTTCTAAGACTCTTTCGGTTCGTTTCTGTATTTCGTCTTTTGTCTTTCCACAGATCAAAATGTCGTCCATGTAGATAATGAGCCATCCTTCGTTAATCATGTCTTGGAAGTATTCATTCATCATGGTCTGGAACGTCGAGGGTGAATTGCAAAGGCCGAAGAACATTACTGTTGGTTCATATAACCCTCGGTTTGTAATGAAGGCCGCTTTCCATTCATCGCCTTCTTTAATTCGGACGTTGTTATATCCCCAACGCAAATCAAGTTTAGTGAAATAGTTTGCGCCTTCTAATTTCGTCATTAGATCTGAGACTAGGGGTAATGGATAGGCGTTTTTTATCGTCCATTCGTTAAGGTAACGATAGTCCTGACAGGTCTAAGGGTGCCGCTCTCTTTTTCTTTGAAACGAAGAAAAATGGTGATGCCTGTGGCGATTTGGATGGTCGAATGTACCCTTTATCTAATTGCTCTTTAATCCATTCGTCGAGCGTTGATTGTTCTTTTAGTGATAGTGGGTAGATTTTGCTAACTTTCGGCGTAAATCCGGTTTTGAGTTCGATTGCATGGTCCCATGGTCGTGATGATGGGAAACGCTCCGATGCCTTTTTCTCAAAGATAGATTGCCAGGGAAGATATTCAAGTGGTAAGACAATCGGCGTTTCGTCGCGTTTTGCTTGGTGTTCAAACGCTTGTGACGCCGATGTTTTTACTCTTATCCAATATTCGTCTTCTCCCATTGTTGAGTATCTAGCGCTATGCGCCAAATAGGTTTGTCATCTTTTGAATCGTCGTCTATTTGGAGGATTTTCTTTCGCCAATCAATAGTCGGGTTATGTTTTTCCAGCCATGGTATTCCAAAGATGATTTCTTGATCCCCTAAGTTTGTGATCCATAACCAATTATCATATGGTTTTCCATTGATAGAATAGGTAAAATGAGTTCGATGCGTGATCATGCCATGTTGGTTAATAGTTCCATCAGCGTTTTTGACTTTAATCGGTTGTTTTAGTTTTTCCTTTGGCCAATCTTTTGATATTCGTTCGTCAATGAAGTTTCCTTCTGCTCCACAATCAACGAGGGCGGATATTTCAGCGGGTTTATCGTTCGTTTGCACAGTAATTGAGATTTGTTTATCATTATTGGATTGTACGATTACAGAATCGAGTGCTAACTGTTCAACTTTATGGGAGGCGTCAACCGCTTTCTGGCGTCTCCTTCTTAAAAACCCTCTGTTTCGAGTTCTTGGAGGGTATTCTCGCGCTCCTCGTCTGGGAGTGCTTTCAATAGTGCCCTAATGCGTTGGGCAGTTGATTCTTCTGAGGTCGTTTCCTCAATGGTCCTAATGGTGCGATTCTGTGGGGGAGGTGGTTTGTTGGGCGTCGTCTGGGTGTTCCCTTTGTTTGGGCAATCCCTGGATATATGTCCCTGAGTTCCACATCGGAAACACTTGCCGGTTTTCCGATATTCCTCCTTTTGGGCATCTGAAAGGCGTCCAGTAGTTATGGCATTAACCCCTTTTGATCCTGACGCTGAGTTCCTCGAGTTTCAGTTAAATTTGAAACGTTTCTCCGTGTTTCCTGATCCAAGGATCGGTTCATCAGTTTCAGGGTTTCCCAAGCGTTGTGTAATCGTTCCGCAGCATCATAGGCTGTTTCCATGTTGATAACTGCAGGGTTTTCAATGATTTTTGCTGCGACTGATGCTGGGAGTCCCTTACAAAAATAGATTCGCTGCGCCATGAACCCTGTGATTCCGGTTGACTGAATAAGGGATCGAAACTTCTGAATATAAGTGGGGATATCTATATCTCCGCCCACTTTCACTTTATCTAGATCATTCAGGGTCCTGGCCGCGGTGTCCGATTCGCCCCAATCGGCTAAAAATCGCTTTTTAAAACTGCTGTAGCTATCCCAAGAGAGCGTCGTTCCTTCTTCCTTTTTCTTTCCTTTATCTGTAGTTGTTTCATCTAATTCTTCTCGGATATTGGATTTCCAATCGTCTAATTCCTCTCCTAAGTGTAGGAAAACGTATTTGATTTTCTTCTTGGCAGTGGTAAATCGTTCTTCATCTAGATCGAATGTGTCATCAAACGCATAGATGAAATGTTTCGCTTTGGATCGTTGTCCTTTGAATTTCTCAATGGAGATTCCCTTTATCCCTTTCGGGGATGTTTCCTTTTCGTCTGCCATATTCTTCTTTGTTTCGGTTTCAGGTTCCTGTTTCGGTTCTGTTGCTTGTTTCGAGCTTTCCCCTTGTTTCGGCTCTTTGTCAAAATCTAGATCTAGTTCGATCTGTTGTTGTTCCTTGTATTCGTTCCACTTGGCAAGAGTAGATTCCTCGAGTGCGGAGAAGACTCCGTCGGTTAGATCCTCAGCGTCTCGAAATTCGTGCCACCAAGTAAGTTCTGGTTCTTTGTTTGTGGGAAGAATAATCGGCTATCTGACTTGTTTTCTTCGTTATACCAATTGATCCAGATCTCTGCTGGTAATTCTTCGTCAGGGTTTCCTTCTCTATATTCTCCTTCGAAGAAACTTTCTGGGACTCGCTGGTTCTTTCTCTTGGTGGTTGAAACGTAGTACCACCCTTCGTTTGTTGTAGAAGGATAGACTTCCCTTCGTCCAAGGTAGTACTTTTGCCTATAACGAGCGGAGTCGTTTGGCGGTCTGATCTGGGAGGTTCGGGTCTCAATGGTGTCTGGCTAGTGACGAAGCACTGAGCGGTTCCTGAGTTCCAACTTGTGTTATGGACGATGCCCTCGTCGTAGTTCGTTCTAAGTCAACAGCGACAAGCAGAGTCTCGGTCCGCTCCCAGTCACTGGACAAAGAGTCTAGACGCTAAGTCAAACGATGACAAAGGTCTTGAGAACGATGAAGAAGAAGAGCGTCGAGTTCAAGCGAGGTTGAGAGCAAAACTCGTCTAAGTTGGAACTGAGGTTACTCTACAGTACATGGAGTTTATATACGTTTGGAGAACAAAGGAATCGTAAAAAGGAATAAAGTTGTAGCTACTCGAGAAAGGAAATATGAAAGTAGTTACGAAAGGAGATGGCGTCCATGCTGTACATTGCGCAGTAATGATGATGAAACGGTTCACTGAGACACGAAGATGAAACGAAAAGAGAACTGTAACACATCTTGTCAACTCTATTTTACCGGTGATCCAGTTGACATCCGGATTATGTCGTCGTAACCATGTGGATCCAATGATTACGTTGGTTTTGCCTAATTCGCATATTTCGAATGTGGCTCTTTCTTGATGTCCCTTGTAACTCATGAGCAAATCTACTTCATGAGTGATCATACCGCCTTCATTGTTAGATCCATCTACGTTTCTAACTTGAATTGGTCGATCTAAAGGGATTAGTTTATAGCCTTTTTCATTAGCGAATTTAGCGTTCATAAACAAACCTGTTGCTCCTGAATCGAGCAACGCTGTTTCTGTTGTTTGGTCATGTGTGTCTAGAGTCTCTAGACCTATTTCCATTAGTATCTCGTCCTTTTGACCAATAGAGCGAACGAGAAACTCCTTTTGTCCCTTTTTAAGTATTCGTTTACCTGATAAGGAAGAATCAAGCACAGGTTTATCCGCCCTGCCGCGCTCCTGTGCTTTGGCACTAGAGACCGCTTCCTGCGGGGTAGTCTCAGAGACTGTTGAAGTCTCCGAGTCCTCCGTACCTACCAGTCCGTCTTCCTTACCTAATACAGAATACCTATTTAGAGAGTTCAGTACGGGACTTACTGACTCTCGTCTTCTTTTAAATTTTCGCCTTTTGCAAAATAATCCTTCATCTCTTCAAAGGACATGGTTCGGATGTCCAATCCAGATCTGCAATTTCTTGCAATGTGACCGATTCTTCCACATTTGAAGCAGCGCATCGGCGGGCGCTGTGTTCTATCGACATCCATGGCGTTCGGATCTGCGGGTCTTGATCCGGTGGTATTATTTCCCGCGGAGGGCCCAGCTCCCGATCGGTTCTGACTCGCTGATCCCGCGGTTCGGTTGAAGTTCCAGCGGGGTTTAGGCTGGCCAGTTCCTACCGTCTTTGACGTATCCGGGCCTTTGGTCCCTTCACTCCTATTGGCGGAGTTACTGTTCCGCGAGGAATAATATTTTTCCTCGTTCTTTGCCTGTCTCCATTGTCGATCTAGTCGGACCGACCTCCGATACCATTCATCTATACTAGCTGGGACTTCATCGGCTTCCATGATCCGTTTTCGGAGCCCTGCATTCAGACTCCTTTTGAATTCTTCAACTAGGGCCCTTCCCTGGTACCCTGTTCCTCGTGCGACTTTTTTGAATTTCTGCACGTGTTCTTCGCACGTGTGTGCACCCTGTGTCATGGTGCGCAATTCTGAGATCTTTGACGATTGTTCATCAGTGTCGCCGAAATCTGCCCTGATATCTCTATATAATTGTTCCACGGATGTCGGTACATCCGTATCGTCATCTGCTATCATGTCCAGCAGGTTATCCCTCCAATCCACTGCAAACCCTTCCGACATATATGATAGTACCAGGAGAATTTTCTCCTCTTCTTCGGCACTAACCATCTTCAGCTGTATGTACAGCCGGCAACTATTGATGAAATTTGAAACTTCCGACATTTTGCCGAAAAACACCGGAGGTTTGGCTACATCTATTTTTGATGAGCCGTTTCCTGCGGGTGCGGGAATGTTGAATACCGTTCCTTCCGGTATATTAATTACTGGGGCCGGGGCGGCCGGTGGCAGTGCTGCTTGTTGTGCCGCAGCGGCATTGTTTGTTTGAAGTAGCAACAGCTGCTCCTGGAGTTGCTGAATGGTTTGATTTTGATTATTCAGCAACTGCAACAGTTGCGCTGATGTGAGATCCTCTTCTCCTTGATCGGACATCGGGATATAGAGGGGCGGTGGTGTAAATGGGGAAAGTGATCTCGACGGTTGTGATACTGATGGAGATCTGAATGCTGGTGGTGGTGGTGAGAACGGTGGTGCTACTTCTCTGATGTATTGGGCGTCGGAGTGGAATAGACTTTGGATATTAAGGGTTGCGGGATTAGGGACGAGGATTTGAAATGGTGCAGGTTCCCACTGATGTTGTACCTCAGTGATCGAGGGTGTGGAATCAGATGATTCGGTTGGTGTATGAAGCACGGGAACGGGATCGTTATCGTCAAATGGATCTGGCCCGAAAGGGTCGTAATCAATATCAAAGTCTTCTAGACCGTCCAGTGGTACACCGAATACCTCTATCCAGAAGTTATTGATTTCCCTATCTGTAAGCCCGTGCGATCTAAGAAGATCTCGTACTTCGTAATTCTCCGTTACACAAAAGTGAGGGAGGTCTTGGCCTGTCACTTATTTGGGAATGCACTCAGGGTCCACAACCCTCCCTGCAGTGCTAGTACGTAAACGGTATAGTACGGTATTTGACTTTTAAGAATTGATTAAACTAAACTGGATCCGAACGGTTGTCCAGTTAGCACTGTACCCCTAATAGGTACGGCCTTTCTCAAGAGCGCGTGGTCAAGCGACGGCTACTCTCAAGGATTACGAAACAAAGTATTTAAGTATATACGGATATAGCCTTCAGAGGCCTAGACCAGGGCAATTTAACGTGCGTAGGGGCTGGTGAGGCTGATCCCACGATGCGAGTGACGTAACGTGTCACTACTCCGGCACTGGTATCCTGTGCACAGGTAACCCTATCAACCGGTTAGGTTCTTCGGTTTGCGTAGACCAGGAACGTAGAGTAAGACTTTTATGGATGTCTCACAGAACCAGGGGTGACGGTTTTATAGTCCGACAACTAATAACGCTTTATACTCTGCGGAAGAGTGTATGAGCCCCTGATATCAAGAAGTTCCCTTTACCCTGGGATCCAGGTTCGAGCATGATGCTCTAGTTATGAAGCGTTGGGGCAGTAAGGATGTGTGCAGTCGAGTTCTACTATCAGGACTACCCTCGCCGTGACGGCTTAGGGCCCCAACAATAGACTTTAGGAGTAGAGGAGATGAGAGTAGGGATGAAACCCGAGAGAACTCGACTGAGGACTCTGGGTGCTATCTTGCTCAGTTTATATACTACAAGGGTGGTCTGTGCACCACTCTAATAATAGTAGCTATGCTGAGTAAGTATGAATAAAAGAGATAACATAATGGCCCCCGCTGCTGCGCATTGGTAAGCCTAAGTCATAGTCCATGAGTCATCGGTCCGGTAGTCCGTAATCTAATCTAATCGTTATCTAATCTAATCTTAGCGCTGACTAGATAAGATAGACGCCAACCTGACTAAGATGTTTGGCTACAGCTATTGTAAAATACAAGAAAAAGAATAAAAATGTCTTAGAGATTTTAAGCGTTGAGAACAGGTCATGACAAATCTATTTTTAGAGGAAACAAAATCATCTAGAGTCCACCAAGCAAGTCTAGACTTAAAATTCTCAGTGAAATGAAGATGATTAATGCCAGTACGTTCATAAGTAAAATGAACGTTTCTTCTCCAATGTTGAGGATATGAGACGATTTCAGATAATTTAGGATACATAGGCCAAACTTGTTCTTTATAGTATCTGGGTTGAAACAAAATCATATAACATAATCCATTCTTATTCCAGATAGGATGATTTTTAGTATGTTTTATGATATGTGTTTGTTTGTTAACCCTATATTTAACATTTATAAAGAATGGAAATGCAAGTTCTAATTCCTTTGCTTTAATGCTGAAATTAGACTGAATATTCTTATCAGATTTTGATTCAGTACCTGAACCTGATTTCAAGAATTTCCTATTTGATGAAGAACTTGGTTCTCTTATAGGTGCAATGTTCTTCTGCCATCTGATTTGTGGAGCTTGAAAATTGTGAACCCTCTTCTTTCGTCGAAGATTCCTTGGTTTGGAAATATTGTTTTTCGGATAAACAATTTCTTCTGAATTTTCATCAATCCAATCGGATGCTTTATGTGGTTCATATCCCCAAGGTTTCTCATCATCATCTGATTTGTGTTCATCATTCCAACCATTATCCTGATTTGAATCATCAGCTTTCTGTTTCTCACAGATCCTCTGTAGACGTTTAATTAAACCAGCAATAATTTCTTTTGTATTTAATAATGTTGGTTCAGGGGTATTATTAACATGTCCTTGAGACTCTGGGAATTGTTGAACGATGTTTTCATTGTGGATGGTGAACGCGGTTTCTTCTTCTTTCAAAAAAGGATTACTCTTAGGATAATACATGTCAATGATTTCATCAGGAACATATACAAAGTTATCCAAATTAGACGTGTGAGTAAACTCATTTTGATGAAGTTTTTCATCAGATTTAACCATTGGAAAATTATCCTTAGTCTGATTTTCGTTCTCATCGGACTGTGATAAAAAATTCATAATAGGACCATTTTGGTCCACATTTGTACAAGTATTATGACTACTAGGTACTATACCTGGTAGTCGACACTGTCCTCGGAGACGACTGAGTTCGCCAAACTCCCTGAGCTTCTCGATTTCGTCCTCGATTGGGACGACAGGCTTGAATCTTTCCAGAGCATCCGCTCCGGTCTCTCTCCTGCTACCAGGGATAAACTTTTCCCTGGGTGAATGTGACTGTACGGGGAGTGACGTAACTCCCTCTTCTGAATGACTGGGGTTCTCACAACCCCTGAATATGTACGCTGTCACAGATATATCAGCTTTTGATTTAATTAGCTGATTTAGATCCGTTACCAAAGACACAAATTTGTCTTGTTCCAAGATCCGATCTAGCTCCTTAAGAGCTTCTTTCTCCTTTTTCTGAATTTCCGATGCATGAACGGCTTCATCATAATCTTGTTTGTCATGATAAATGACACCATTATGAATCCAGATTGGATGTTCTCTGGCTAGTCTCTTTCTAGCCAATTCTTGAGAAAGTTCTTTTGGATCATAAGGGTCATCAACCCTTCGGAGCGTCGTATCAATAGTCTTCTTCAGAGACTCATACTGTGGAGCGGGGCGGCCATCGAAACCCATATAGTGACATTTCAGACTGAGATGTTGTGGGAATCCAGGGATGTCAGATAATTTTTCTCGACGTGTGATGATCTCAATTTCTCCATCTTCTTCCTCAACCTTATCAAACAGATCCAACAAGATGAGATCTTCGTTCTCTGTGATGGCCATGCCATCACCTGATCTATATTTGACACCTAAGATATGCGGTTTATTGCCAATGTCCCTGACTTCCTCAGTCAAGAAACAATCAAGAATGAAACCAAATGTGTCAATACGAGATGCGAGGGAAATTTGGTGTATGGGAAGATCGTAAGATCAGATCGCTGGATATATTTCCCTGATCTCAGGGGTATCTTTGATATTGTTATATCCGGCACAAGAATGTGCCAGATGGAGGAGGCAAGCAAGTTGAGCATATGGATCACATGACGCCATATCATCTGTGTCATATTTGTTCATGATATTGATAACGTCCTCCTTGGTCAAATTTGGATTCCTGATCAGGACCCGAGCTAAAATGCCCTGATTGATGTAATTGTCGTAGCCGATAGCTCCATCAAGATAGACATGATAGTACATTTGAGTGCAGAGAGGACCAATTTGGTAAACGCGTGACATTTTGATTTGTTTCTAAAAATAAAAATATATTAGCCTAATTCTTATTTCCTGAATGATACATGAGAAAAAGAGTGCTTATCAGGCTGTGCTATTTTGAAACAATACATCATGGACTTGTCTGGCAACGCAAACGACTCATTGGGGTTATATGGATGTTGTTATGCCAATCTCGTACCAGGGCTCCTTCAAATTCCCTGCGTACAAACTAGTATGTATGTATGTATGTGTGTATGTATCTGTGTAAGTGACATCCTCGGACGTCCTAATCTAGTTGGGGTGCTATTCATCTGCCCAACAATAGTCTGCGTGTACGACGAAAGTTCACCTCAGCACAACCTTTATACGAATATTAAATAATTAAATAGAGAAAACCGACGAAAACGGTTATTATGATATATGCATTAATGTAACAGGCAATTGGGGGTGCGTGAAGCCTTTACAGGGGATCGGCCCTGTTATCCGCATAAAGCAGCCCAAAATCCATGTCTTTTTTGGTAGTGGTGTGACAAAACCACAACATGATTTAAGACCTGCCGGTCCTAGGAAAGTTTTGATTTCGTTGTCTTCCAACAACGCACGACTCCGATGCGTGACACCAGGTTTTTAATCTATCTCCCCAGATAGTCTGTCACAAGTGTGACAGAAATGGTATCCCTGCTACCATTAAGCGACTATTTATCCCATAGTTGGGTTAGCATTCATTCGTAGGCATGAGAGAAAGTCAAAACACAAATCACACAATATCTTATCAGCTATAGATCCCATCGCTCATGATAGAGGGCCATCAGCCATATCTATGATTCCGATATTTTAAGATCTCATCAGCTGATCTGATCACACACTTAAACTATTAATATACACTGTAAACTACTACCATTCTAGACATACAACGCCCAACCCTTTGAGCGTTTTGAAGGCAGTCGCCGGGGCCCATAACCTATTGAAACAAGGGAACAGCAGCGCATACACTAGCTAAGTAAGGTTTCAATGTACTTACATAGTGTTAGCTAGGTTGCCTTAACTAATGTTAGTTTGTAGTAAAACTGAGGGGATAGTCGCTCAGAACGCCCTCCTTATATGCATTTCAGAAACCCTAACCTAAGTACAGTGTAATCTACCTATTACATAATATTGGTCCCTTAAAACGAGTCATTCTGAGTCTTCATCTATTTATATTCCTTCTATGATGTTCTATATGACATCATTTCCTTCTATATGATGTTGTATGAGTCATATGACTCAGTGTGAGTCATTATGAGTCATAAACATGAGTCATTATGACTAATCATGAGTCATAATCATGAGTCATTGTGACTCCAAATGAGTCATTAATATGAGTCATTATGACTAATCATGAGTCATAATTATGAGTCATAATTGTGAGTCATAAGTCACATGACTAATATTATGTAAGCTATTTATGATTAAATATGAAACACTTAATTAATAGTTATTCAATCTTATCTAATTAGATTAGATATAGATTAGATATAGATTAGATAAGATGTTCATTACATTAGTTATTGTAATGAATGTAACTAATCTAATGTAACTATTATAATAACTATCAGAGTTTCAACACTGTGCGTCTGGTCCGTCGTTTCATCACTTACAAGCTGCATTTGATGATGGTTGCATCATGTCTGTCGTAGGGTGGAGACCATTGCAACGATCAATCCAAGCCTGCCCGTGCCTGGCGGAGGCGACTCCCATCGATGAAATACGAGGGAGAGAATGTACATACATCCTGTCCCTTCGGACATATATGGCCAGGGGATGCGTGTGATTCTCAAAAGGATCTTTATCAGCAATGAAGCTGACAAGAGCGCCGCGCGCATGCAGGTAACTTTTATGGAAAGTGCGGACCAGTTAGTGGACTTGGGCATCGCAAAAGCGGCGGGCGGGCGAGAGATTTGGGTCATGATGCAAAGGTTCCTGGGCTTAGATGAGCAGGACGTGCCGCGCATGGGCAAACCCATAGACTTTGGAGAGCTCTGGCGGCGTACAAGGGAGGAATACGCGGAGAGATTCCTAGTGGATGTGCCAGCCTCAGCGTGCATCATGCTCGCAAACTTTTGTCAGCCTTAGCGCGCTCGTGCTGATTCTTTTACCTAGAACTTCAGATGACCAGAGATTCAGATTCCAGAAAGTTAAAGAAGCAAGTAGTGCTGCAGAGAGATACGAGTGGCGTGGCATCATTGTCGGATGGAAAGAGGCAAAAATGGTTTCACTCGTCCCCAAAACGAAACCGGACCCAATATCGCCTGACGACCGGGTTCGTCGTGTCTCGTCTGCCGTTCTCAAGATAAAATCTGATGCTATGCCGCATCTACCGTAGGACTCTAAAGTCCTATCGGGAAAACATTGGGCACAATAGGTACGGAAGAGAATTGTTCCCGAATCGATTTACGGCAAGCCCACGAGGATCAGGCGGAGGACCATCCACGATGGTGCCGGCGAGCATTCCGCTGGCAAGCTGGTTTGGATCTATCAGCGGGCGGGACAGTTGGTGGACTCGGGGATCCTGCGACTGCCAGACGGTAAAATGATGTGGCTGGTGGTACAGACATTCTGGGCGACCCCAAGGTAAGAGGTCCAAACCGGCCAGATGTCCCAAGTCTTCGAAGGAGCGCCCGAGGTACTTACGCGATGCGCGACAAGCTCATTCTTCTGGATAAGTGTGTTGTCACTGCACATCAGCGCTAAACCTGGCCCAGTGACGATAATCCTTATAGATGCACATATGAGGAGGTAGATGGCAAGTGGGTCGCGTACATTGTCGGTTGGGAAAGGGAAGGCTTGTGACGCCTGTTCTTAAGATGGAGGCCAAGACGCTCTGTATGCGTACTATAGAGCGAGACACATGAGTTGTAGCCTTGACTCCAAACCACCTATTTCTTCGGGTTCCAGACTTTCTCCACTTTCAACGACATCAGCTTTTCTGAGTTTTACCGGCTTAAGGATGTTTGATGATTTTGATGGTCGTGCAGTAGTGCTGGTAATCGTTATCATTGCCACTGCTCTGAACTGCTTTTGTACAAAACTGCATTTGCACTCTCCATGGAACTCTTGATCCTCGCCCTTGCGTCGACATGTTCGGCCTGTGACGGGAGAGAATGAGGTTGGTATATTAGCATTATTGGTACTTTTTCCTCTGGGGGAAGTTGAAAGCGGCATATGGGCTGAGTCCTTGACGCTCGTTTGCGATCCTTCTCCAAGTCGTGCTTGTGACACGTGACTTGTAGCATTTCTGCTCACCAGGCATGAACTGACCCGTTATCCATTCTTTCAATCAACTGCCATGGGTCTCAACCGCACTTTGCACCGCAGAAAATCAAGCAAAGATGCTGATGAAATCACCCCGGAGCACCCACGCATCCGCGTCTGTTCGACGCCTCCCTTCCAGCTCGCACCTGCACCGCTGGGGCGACAGCATCACCACAGAACACGTTCTGTCTCCGCCTTTGCCCCTCCTTCCCCTTCCCCCCTCTCTGCCTCCTTCCCCATCAGCGCCTGCACAAACGATCCCCTGTCCTCGGTTACCACCCCAACCACCTATGTCTTCCCCTCATCCACCTCTGCCCCGACAAACCTGACCACAACATCCCCCGTATCACCCGGGTTCCATCCTTTCCCCCTTGTCGCACAAGTACAAGCCCCCCAACTACAACCCCAACCCCAACCCCCATCCGCGCGCCGACATGCGCGCGTGCATTCACGGAACCTGTCCGTCTTCTTTCCCCGGCCGGGTTCGTTGCCCCAAACGGCTGAGGAGCTTGAGAACGGGGGAGAAGGAGGAGGAGAAGGAAGACAGGCCCCAGTAAGTGACATCCCCCCCGCAGGGCCCACCGTGAGTTGGAGGCCCGGCGGTCGGCGACCGATGTCCTTGTCGTCTCCCGAGCTCCATCCGCCCGCGACGCCGCTCGGAGTCGGGTTCACATTCGGCAGCCGACCTCCACGCACGCTCTCCTCCGTCTCTGCTGCTGCTGCTGAGCTGCCGGTTCCCCCGCCCATGACGACCGCTACGACTTCTACGAGCTCCTCCTCGTCCTCGATGACGGCGAGGAGAGGACACCACCATAAACACTCGCTCTCGCACAACTTTTTCTCGTTTCTTGAGCCTGGCGCTAACGTGGGTGTGGAGAATGGGGTAGGAGGAGGAGGAAGAGAAGGAGAAGGAGAAGGGAGTGATGTGCTGCATACGGTCCCGACTCCGACGCCCGTATCGCCCTGGACGAGGGCGGCTTCGCAGGGAGGCGACGAGGATATCTCTCCGATCGATGACGAGAGTCCGTCCTCTAAAAAAACAGCTTCGTCGCCTTCGGTGCCGTCCCCCTCTTCTTTGACATCTTCTTTACCCCTCGCCTTTGCATACGACGCAGCGGGTATGAGCGATGGCGCAAGCGTGGTAGGCCTGGGCCAGTTTGTGGTGGGAGCGTGGATGTGGGTCGTTGGGCAGCAGGTGGGGTCGTTGGCCTGCACGGGTCTGGGCTATTGGGTTGTGTTCGACGCCATTGGGGTGGGTATTGGGCGCATCGTTCCGCAGTGGTTGAACGCGAGGACCGGCAAGGAGGGAGAGAGGGAAAAGGTCCGGAGACCGTTTGGGTGCGTGTTGCTCTCTTCTTTTTCCTTCTTTATGTGCTGATGATCGGGTGTATGTACGGCAGCAACGCGCGGGCGGAGACGGTGTTGATGTTTGCACAGGCGGTTTATCTCATGTTTTCTGCTGTGTATGTGTGCAAGGAGACGGTGGAACATGTCTTGTTAAGTGCGGGGCCGAGCGGCGGTGAAAAGCATCATCACCATTACCATCCGTCGGATGATGACGGTAGTTCTGGGTACGTCCGTCCGTTCCTGCCAAGTTCTTGTCTCTAATCCGGATTCATTTCCTAGAATCCATTTTCCCATGATTTTGTTATTGATCACCTTCTTGTCGCTCACGAGCACGGCGTTTTTATATGACAATCATGCACGGCTTCTCAACGGTACGCATGGTTCCTGTTTTGAAGTAATATATTTATTTATGAGCATGGCTAGTGACCCATGTACGAATACCCTCCTTTAGCGCGTTAATCCGCTCTGTGTTGACCGCTACCAAACGGAGCTACCCCGAACCACGACCGACAACGCGGACTGGGCTGGTCCTCTCCAACCCGTACATTGCCAGTCCTCTGTTCTTCTGTTCTGCAATCCTCTGCGTGGCGCAATGCATACCTTCGTGAGTCTCCTTCCCTCCCCTCTCCCAATCGTCATCAATCATCTGTGTGTGTGTCTGTGTGTGTGTGACTAGATCTCAACGAAGCGTGCGACCTCATCCTCGCGGCCGTCATCGCGGTCGTGACGTTCAACGTCGCGTACAGGGCGTGTGCTGTCCTTGCACGGTGCCCTCCAGACCGCACCACCGAGGCGGTTTTTGGGCGGGCGAATGGAGATGTTTTTGAGGGCGATGAAGGAGGTGGAGCGACATCCGCAGGTTGTGCACCTTCCTCCGCCGACATATGGCAGCTGGCGGCGGCGGGGTTGGAACACCCTGGTAGTGGTGGTGGTGGTGGTGGTGGTGTGGCGGCGGCGGGGGAGAAGACACAGGACGGAGGGCGGACGCTGATGGAGCGTCTGGTGGTGACCATGGAGTTGCATGTGAGGCGGGAGACGGGGACGAGGAGGTCTTGAGGCTGACACGGTGGCATGGGAGCGGTGCATGCTGGCGTTGGGAGGGGGCGTACGCTGGGAGGAGAAGTGGAGTGGAGTAGTCGGGCGGGGCGAAGGCCCGAGGTGACGGTGGGCGTGGTGCGGGGGTAGCGATGATATATTTGCGGACGATCCTTCTTTCTGATATCCCAAGCATGTCAAATTGGAAAACAAATACATGAATGATAATGAATCTTCACTAACTCTTTTTCCAGGATAACCCCTGGTGCATAACCGATCCCCAAGACCCTGAACAAAAAGTTAATGTCCTACACGAATAGACAAACCATGGACGTGGTCCATACCGGATCAAGGTGGCATTACTGGTGTGGAAGCTAAGAATGAGATAACCAATGCACGTTATTTCCGGCTACCAGACTCCATACATGATACGCAGAGTTTGCGAGCAAATATGTAGATATGGGCATGACGCTTTTTTGTATTTCATGATTTCGATGGTCAGTGCTGGTAACCATTGTCACTGCTCTGAACTGCTTATACAGCCTACGCATCAAGGACGACCAGAGAGAATAAGGGTGATGTACCAGCATAGTTGGTACGTTTTCCCTCTGGGGGAAGAAAGCAGCATATGGGCTGACTTGACGCTCATTTTTGTCGTTTTCGTTTATGGTCTTTAGGAGAAAAGGGGACCAGAAGATTCTCCAGGTCCTGACTCGACTAGTGTTTCGTCTGTCAAAAGAAAAAGGGTACCTATGCAACATTTTTCAGGCACTGGGAAAAGTCCCTCATCCTTGCAAGCTATGCATCCGGTCCGTCGTTTCATCGCTTACAAGCTAGATCTGATGATGGTTGCATCATGTCCGTGGTAGGATGGAAGCCGGTCAACGATCAAGCCAAGCCTGCCGCGCCTGGCAGAAGCGACTCCCATCGATCAAAATACGGGGGGGAGAGTCGGATGCAGAACCCGTCCCTTCGGGCGTATATGACAAAGGGCTGTACGTGATTGTCAAAAGAATCTTCGTCAACAATGAGGATGACAAGAACGCCGCGCGCATACAACTTGCGCTTACGGACCAGTTAGTGGACTGGGGCATCGCAAAAGCGACGGATGGGCGAGATATTTGGGTCGTGATCCAAAAGTTCCTGGGCTTGGATGAGCAGGGCGTGTTGCACCTCGAAAAACCCAGAGGCCAGAGCATAGAGTTTGGAGAGCTCCGACGGCGTACAAGAGAGGAATACGCGAGGAAGTTCCTAGTGGAGGTGCCAGCAGCCTCGTGCGTCGCGCTCGCGAACTTTTGCACGCTTTTACATAGTCCTTCAGATGACTGGAGATTCAGATTCCGGTAGCAGGGGAAAGGTTGTCTCACTCATCCCATATGTTGTGCTTGCTGATTTTTTTACGCAGTGATGAGTGGTGTGCCTTCATTGTCGGATGGAAAGGGACAAAAATGGTTGCTCGTCCCCCTGACGCTATGTTGCCTCTGTCACAGGCCTCTGAAGTGGCCGAAGCTTACCGGAAGAGAAAAAAATCCGTAAAATACGGTGACAGATATGCTGAGGTACATAGATGGCGAGTGGGTTGCCTACATTGCTGGGTGGAAAGGGGCAAGGCTGTTATGTACCTAAATTTGGAGTCGGATGTTGCCTCAGGAAACAACAACGCTCGTAGCCAGTTTCGTTCATTCTCTTCCTCCTCTACAGCACCCTCGCTAACCCTTCCGTCTTGGCAAGAATCCACACTTCATGTGCGAAAGATCCTGAATGCACATTTGGTGACGGCATTTCCCTGAACTGAAGCCCGAGAGAATCTGAATCCGTTGCGGACCGGTACCTCTAAAACACGCTGCCTTGGGCGTGGGAGCACAGTGGCAGATGACGTCGTTACAACTTGAAATGCTCAGTCGCGCATATATATTGGCCCATGTTCCACTGCGTTCCTCCAAGTCACCGCATCATGCCTTTCACCATTGATTTCGCCAGTCAGTCCGCCCTTCGCTGCCGTCTTGTTGGGGCTTATTGACTCTTCTCCAGAGAAATGCATCGTCGTCACGGGTGGCAACCGCGGGATAGGATATGCCTTTTCCTGCGCGTGTGCTCAAGCAGCGCGCAATGTCGCTGTGATATATCGGTGAGTATTAGCTACCCTGTATATAACTGTCATTTACATGTTCAATCAGGAGCTCAAAGGATGCGGAAGAAGTTACCAAGAAGATTGGAGAACGCTTCGGCGTCAAAACCAAGGTAAGCGCACGGCATATAGTATGCTCGCATTTCCTTCTCACGACGGAAACGCTCGGTGACAGGCATACAAGTGCGATGTTTCCAATCCCGAGTTAACGAACAAGACGATGCGCGAGATTGATAGTGAGCTCGGACCTATCAGGGTCTCATCGCGGTAAGAGTTTTATAAACCTATGACTTGCCAGCAGGCTGCATCCTTGCTGACGGAGATACTAGAATGCTGGCGTTTCTGTCGTCAAGCCCGCTTTTGAACTGACAAAAGCTGACTTTGAAACCGTCTACGATGTCAACGTGTTTGGGGTTTTCAATACATCGCGTGCGATTGCGCAGTGAGCATGCTCCTCCTCCGCCTTTGAAGTCACTCTTGACATTTGTGGTCTCATGGAGGATGTGGACGGAGCGAGAACAGAAAGGCTCAATTGTCATCACCAGCTCAATGAGCGCCAGGATCATCAACCAAAAGGCTAAAAATGAACCTCTCACGCAGGTTTGTACAATCTCTGAGAGAGTGTTTAACATGCGCATGGCATTGTTAATGCAACGTGGCGAATAGGTTTTCTACAACTCGTCCAAGGCTGCAGTATCAAACCTGGTCAAGGGACTTGCAGCAGAATGGGCAAAGCATGGTATCCGCGTGAATGCGATTTGCCCTGGATATGGTTAGTAGCGTTTTTTCCCATCAAACCTGCCATTTTGATCGAGCTCGATACCTGGGCACAGTGAAAACGGACCAGACGTTGCATATGGATCCCGAGATTCGCGAATATCAGGCGAAAGCTTTGCCTTTGGAAAGGTTTGCCGAGGTAATTCCTGGCTTGTCGTAATATCTTTTTTGCGTGCTCTGGCTGATGGGTGCTTGATTTAGCCGCACGAAATGACAGGTCAAGCCCTTTTACTTTTGTCCGACCATGCGACGTACATGACTGGCGGGGAATTCATTGTAGATGGGTGCGTGAAATTTTCAAGAGCTCCTACTAGTTGTATTGTACTTACTTGGTGAATAGTGGCCAACTCATATGGTAGATGTCGACGAGTAATGCAAGAAATAGCAATGAATAGTGACAAGGGTGTTGCCAATGTATAATAGCATTGAGCGTGTGTAGCCAAAGTCTTTTACCACCATCTTCTCACGGGGTGCATTTGAGCAACAGCAGTGTAGAATAAGTCAAAACAGTGTGACGAAACCCCATATCACGTCTCCCCCTTCCACAGGGCGCTTCCCTTGGATCAAGATATGTCGTCTCCGGTCCTTCGTGACCTCTTCAACTGACTACTGAGCTGCTCACCTCCCGCCCAACATCCCGGGCAGTCTTTGATGTCATTCGTAACAGAGTTCCAGGAGCTGCACTCACAAGTCGCCCAACTCGACTGTGGTAAGTGTGATCTCTGCGGCGCCGCATTCACCGCATTCACGACCAATCTTGCAGACACGTGGGACTATCATGCCCCATATGCGGCGTCATGCGTGGCTGCGAATGGTTCACCCACGAGGTGCGCTTCCCTGCCACCGCTCCAGGATGCGTCCGTTGTAGCCTTTGAATCTGATCCTGACCACGAATACCTCCAAAAGGCCTGCATACCGAGGTCTGTGAACAAGAGCTCATATGGACCTCTGCGCGCAGCCTAGCGCACATGGCCCTCGCGGCGTTTTTACCACGCATCGACTCGACGCTAGTAATTTGCTTCTGATGGTACACATCTGCCAGAACCGTTCAATTTGTCCTCAAACGTCCGCGTAGATTCCATTTTCCGGTCCACTTTGGTCACCATCTGTTGTTGAGTGCCAGGTGCATTGTCCATGCGGTTGCATACCATACAAAAGAATTCTTTTGGAAGCCGTTGAATCTCGTCTTGCAGACAAATTAGCCGATCCTCAAGGTGCGTTCCTTCTCACTATCTCTCAGATCGAAAACATCATCGCATGCACGATTCCTTACATTGTAGAACCACCGGAAGTACTAACTGGATAGTCAGCTCGGGTGTATAAAGTTTATCGTCGTGGACCGGAGGCACGCACGTAGACATACGCTAACATACACTGCATCGACGTACATTGATTGGAAAGTAAATATCTAGCTTCTTAACGATGAGTCAAATCTAATTTTGGCAGCGGTTTGGTAATGATCGAACAAAGTCAACGCCAGTGACCCATGGAATATGTGCGAATGTAATCAACCTTTGGAATCCGAAGGTTCTTCTTCCTCCTAGACCTCAGTATGAAGTGCCAATGCCATGACCTGTGACTGAGAAGGATGATTGATGATCTCTGCCCGACGTTGCAGCTGATCCTATTATCACTACGAGCTCCGAGTTGTTTCTGACACTTCATAACAGGGATCATCGATCATGGAGCCGTTTGATCACGCTCCGGAATTTAAATAAACCGAATGCTATGTAGTATTTCTCCTGGATGAGGGCATATAGGTTGGTGAAGCGGAAAGGTAGAATGCTGCGCAAATGGCAAAAAAATTATTTGACCCAAGGTTCAATATAATTGTTCCTGCGAAAATAATAATAATTGAAAACGGATCAAACTTTGTGAGAATGGATTCCGATATTTGTAAAAAACCGGGCGATCATGCGCATCATGCATGTCGCGCCCGGGCACGACCGACCGTCGTCACATGAACCAATATAAGTTATATCTTGACTCGCGACAAGGATTTCCACCGACAATGAAACACTCCTCGAAACCATGGAATTTCCAACTTACCAAGTTGGTTATTGGCAGGAATGCTTTCAAAGAGGCTGTGCGCCGGCGGGTGGAACGAAAAGAGGCTCCGAAACGCCAGTGGATGGACATCGGAATCACCCATCCGAGAACGTGAATAGTTGTGAAGTTGAAGACTCTCCATAATGAATGACTTGATTGGTACACAGCAAGTGAATCATTACGAGGCCTCGTGGAATACGTCGACTGATGAAAAGGGTATCGCCTCGTGCAGTCTGACTCGGCACCTGCCAAAGTAGGTTCAAGTATGGACCCACAGGTGCAGTGCTCTCAAAGTTCGAGGCTATTAGCGGTGTTGCTCGCGGCACTAAGCGCTTCTATATGCTTGATATGAATCACTCTTTTGAGGAAAAAAGGAAGCCGGGCTTTCTTGCATCCCGTCCCCTCGCTGTCCGTCACCGAACATCTGCTGGTCAAGCACGAATACCGTGTGTTTTTGGCCTGCATACACGTATACATCTATCATGGAATCCACGTATCAGTCACTAGTCCGCCACTCGTCAGCCCTGAAATGGGATTCAGACCGCGCCACTCATATTGTCCGACACTCTCTGTCCAAGCAAAAGACGACGAAACGGAGGTCGTTGTACCATGCCTACTTGGAACTTATGCTTTTTATCATTTCCGCGCATCACGAGTGCAGTGGAAGGAAGCGAACCCCGCTGTATGGCGAACGATGGCGGCGGAATCCAGTTCCACGAATCGGCCCCGGTCGATTACCATTAGCTCGGCGTGGAAGCGCACTACTGAACCCGTCGTCAAGCTTCGCCTCTGCATCCCTTCCGGTGTGTTGTTGCGTTACCAGCAGAAGAAGAGGCTTGGGAGCGATCGATTTACGCGTGCAAGTTGGGAATATGTTGGGCTCAGAAGTGAATAGGATCCTGTTGGCGTTTGGGATCGTCGAGTGGCGTTTTGATCAGGATACGCTCCGTGAAATTACCGCGGTGTTGTGCATTGAACGCAAACAGACTCGAGCTTCAGCGTTAACATTATCACCTGCGCCGATCGAGCCCGGTAAGGTGGGAGAACGACATGAGAAGGACGTGAGCTATCTTCTGGAAGAATTTGAGGAAGCATATGGAGAAGAGTTGGGAGACGAGTATGCGGATGACATTGCGGCTTATGTGATGGAGGTGGAGGTGAGGCGCAGTTCCCGATTGACTATATGTCAGATGTAAACGTTTAGGTTTGTAAAAGGCGAAAATTTTGCCACGGGAAGACATTTCGACCCTGGATCAGTGTTTCATCGATAGACGGCACAGGCCATCAACGAACTAGGACGGGCGTGGTCCAGTTTCAAAACCTGGCTAGACTATTCAGAGGAAACGCTCTGGATAGCAGTGAATATCTTTGACCGATATTTTTGCCGTTGCAAGGGTACCATGACGTGGAATGGATGCTGCCTGTTGACACTGATCGCGTTATTCATGGCGGCGAAATATTGGGAGGTCAGTCTGCCGGGCTTGGACAACTTTGCAAAGGTCGTGGGGCTGGATTACTCCCAAACGAGGTTCCGGCGTGGGGAGGAGTTGGTGCTAAAGAGCTTGGATTATGTCATTTGTGGCGGCTGTTCCCCTTGGTTTTGGCTAAACCGAAGAGATCGGAGGCAGCAACGGGGTGGGTTGACGGAAGCAGTAGAAGATTTTCTAGTCCAACTGGCCATGAGAGACCCTCGATTCAGTGCGGTCCTGCCAAGCATGGTGGCGGCTACCGTGACGTACGCGGTGAGCCGAATGGAGCTCACCGATTCAATTGTTGAAAAGGGCCGGGAAGACCTCGAAAAGGGCCGAGAAGGGTTTTGGAGACGATATGAGATAGTGGAACTTGAGAGAGGGACCAAACTGTTGGTCGAGGACCTCTTGAGCAAGGAATTGAAGGCATCGTGGGTGTATAGATGGTACAGGCGAGAAGAGAGGCATGGGGCGTCTGAATTTGCGGTGCGGTGGGCAAAGGTCCATGGCGACGGCATGGGAAAGAGATTAGCGCAGGTTAAATCGCCTCAAAACTAAATTTACTGGACGTCCGCCACTATGCTCCCTACTTATATCTTCCTTTGCAATCTCTCCTCCTTCCTTCTAATCCTTCCCTCCAACGACCACATTTATGAGCTATTACCGTCACCCTTACAGTGGCTCAGCAGGCTATATCTATTCAAACGAGGTGCGTCCAAACACTGATACTTTCAAAATTCGACGCTCATCCACTTGCAGTGCTCGACAGGTCGCGAAAAGCCCGGGGAAGGACGTGCTCACCGCCCTTTGGGCCGTCTCAACAGTTTCGCACCCGTGAGCACGTTTTTTATTACGTACCATGACAAGTGACGTGTCGCCCGGTTACGCACCCTCTACAGGAAGTAGCTTCTTCTGAATCACTGGTGCTCTCCCACACAATCTCTACTCCACCCGGCCTGTCACGCACTTCGTCAGTTCTGACACCAGTTCTTTTAACATCACCCACATCCACACGTGCATCCACGCACTGCACCGAGAGTGCGAGCTATCGCGGAGGAGTTCGGACCTCTTTTTTGAGCTCAGCGAGGAGTACAAAAAGCATAGACCGTTTGTTTTCTCCGTTGGATTCGGGGTGGATCGAAGATCCAGATCCGTTTGCCGCCGCCAGTGGCGCTTGTTCTTTCCGACTTGCAAGGAGTGAGGTTGCGTCTCATGGGGACGGAAACGCTGCTGGGGATGGTCTCGAGGACGGTATAGCTCCAGGGGCAGTGTCGCAATGGTATAATTATCAGAGTGAAGGAACTTCGTGGAGAAAGCGGATCAAAGTGAGTTCTCTCTTCGCTCCTCGACCTGATTGACGATATGCTGTCATAGAAACAGATTGGAAGGGTGCTGAGAGGTATGAGAAGCTTGGTGCACGTCCATGTGAGGCTTCCCTGGGGAGCCCGTTCCCGTGTTCAATTTGAGGGTGACACGTATAACTCATGACAGCGAGCAACCGTTCTTGGACTCAGTGGGTCGCGCTTCTCCGACGAGGGCGGCGTCGAATACAGGTTTACATGTGCTAATACTCGTACGACACCATCTATTGTAGAATTTGCCACTGCGACTGTTGTTGTAATTTTGAAACTCGTGTGGATGTAGTCAAAACTCTATTAATATCACTCCCGCGTGAGTCACGAGGCGAACCTTGCCATATCGGATTATACAAGCTGCGTGAACATGATGATCTATACACCCGGAACAACTGCTGCCTAAACAATATCGAAAGGATTCTTGTTATCGCGATTATGCGCAGTTGTTCAATCATTCCTAGGAGGATCAGGATACCTGCGCGCTAGATTTCGTCTGCGACGGGCTCCTCTCTAAAAGTAAGAAGGCGTTCAGTCCAACACTGTGAAATTTCAATGTAAGAGAAGGGAGACGAACAGACGCCATTAGACTTCGCTTGCGTGCGTTCTACAATCAAGAGAGCGTTGAATCTAATGCTGCATGACAAAGAGAAGGGAGACGAACAGAGGCCATTATGCTTCGCTTGCTAACGCCCTACAAATCAAGAGAACGTTAAATCTACTTATGCTAATGCGATTTCAAAAGGAAGAGAGACAAACCGGCTGAGGGGACCCAGAATTGGGCAGAATTGTGATGCCAATGCGGGGGTTAAAACCCTCCGCGATCACTGCGGAGCAGCTGACTGAGAAGAGGGATAGGAATAATAAGGTGATTTGAGATACACGCATGATGTTCGTTGGAGAGAGGACCTGCCTGGGGGCTTCCTCAATGAACCGGCCCTTTATAGCTGATGAAGATGAAACCGGAAACTGCCACCACCGGATTGTGAAGGCAGTGCACAACGGGATTGTTCCATGCTGCGCCGTCGTATCAACTGGTGACCGAACACTTCGGACACGCTATCTTCACAAAAATACTCCCCAAACGATGCATCCCCTATTGACGGGCTTTATAGAGGAGATGCGATGAGGATTGGGTTTAACGCCGACGTCCAGAAGATACGCGAGGCTCTCACGCCAAGTGGATAGATAGTTTAGCGAACGTTAGCGCTAATATCCAATCGCGGAGAAGGGTAAAGTATATATAAAGGGAGTCCCTATAAACGAAATTTTAAGTGACGAAGGGCAGGTAATACTCACCGTATCCATGGGCAGTAAATTGCATTTGCACGACCTCAATTGAACAGGAAAGTTGATGTTAATCTATCGCGATGCACGAAAACAAGAATGAAAGTTTAAACTTTGCAGAAGCCTACATGAATTCAAATTTTAATAGTTAAGCACGTACTGTCATGATGACAGCGTTAATAGATGATCTATCTATTTGCACATTCTTTGCCTGTCGCATCTTCACCTTTCGCATCAAGGAGTCGTCCGATCAAAACACTTCTAGATCAAGAGGCGTAGATGGCTCAATCGATAATCTCTGTCTCCGTCGTCGACATGATAACCGCTCAAACATCCGTGCGTGAGAGTACTTCCCTTTGTATTGAACGCTTGAGTTCCTACAGTCGGTCAGGAGGAACAACTACTAGTCTGATTCGGTTGCCAACCGGTTCCGCTTTGGGTCAAGTTCCCAAACATAATGAGGCGGTGACCTCCCCAGGGGTCCCGGACACGAAAACGTTGGGCTACTCGGTGAACGGATCTTCGATCCCGGATTCCGTCGCCCCGCCGCCACAAGGGGGCAACGAGGGCGACCATCGTGCGCGATTCAAGGAAGGGAAAGGAACGAAGGGTCACAACACATGCGGTAAGTATGTCACACTCGCGTGACTGGCGCTCATTTTCAACCTAGACACTTTTACTTATACATTTCATTACAATTCACAACGCCTTCACGGTATTCAGCTTGACTCTCCGCCACCTTTGCCTTGATAAGTTCGACAACGGAAGGGTCCGCGATCGTACTGAGATCACCAAGCTGGTCGCCCTCACCAGCTACAATCTTTCTTATAATGCGACGCATGATCTGTTCGCCCAATGGTTAACAATAGAGAGAGAGAGAGAGAGAGAGAGAGAGAGAGAGAGAGGGAGAGAGAGGAGAGAGAGAGAATCCGAACGCCTCCTCACCTTGCCAGACCTCGTCTTGGGCAAATCAGGGACAATAACAATTTGCTTGGGCGCAGCAAACGGCCCAATCACTTTCCGCACTTGAAGGGTGAGCTCCTTGTGGAGGCCTTGCTCATCTTGCGGATCGTACTTGAATTCGCTACAAATTCCAACGATTTGGACATGTCAGACAACAGCTCTCCTTTCTAACCAGAAACAACACTCACGGCTTCAACGTCGCAAACGCCACCACGGCCTGTCCCGTCAACTCGTCTGCTTTCCCAATCACTGCTGTCTCCGCCACACCACTGTGCAAAATCAACGCGCTTTCAATCTCTGCCGTGCTCAGCCTATGGCCGGCCACATTAATGACATCATCGACACGGCCCTTGATCCAGATATACCCGTCTTCGTCCCTCTTTGCACCATCGCCGGTGTAGAACATACCCGGGTACAGCCGCATGTACGTATTCAAGTAGCGGTTATGGTCTTTCCAGATCGTGCGCGCGATGGAGGGCCAGGGGCGTTTGAGCACGAGGAGCCCCTCGACGTTGTTGCCGTGCAGCTCTGCGCCAGAGACGGGATCCAAGATCGCGGGCTCGATGCCGAAAAAGGGGACCGTGGCTGACCCGGGCTTGGTCTCGATCGCACCCGGGAAGGGGGTGACGACGATCGAGCCCGTCTCGGTCTGCCAGAACGTGTCGACGATGGCGCATTGCCGCCGCCCGACGTGCTCGTTGTACCAGTTCCATGCCTCCGGGTTGATGGGCTCGCCCACGCTCCCGAGGACGCGCAAGGTGGAGAGGTCATAACCTTTGACATGGTGCTCGCCCAGACGGCGTAAGAGCCGGATGGCCGTGGGTGCAGAGTAGAATTGGGTCAGGCCGTGCTTTTGGACGGTGTCCCAGTACCGGGAGGGGGTGGGGTATACGGGGGTGCTCTCGAATACGGTGGTGGTGACGCCGTTGCAAAGCGGGCCGTAGACGATGTAGGTGTGGCCCGTGATCCAGCCAACGTCAGCCATGCAGGCAAACTTGTCGTCCGGGTGGACGTCAAAGACGTACTTGACGGTCAGAGCGGCCCCAAGGAGGTATCCGCCTGTGGTGTGCACCACACCTTTGGGTCTGCCTGTCGAACCAGAGGTGTAGAGGATGAAGAGGGGGTCTTCAGAAGACATGATTTCGGGAGGACAGTATGCGGGGACCTTGGCAGTTTCTTCGTCCCACCAGAGATCCCGGCCTTTGACCCACGAAACGGGATTACCGGTACGCTTAAGGACAAGGACATGTTCGACGCATGGGGATTGTTTGAGGGCGGCATCGACGATGGCTTTGGTGGCGATGGTCTTTCCGCCACGCCTTCCCTCGTCCGAGGTGATGAGCACGCGCGATCCGCAGTCGTTGATGCGGTCTCTGAGGGATTCGGCAGAAAATCCTGCAAATACGACGGAGTGGATGGCGCCAATACGGGCGCAGGCGAGGAAGGCGGCGACGGCTTGCCATGCCATCGGCAAGTAGATAGAGACGGTGGATCCCTTGGTGACGCCAAGAGATTTAAGAACATTGGCGAGGCTACAGACTTCGCGGAAGAGTTGAGAGTAGGAGATGAGTGCGCCAGTGTTGGGCTCATCAGCTTCATAGATGATGGCGGTCTAACGGTAGGTCGTCAAGTTGTGATGGGGAGAGAGAGAGGGACAACATACTTTGTCAGGATGCTTGTATGCCCATCTGTCTACGCAATTATAGGAGGCGTTGAGTCCGCCTTCGGGGAACCAGGCGATATCACCATGTTCAAAGCTGCCACTCCTGACCGTTTTGAACGGGCCGTCCCAATGAGAGGTTTCTCGCGCTGTCTGGAGATATATATTAGATAACAATTATGTAAATGAATTGAGTGGGAAGGAGGTACGGCATTTGAATGATATGATAATGATAGGGAAAAATGAAGGCACATACCTTTGCCCACCAAGCATCGGATTCATGACCAAGAGTTTGGGCATGGGCAGACTTGTAAGCTTTGATATCGGGTCCTACATGTGGATTTTTTGGGCCTTGGGTAAGGCGGGGAGCGACAGGATGGACAGGTATGCCACTGGCGTCACTGGACATGGGGTCTAGTTTTTCGGTTGTTTCTGGTGGAGAAGAGTGGGTGGAGAGGAAGGAAAAGGCAGAAGGGCAAGGGAAAACGGAATAGGAAGATGTGGGATATTTAAGCGATAGATGCCAGGGTGGATGTGCTTGAGTGGGCCTATTAAGGATATCTTCTGATCAGAGCACGTCGTTATCTGATTATGGGCGTTGATTTTTATTTAGTTCAGTCAACTGTTCCTGTCCTTCAAGGTCCAAGGCGCAGGGCGCTGTGCAACAAGATCTTTATCTCCCCCTTGACAGTCACCAGTTGTGCTTGGCTGATTGTGACATGATGCCTGTCACAATCCGGATTAAGGCTTATCCACCAGGGGAGTATGGTGATGGCAAAAAAGCGCAGTGTTCGAACATCTGGGAAGGGAGGAGAAACGGAGTGGGACAGCGACGCGTTGGATGGCGATTCAGAGCCAGTCGTAGAGTCTTCTGATGAAGAAGCGCTCAAGAGGAAGAGAAAACCGGCGGAACAGAGCCCGAAGAAGGCTCGCGGGGCAAAACGAAAGAAGGTGCAAGCGCAGAGCGACTCTGAGGAGCCGGACTTGGATCAAGGCCAGGAAGTCGTTGGTGTGGTTGTCAAGGCGCCTACAACAGGTCAAGTGCCGCCGGGCCAGATATCGAAAAATACGTTGAATTTCTTGGCCAAATTGAAGAATCCAAAATGCAATGACCGTCAATGGTGCGTAGTGACGCTGGTCGTAATTCTTGGCAAAAATAATCAACTCGGGTCAGGTTTAAACTACACGAGCCAGTCTTTCGTCAGGCTGAAAAAGAGTGGAAGGATTTCGTTGACAAGTTTATGGATTTGCTGGTCGAGGCTGACCCCCAAATTCCCCATTTACCAGCAAAAGACGTGGTACATCGAATTTATCGTGATGTGAGTGATTGCGTCCTGGCCTCGTCTGCCAAAGTTGACGGTGAGGCAGGTGAGGTTTAGCAACGACAAGACGCCGTATAAGGGAAACTTTTCCGCTAGCTTTTCAAGAAGCGGAGAAAAGGTATCTTTGCCGGTTGTAAGTGTTTTCAGCCTATTGGCGATTTGGATGATGAGTCTGACGTTCGTTTAGATCATCTGTGAGTCACCTCTCCTCATATATCTAATTCAAAGTCTGATTGTCAGTAGGTCAGGTATGTATTTCATTGCTCCAAGAAGGCAAGATGGATGAGATGCACAGTCAAGCCCGAGAACCAGAGTATCATCGCAGCCGGTTTGTGGTGTCCAGGCAAGAACGAGCTAGCGACAATTCGTACAAGATCCTTTTTCTCTCATCAACTGAATATCTCCGCTCAACGTGTTCACAGCTCCAACATCCTAAATGACTCGCAACCTCTGAGAAACATCATCTCCTCACCCACATTTGAATCGTACTTTGGAAAAGCACAAAAGCATGCAAAGGGCGAGCGGCAGAACATATTTGGGGGTGAGGACGAGCTCAAGGTGGCGCCAAAGGGCATAGACAAGGACCACAAGGACATTGATTTGCTGAAATGCCGGAGCTTTGCGGTGGTGCACAGGTTCAGCGACAGGGAGGTGCTGGAGGCAGAATTCCACGAGCGTGTGCAAGAAGTTGTGTCTGTGATGAGGCCTTTTGTGCACTGTCTGAATGAGTTGCTTACGGTTGGACATGAGGAATAGATATAATTCTCTGCTGAGAAGATTGGCTAGGTCCCACTTGGGCAACCTCGAGTTCCGAACCATTGACCGCGGCAGAATTGAATGAGGGCGCGGCTGTCGTGCGCAATACTTACGGACGTTCTCACCATCGTGGCCGAGTTTTTAGGTGTGCAGCCATCCGCTTTGGAGGTCGGCTTGAGCTACAAGACCAAACTCGTCAGAAGGAACTGTGTACCGTATTCCTCGATCCGGACGGGGCGTCCGATAACCGTGATGACCTAGCCAAAGCTCTCTATTCGCTCTTGTTTGGCTGGCTCAATGAACCCATCAACGAGAAGGACAGGCACCAGGACAGGGACAACGATGAATTCCAGCTTGAGGGGCGGAGCGCCAAGGGTCAAGTTCGCAGCGTGGGCTTGGCTGAGATTGCCAAGCACTGCGTGAAGGTATTCGAGGTGTCTCTGACTCCGCGCGAGTTTTGCGACCACTATCGGCTGGGACTGGAAGGTGCTGGTTTGGCGGACGGAACTGATCAAGAACGCGTTGAGCAGGCGCGCGTGGCGTTTGGGCTGGAGGAGGCAGATGCGGTTGCTGGCCAGTTCATGTCCCAATTTGCATTTCACAAGCTGGAGGACCAGCTGCGGTTGCGGGACGTCGAGGGAATAAAAGCAGAATCGGATCCGGACGGCAGAGATTTGGACCCGCGCAGTATGAGCGACCCATATGGACCGCATCCTGGTTCAGCATGGCGAGGCGGGCGCGTTTGGACCGTCCAGCCAGCATTTGCCACTCATCGCCAATGCATCTCTGTTCCAGCGGGCGGATTTGTACGACGATGAGTTTGACGAAAGCAAGAGCCTGCGGAGCGACGACTGTGATGGGTGCAGTAACTACACCTCTCAGCGGGATGACACGTCGAATTATGGCTCGGAAAGCTATGCCCCATCGAGGGACATTTTCCAGGGAGCGGATTGGAAAGCTGGGTTGCTGAGAAAGAGGCCCTCGCGGGTGAGATTCAGGAAGGGGAAACGACGGAGGTTTTCAAGGAGAACTCTGTGCGCCGTCGTTGGGTCGCACTTTGCTGGCTCTTGACGTGGTGGTGCCCAAACTTTGTTGCGGTACATTGGGCGGATGAAGCACATGGACATCCGGCAAGCCTGGCGAGAAAAGCTCGCGCTTAACGTGCTCATCTGGTTCATCTGCGGTTGCCTCGTGTTTGTGATTGCGGTTCTGGGCAAGTTGATTTGTCCAAAGGACCACGTGTACAATACGAGTGAGCTGGCGTCGCATACGACACAGCTGAATCCCAAGGCGGTCTATGCGGGGATCCGGGGTGAGGTGTTTGATCTAACGACCATTGCAGCAATGCATGGGCGTGTGGTTAGCGTCGAAAAATCTTGTCGTACGGTGGTAAAATTATTGATAATATGTTCCCAGTTCAGGTATGTTTTTCTTTCCTGGGCATAGGCCGAAGGTGACATCTGCATTATAGATTAGTGCTCTGTGTAAGGCTCCGTGAGCCCCTACGTTGTGTTTAATCCTACCAACGTGACGGACCAGAACGCGCAATACCACAACTTCCGAATCAGCACGTCGACTGTATGCCTGCAATAGTCCTTGTAGCTGTTTTATAATGTTTGCCAGCAACTGCTACATCTCACATGATAATGTTGTCCACAACATTATAATCTTTTCCCATTATAATGTACATACTGCTGCCAGATCAGCACATGCCAGTGATATTATAATACACCCACCATAGGACATTATAATATACCACTTTCCCACCAGTACTGCTTATAGGGTCAAATTTCCTGAAAAGGAGATTACATAATTTTAGAGTCAAACCAATTGTGTAGCCTTGGTCAGTGGCTTTCTAATTGTGGTTGTATGTCAGTGTTTGGTGCTGATGTCATTGAGATATCCACTGATTGATTTTCAGGGTTGAATCTCCTATAAAGGAACAATGACATAATTTCAGGGTCAACCAATTGTGTAGCCTTGGCCAGTGGCTTTCTAAATGTGGTTGTATGGCAAGAGATGATACCGCTGCATTTCGACACTTCCGCACCGCCATGTCCGCGATAGGCAAGTCCGCCTTCCAAGTACCACACTCTGGATCTGCGTAGCCGCATGCACATACAATCGGCGGGTAAAGCCAATAACCCACCCAAGATAGCGGCAAGAAATCTTCATGGATTGTTGCGTTGATCAGCGAATACAACAAAACGACTATATCAGGCATACAGGGTTGAGTTCAGGAAACAGGTTCACGGTCACCAGGGAATGCATCAGTGCTTATTGATAGGACACCAGCAGTTGATCATCAGCTGACGCTCTCATTACGCCAAACGCCCTTAGGCACGACGCCAATATGGTCAGGGTTTTGCTACGGAGTCGCACGCCAAACAAAAATTGCAAAAAAAAATGCTCACGCACTAAACCAGATCGGCCAGCACCTTTCAAGTTAACGGATTTGGAAACGCCGCACGTACACAAGGAGAGAATTTCAGAGTACACTTGCGTCAGTAGGTAGAAAAACGTATATAAACCTTCCTGTTTCGCAGTAGAAAAATATCATATCATACCCACGCAGCTATCCGCTCAAGTCCTGTTCACTCGTGCTCGCTTTCTATTTCCCTTTGGCGTTTGCCTACTCCCTTGTTGTTGCAGCCGTTGTTGAGCCTGCGTTGCAGAAAAGACTTGCGCTACTCGTCGTTGTCGCCGTGTTCTGCTACTGTCCTAATATCTGCTCCAACGTCGACCACGAAGGAGATGAAAGGATCTTGTTATCGCGATTATGCGCAGTTGTTTCAATCATTCCTAGGGAGATCAGGATACCTGCGCGCTAGATTTCGTCTGCGACGGGCTCCTCTCTAAAAGTAAGAAGGCGTTCAGTCCAACCTGTGAAATTTCAATGTAAGAGAAGGGAGACGAACAGACGCCATTAGACTTCGCTTGCGTGCGTTCTACAATCAAGAGAGCGTTGAATCAATGCTGCATGACAAAGAGAAGGGAGACGAACAGAGGCCATTATGCTTCGCTTGCTAACGCCCTACAAATCAAGAGAACGTTAAATCTACTTATGCTAATGCGATTTCAAAAGGAAGAGAGACAAACCGGCTGAGGGGACCCAGATTGGGCAGAATTGTGATGCCATGGCGGGGGGTTAAAACCCTCCGCGATCACTGCGGAGCAGCTGACTGAGAAGAGGGATAGGAATAATAAGGTGATTTGAGATACACGCATGATGTTCGTTGGAGAGAGGGACCTGCCTGGGGGCTTCCTCAGTGAACCGGCCCTTTATAGCTGATGAAGATGAAACCGGAAACTGCCACCCACCGGATTGTGAAGGCAGTGCACAACGGGATTGTTCCATGCTGCGCCGTCGTATCAACTGGTGACCGAACACTTCGGACACGCTATCTTCACAAAAATACTCCCCAAACGATGCATCCCCTATTGACGGGCTTTATAGAGGAGATGCGATGAGGATTGGTTTAACGCCGACGTCCAGAAGATACGCGAGGCTCTCACGCCAAGTGGATAGATAGTTTAGCGAACGTTAGCGCTAATATCCAATCGCGGAGAAGGGTAAAAGTATTATATAAAGGGAGTCCCTATAAACGAAATTTTAAGTGACGAAGGGCAGGTAATACTCACCGTATCCATGGGCAGTAAATTGCATTTGCACGACCTCAATTGAACAGGAAAGTTGATGTTAATCTATCGCGATGCACGAAAGACGAACAAGAATGAAAGTTTAAACTTTGCAGAAGCCTACATGAATTCAAATTTTAATAGTTAAGCACGTACTGTCATGATGACAGCGTTATAGATGATCTATCTATTTGCACATTCTTTGCCTGTCGCATCTTCACCTTTCGCATCAAGAGTCGTCCGATCAAAACACTTCTAGATCAAGAGGTGTAGATGGCTCAATCGATAATCTCTGTCTCCGTCGTCGACATGATACCGCTCAAACATCCGTGCGTGAGAGTACTTCCCTTGTATTGAACGCTTGAGTTCCTACAGTCGGTCAGGAGGAACAACTACTAGTCTGATTCGGTTGCCAACCGGTTCCGCTTTGGTCAAGTTCCCAAACATAATGAGGCGGTGACCTCCCAGGGGTCCCGGACACGAAAACGTTGGGCTACTCGGTGAACGGATCTTCGATCCCGGATTCCGTCGCCCCGCCGCCAAAGGGGCAACGAGGGGACCATCGTGCGCGATTCAAGGAAGGGAAAGGAACGAAGGGTCACAACACATGCGGTAGTATGTCACACTCGCGTGACTGGCGCTCATTTTCAACCTAGACACTTTTACTTAATACATTTCCATTACAATTCACAACGCCTTCACGGTATTCAGGCTTGACTCTCCGCCACCTTTGCCTTGATAAGTTCGACAACGGAAGGGTCCGCGATGTACTGAGATCACCAAGCTGGTCGCCCTCACCAGCTACAATCTTTCTTATAATGCGACGCATGATCTGTTCGCCCAATGGTTAACAATAGAGAGAGAGAGGAGAGAGAGAGGAGGGAGAGAGAGAGAGGAGGGAGAGAGAGGGGGAGAGATCCGAACGCCTCCTCACCTTGCCAGACCTCGTCTTGGGCAAATCAGGGACAATAACAATTTGCTTGGGCGCAGCAAACGGCCCAATCACTTTCCCGCACTTGAAGGGTGAGCTCCTTGTGGAGGCCTTGCTCATCTTGCGGATCGTACTTGAATTCGCTACAAATTCCAACGATTTGGACATGTCAGCCCACAGCTCTCCTTTCTAACCAAGAAACAACACTCACGGCTTCAACGTCGCAAACGCACCACGGCCTGTCCCGTCAACTCGTCTGCTTTCCCAATCACTGCTGTCTCCGCCACACCACTGTGCAAAATCAACGCGCTTTCAATCTCTGCCGTGCTCAGCCTATGGCCGGCCACATTAATGACATCATCGACACGGCCCTTGATCCAGATATACCGTCTTCGTCCCTCTTTGCACCATCGCCGTGGTAAGAACATACCGGGTACAGCCGCATGTACGTATTCAAGTAGCGGTTATGGTCTTTCCAGATCGTGCGCGCGATGGAGGGCCAGGGGCGTTTGAGCACGAGGAGCCCCTCGACGTTGTTGCCGTGCAGCTCTGCGCCAGAGACGGGATCCAAGATCGCGGGCTCGATGCCGAAAAAGGGGACCGTGGCTGACCCGGGCTTGGTCTCGATCGCACCCGGGAAGGGGTGACGACGATCGAGCCCGTCTCGGTCTGCCAGAACGTGTCGACGATGGCGCATTGCCGCCGCCCGACGTGCTCGTTGTACCAGTTCCATGCCTCCGGGTTGATGGGCTCGCCCACGCTCCCGAGGACGCGCAAGGTGGAGAGGTCATAACCTTTGACATGGTGCTCGCCCAGACGGCGTAAGAGCCGGATGGCCGTGGGTGCAGAGTAGAATTGGGTCAGGCCGTGCTTTTGGACGGTGTCCCAGTACCGGGAGGGGGTGGGGTATACGGGGGTGCTCTCGAATACGGTGGTGGTGACGCCGTTGCAAAGCGGGCCGTAGACGATGTAGGTGTGGCCCGTGATCCAGCCAACGTCAGCCATGCAGGCAAACTTGTCGTCCGGGTGGACGTCAAAGACGTACTTGACGGTCAGAGCGGCCCCAAGGAGGTATCCGCCTGTGGTGTGCACCACACCTTTGGTCTGCCTGTCGAACCAGGTGTAGAGGATGAAGAGGGGGTCTTCAGAAGACATGATTTCGGGAGGACAGTATGCGGGGACCTTGGCAGTTTCTTCGTCCCACCAGAGATCCCGGCCTTTGACCCACGAAACGGGATTACCGGTACGCTTAAGGACAAGGACATGTTCGACGCATGGGGATTGTTTGAGGGCGGCATCGACGATGGCTTTGGTGGCGATGGTCTTTCCGCCACGCCTTCCCTCGTCCGAGGTGATGAGCACGCGCGATCCGCAGTCGTTGATGCGGTCTCTGAGGGATTCGGCAGAAAATCCTGCAAATACGACGGAGTGGATGGCGCCAATACGGGCGCAGGCGAGGAAGGCGGCGACGCTTGCCATGCCATCGGCAAGTAGATAGAGACGGTGGATCCCTTGGTGACGCCAAGAGATTTAAGAACATTGGCGAGGCTACAGACTTCGCGGAAGAGTTGAGAGTAGGAGATGAGTGCGCCAGTGTTGGGCTCATCAGCTTCATAGATGATGGCGGTCTAACGGTAGGTCGTCAAGTTGTGATGGGGAGAGAGAGAGGGACAACATACTTTGTCAGGATGCTTGTATGCCCATCTGTCTACGCAATTATAGGAGGCGTTGAGTCCGCCTTCGGGGAACCAGGCGATATCACCATGTTCAAAGCTGCCACTCCTGACCGTTTTTGAACGGGCGGTCCCAATGGAGGGTTTCTCGCGCTGTCTGGAGATATATATTAGATAACAATTATGTAAATGAATTGAGTGGGAAGGAGGTACGGCATTTGAATGATATGATATGATAGGGAAAAATGAAGGACATTACCTTTGCCCACCAAGCATCGGATTCATGCCAAGAGTTTGGGCATGGGCAGACTTGTAAGCTTTGATATCGGGTCCTACATGTGGATTTTTGGGCCTTGGGTAAGGCGGGGAGCGACAGGATGGACAGGTATGCCACTGGCGTCACTGGACATGGGGTCTAGTTTTTGTCGGTTGTTTCTGGTGGAGAAGAGTGGGTGGAGAGGAAGGAAAAGGCAGAAGGGCAAGGGAAAACGGAATAGGAAGATGTGGGATATTTTAAGCGATAGATGCCAGGGTGGATGTGCTTGAGTGGGCCTATTAAGGATATCTTCTGATCAGAGCACGTCGTTATCTGATTATGGGCGTTGATTTTTATTTAGTTCAGTCAACTGTTCCTGTCCTTCAAGGTCCAAGGCGCAGGGCGCTGTGCAACAAGATCTTTATCTCCCCTTGACAGTCACCAGTTGTGCTTGGCTGATTGTGACATGATGCCTGTCACAATCCGGATTAAGGCTTATCCACCAGGGGAGTATGGTGATGGCAAAAAAGCGCAGTGTTCGAACATCTGGGAAGGGAGGAGAAACGGAGTGGAACAGCGACGCGTTGGATGGCGATTCAGAGCCAGTCGTAGAGTCTTCTGATGAAGAATTGCTCAAGAGGAAGAGAAAACGCGCGGAACAGAGCCCGAAGAAGGCTCGCGGGGCAAAACGAAAGAAGGTGCAAGCGCAGAGCGACTCTGAGGAGCCGGACTTGGATCAAGGCCAGGAAGTCGTTGGTGTGGTTGTCAAGGCCCCTACAACAGGTCAAGTGCCGCCGGGCCAGATATCGAAAAATACGTTGAATTTCTTGGCCAAATTGAAGAATCCAAAATGCAATGACCGTCAATGGTGCGTAGTGACGCTGGTCGTATTCTTGGCAAAAATAATCAACTCGGGTCAGGTTTAAAACTACACGAGCCAGTCTTTCGTCAGGCTGAAAAAGAGTGGAAGGATTTCGTTGACAAGTTTATGGATTTGCTGGTCGAGGCTGACCCCCAAATTCCCCATTTACCAGCAAAAGACGTGGTACATCGAATTTATCGTGATGTGAGTGATTGCGTCCTGGCCTCGTCTGCCAAAGTTGACGGTGAGGCAGGTGAGGTTTAGCAACGACAAGACGCCGTATAAGGGAAACTTTTCCGCTAGCTTTTCAAGAAGCGGGAGAAAGGGTATCTTTGCCGGTTGTAAGTGTTTTCAGCCTATTGGCGATTTGGATGATGAGTCTGACGTTCGTTTAGATCATCTGTGAGTCACCTCTCCTCATATATCTAATTCAAAGTCTGATTGTCAGTAGGTCAGGTATGTATTTCATTGCTCCAAGAAGGCAAGATGGATGAGGATGCACAGTCAAGCCCGAGAACCAGAGTATCATCGCAGCCGGTTTGTGGTGTCCAGGCAAGAACGAGCTAGCGACAATTCGGTACAAGATCATTTTTCTCTCATCAACTGAATATCTCCGCTCAACGTGTTCACAGCTCCAACATCCTAAATGACTCGCAACCTCTGAGAAACATCATCTCCTCACCCACATTTGAATCGTACTTTGGAAAAGCACAAAAAGCATGCAAAGGGCGAGCGGCAGAACATATTTGGGGGTGAGGACGAGCTCAAGGTGGCGCCAAAGGGCATAGACAAGGACCACAAGGACATTGATTTGCTGAAATGCCGGAGCTTTGCGGTGGTGCACAGGTTCAGCGACAGGGAGGTGCTGGAGGCAGAATTCAACGAGCGTGTGCAAGAAGTTGTGTCTGTGATGAGGCCTTTTGTGCACTGTCTGAATGAGTTGCTTACGGTTGGACATGAGGAATAGATATAATTCTCTGCTGAGAAGATTGGCTAGGTCCCACTTGGGCAACCTCGAGTTCCGAACCATTGACCGCGGCAGAATTGAATGAGGGCGCGGCTGTCGTGCGCAATACTTACGGACGTTCTCACCATCGTGGCCGAGTTTTTAGGTGTGCAGCCATCCGCTTTGGAGGTCGGCTTGAGCTACAAGACCAAACTCGTCAAGAAGGAACTGTGTACCGTATTCCTCGATCCGGACGGGGCGTCCGATAACCGTGATGACCTAGCCAAAGCTCTCTATTCGCTCTTGTTTGGCTGGCTCAATGAACCCATCAACGAGAAGGACAGGCACCAGGACAGGGACAACGATGAATTCCAGCTTGAGGGGCGGAGCGCCAAGGGTCAAGTTCGCAGCGTGGGCTTGGCTGAGATTGCCAAGCACTGCGTGAAGGTATTCGAGTGTCTCTGACTCCGCGCGAGTTTTGCGACCACTATCGCTGGGACTGGAAGGTGCTGGTTTGGCGGACGGAACTGATCAAGAACGCGTTGAGCAGGCGCGCGTGGCGTTTGGGCTGGAGGAGGCAGATGCGGTTGCTGGCCAGTTCATGTCCCAATTTGCATTTCACAAGCTGGAGGACCAGCTGCGGTTGCGGGACGTCGGGAATAAAGCAGAATCGGATCCGGACGGCAGAGATGTTTGGACCCGCGCAGTATGAGCGACCCATATGGACCGCATCCTGGTTCAGCATGGCGAGGCGGGCGCGTTTGGACCGTCCAGCCAGCATTTGCCACTCATCGCCAATGCATCTCTGTTCCAGCGGGCGGATTTGTACGACGATGAGTTTGACGAAAGCAAGAGCCTGCGGAGCGACGACTGTGATGGGTGCAGTAACTACACCTCTCAGCGGGATGACACGTCGAATTATGGCTCGGAAAGCTATGCCCCATCGAGGGACATTTTCCAGGGAGCGGATTGGAAAGCTGGGTTGCTGAGAAAGAGGCCCTCGCGGGTGAGATTCAGGAAGGGGAAACGACGGAGGTTTTCAAGGAGAACTCTGTGCGCCGTCGTTGGGTCGCACTTTGCTGGCTCTTGACGTGGTGGTGCCCAAACTTTGTTGCGGTACATTGGGCGGATGAAGCACATGGACATCCGGCAAGCCTGGCGAGAAAAGTCGCGCTTAACGTGCTCATCTGGTTCATCTGCGGTTGCCTCGTGTTTGTGATTGCGGTTCTGGGCAAGTTGATTTGTCCAAAGGACCACGTGTACAATACGAGTGAGCTGGCGTCGCATACGACACAGCTGAATCCCAAGGCGGTCTATGCGGGGATCCGGGTGAGGTGTTTGATCTAACGACCATTGCAGCAATGCATGGGCGTGTGGTTAGCGTCGAAAAATCTTGTCGTACGGTGGTAAAATTATTGATAATATGTTCCCAGTTCAGGTATGTTTTTCTTTCCTGGGCATAGGCCGAAGGTGACATCTGCATTATAGATTAGTGCTCTGTGTAAGGCTCCGTGAGCCCCTACGTTGTGTTTAATCCTACCAACGTGACGGACCAGAACGCGCAATACCACAACTTCCGAATCAGCACTGTCGACTGTATGCCTGCAATAGTCCTTGTAGCTGTTTTATAATGTTTGCCAGCAACTGCTACATCTCACATGATAATGTTGTCCACAACATTATAATCTTTTCCCATTATAATGTACATACTGCTGCCAGATCAGCACATGCCAGTGATATTATAATACACCCACCATAGGACATTATAATAACCACTTTCCCACCAGTACTGCTTATAGGGTCAAATTTCCTGAAAAGGAGATTACATAATTTTAGAGTCAAACCAATTGTGTAGCCTTGGTCAGTGGCTTTCTAATTGTGGTTGTATGTCAGTGTTTGGTGCTGATGTCATTGAGATATCCACTGATTGATTTTCAGGGTTGAATCTCCTATAAAGGAACAATGACATAATTTCAGGGTCAACCAATTGTGTAGCCTTGGCCAGTGGCTTTCTAAATGTGGTTGTATGGC
>JAEBUS010000024.1:156140-190905 GCA_023014475.1 Amanita pallidorosea | reverse complement strand
CACGACCGTGGAGCACTTGCGTTCACGTGATTCTTCCGCCCATTCCGGCATCCACTATCCAGGCATCGCATCACATACTGGCAGCCACAACAAGAGGAACTGCCTCCGTGCACATCCGCTCATCTCCCGCTGACGTATCGCACATCCTGCGCATCATGAACTTCTTGACAGGATTGTACCGACATTCTTTTAGCTCACACCCTCCCCTGCTACTGTTGCTTTGATAGTGTAGAAGTGTTATTACCACTTTGCCATTTGCCTCGGGCCACATGCCTTCTGCAGACTACCGGCACGGTTCCACACCAACATTGCCCTGAGTAGTATAGTCGCTGCCATCACCTCCCTTTGACCCGTTCCGAACATATGTGTAAGTGCGTGAGGTATATAAATTGTTTCTCTCACTGTCTTTTCTTTCCTAACACTAAAAAACAATTTTCATTGCTATTAGTTCCTTTTGAAGGATCCCTAGCAGAATCTTCAAGACATTGACTCATTTTGTGCCCAAGATGCAGCCGTCCATGTACCTCAGCCGGCTTTCTGTTGGCTTTTTCGCAACCGAAGGTACATTTTACTCTTTGTATGTAAACACCCTCATGTCTATGGTCCGTTACCCCTTTGCTTAGCCTATCTGATCAAGCGGGCCCTTATGGCTCCGTTGTCATCTTTAATCATGTTAGTCTACTTTGTCTCATGATCTACTTACCTAAATATATCATTTCAAAATAAAAATAAAAATAAAAATAAAATAAAAAAAAGACAAGGGGAGCAATCACTTGGCAGAGTATGTCGCCTGAAGTGGAAAATTCAAGACGAACTCGACCAATGACTCGAGTATTTGGCGATTTTTGATCATTCAATCCTACTATTTGATTGCTATTCAAGCATAATGAATCATAGCTCCAACTTTTGCAAATTGCCCAAGGACTTAGGAACACACTATAGGTATAAGACCGCGACGCCACCGCCGTACATACCTGCGGCGATAATGAAATGTGAAACGTCAGTCATACTAGTCATGGGTAATGGCAAAATTTGACTCAGGGACGGACACACAATGTTGGACGCATTTGTATGCAGGGCTGACAGATGCCTGGAAACGTTGCGCGGACCCCGAACCCAACAGCAAGCCAACCTGCTGTTCGCCAGGAGTGCGCATGCCTTGAGGAGGTGGACAGTGAATCCCTACCCACGGCCACCGTGCCCAGGCTTCACTGCGGCCTGTCGGAAGTGAAGCAAAAGTTCTTTCGACCGAGAAAAATAGAGTCAAGATTGTTGACGCAGATGGTGACCGTGGAGCTGTCTTTGCATGGACTAAGGAGCGCTCGAACACCTCGTTTTCCCTGTGGCCGTCACGGAGTCCAGTCAAGACCTCCCAAGAGCTTGGGACCAGCGAACACGATAGTTTGTGGGTCACAGGCACACGCCCTCCCCGATGGGCCTTTTTCAGGCACTTTCCAGCAAACCGGAAAGGTTTTGGAACCCCTTTCTCCCTTTTCGAAATGCGTGGAGCCGTCCGCACCTGCAGCAATGCTCCGCCCCAGGACCTGACCACAATCGTGGTGCAATTGTCAAGGCCGCCTTGCGGGAGGAGACATTGCTCAGTCGCTAGTCGCCCCTTTTACAACACTGATGTACACAACCCATCACTGGCAGAGCTTACGCAAAATTCAAAAGAGTCCTCTAGTGAGTTATTATTCCCAAACGAAGGCGCGACGACTACACACGGATGAAGAATTACCCGCCAAGTGTTGGCGAGCAGTCTAAAAAAACTCTGACGGGAGAACAAGTAGAAGGGACAAGTACATAGGTGCTTGGATGGGCGCCTACAACTGGACACCAAGTGTGACCCGACACGACCTGCCTCACACCCCCTGAGCGCCCAGGTTTGGAGGGCCGTGAAACAATCGCTCAAACCCGTCACGCAAGGGCCGATCTCTTTTTGTCAGACGTGCAATGACGAAGCTAAAGGCCGGGATGCGTGCAAATACACGTCGCTGTTTGGCCATTGAACGTGGCCCAGTACTTCCCTCGATACAGAAGGAGGTTTTGGTCCGTGATGTTGCAATAAACAAGGATTCCTCAGAACCATTGGCTAAGTCTGCTTGGAGTGCAGTATTATTCGGCACAGATTGAGGGACATCTTTATTGGGGCTGCGCCTCCTCTGAACCAGATCAGCGGGCTCCGGCGCCCCTCAAGGTTGTCCGGCCGTCGCCTATGCCTTCCAGCCTATACGCTTGCACCTCTCCTCCGGTCTCACTTCCCGTTCAGTACGGCTCACATGGCGGTCCCGTGCGTACATAGACGACTATGCCTTCACGCCGCTCAGACACTCCTCTCCTTGAGCTGCGAACCTACACGCGTGGAAAACACTTATGTGAATTCGCCGCCCAGGGGTAAGGATGTTGATTACAGTAGCATCGTCTCGAGCGACTCCAAAAGCCGGTCAAGCTCAGTGCACGTTTTGCGGCCCGTCTCAAGAATATTCGCCCTCCGAGTGCACAGATAGGGCGACGTAGGCTTCGGCCAAATGCCTATCGGCGAAGGCGATTAGAACCATCGGGCGCGGGGTAATCGTTCTGGCGGCTACCATGGGGTTCCTTTCTTTGATGTGCCGATATCTCACATTCCTGTGGGACTATTCAGCGTGTCCTGACGCGAGCATGCCAGCGGTGTACCTCAAGTTTTTAAGCGAATCGCTAATAATAGCTATTCTGTCGCTCTACTAGTGGCCCGTGCGCCATTGATGTGGGTAGATTAGTTGGGTAGATCAAGCGCGTTATTCGGGAGAGTTCTGGTTCTCAAGACGGCATTAGCAAATTCGGTGCAAAATCCTGTTGTTTGGCGCTCTTGTTTGACGTAAATGGCCTCCCAGCTCTGGTTACCACAGTGGGCGGCAAGGGGTACAAAAGAAACCTCCAGCAAGCTTCGGAACAACGGGCGGTCGGAAACCGTTCGTGGGCCTCAGGTGTGCTGTTTTTTGTACCACACCACCGGCGCATGCTCCTTGGAATAGTTGCTGCGGGCATAGCCGTACTGGCCTTATGGCGCCGCCCGTTCATCGTCAATTGCGACCTCCTTCTCCACATGGGACCGGAACGTGCCTGCCGACCCTCTGCGACGCAAGCATCCACTCCAGATCGTGGGTGCCTTACGTGCACTCTTCCGCTGCAACAGTAGCGCAGGGTCCTCACCGCTCAAGGTGCGCGCGGGTCACGACTCCCGCAGCCAATCCCAGTTTCATGGCCTTTATGTCGTGCCTCACAGCAGAGCCGATTGATGAGCCCTTTCGCGCCGAGCAAATCCCACAAAGACCTATCATGGTGGCGGCCCGTAGTATGAAGCGGACTTGTTTATGAGGCTCTGCGCAGCTACGGCTTTGCAGCACTTTTGATCAGCGACCACCTATGGGAGTGAATGAATCGCCAGAATGGCAGGCTGTGGTTTTTGCTTCGACGTTTGTGTGGACAGCTATATGTGGAGGCGCTGCCACGGCGTGAGAGCACCATCATTGGGGCACTTCGGATGGATCTTGTCTTGCATGGCATAGGCGTCTCGGGTTCGTCACTTCACGGCGTAGCGCTATGAGTCTGAAGCTCGTAGAGTCCCGCGGCCCCTCGTTCTATGGTGCACCGGGAAACCCCAAAGCTGTTAGAAAATGTTAGCATGTTCGGTAACTGAGCTGCTTACCATGCTGAGGCTGTACGGCCAACATCTAAGTATTCCGTCTGTATGACAGCGCAGGTAGGTTACCTGTGTGACGTGCCTGGGCCTCCCGCCCTGGGGGCCTGGCCCCGGAGTGTGACAGTCGTTCCCGCTTGCGGACGGGTGTCTTAACACAGACACTGGGTGAGAGAGACTAGACAACTATATTGGCCGATTAGGCGAGTTTGCACTCTCTGTGCGCGCTTGGCTCGAATCGATCTGGGACGCAGCGGGAACTCATCACCATTTCATGTGCCTGGTCTAAGTGTGCCATGCCGGCCGGCATTCCGTACGGAAATCGAGAGAGTGGAGAGGGTTGCCTGGTCGTGTCTCGTACCAAGCAGCAGCGGCTGTACCTGCCCTTGTCCGGCACGTGCAGTGTATATGGCGAGAGCTATGCAACCGCGTCAAGCCACTCTGCCAGGTAACACACTTAGGCTGCCGTTATTGTTGGAGTGGGCCTGCGAACTAAATATTCAATAAGGCAGTATCAACCGTTGCGTATGGTTTTGCGGAAGCTCCGTCGAACGATGGTCTGCGCGTCGACCTGCCTAAACTGTGAGGTCCGCGCCTACAAACACGGTCATGCCGTAAATGTGACAACGATCGCCGCCTGGGCACTTGATTTTTTGCTGCTGGGCGGAGTGCTTTTGGTGGCTGCTTACACGCGTTGGGACAAGGCCGATCCGCACTCCTGCGGTCTACGCGTGCTGCAGGCCGAAGCATGCTTGCCACCTGGAGGGTTGTTTCGCGCATCAGGACTTGCGTACACCGGTGCACAACGACTTCATCCACCAATTGACTGCCAATAATAGATTGAGTTGCTGTGTAAGTGGTGCGCAGCGACTGGTATAATGGAAGCGCTATGGGTTCTGTTCTTCTTTTGTTTTTGTTACGTTATTGAAGTCACAACCATGTTATGTAGCTCGAGAATACCACTTTTTCTCAAACGAGTAACTCGACCTAGCAGCGATGGCGTTCCAGGACAAGTTGACAGGCGGCGCCCACGTTGTGCCGATTCTGTGGGAACCCGAGTTGGCTTGCTGCCGGGGCTTTTGTCACAACTGAGACACGCATTTTCGCAGGTATGTAACGCTTCCTGTAGTGTAGGATTTGTGTTACTCTATTCGAGCGGGGCCGTCTGGCGGCACCGTTGCATTTGTACATAGTAGTGTTACTTGAACTCGTTGTTTTAACTTCCCCAATACAGCTTTCTGTATTGCAAAAAAAAGAAAAAAAAAAAAACCCGTAGGTATAAGCTAGAATCACAAGCGACTCAATGGATGACTGTTACCATAATGTCGTTACAGCAGATCGAGTATTCCTCGTTCCAGATGAAGATAGTCGAGTACGGATTTATGTGTGTATATATATATTGTTATTGTTCCAACCGTGACCTGGTCGTTTGGGATTTGTAACAATAAACATGGAACATGTCACCTGTTTTATGGGTACACTCATCATTATCCATCATTCCCATCGATGGAGCGTATCGACGATGTGATTACATGCGATGAGCTACAAGCGGTTTTCCAACAAGCAGTGTGCGAGTGGAGAGAGGGAGTTGCAAAGCAGGTAGGAAAGCAATGTGGATTGTGGAGATTTATGGCCAAGCAATTGGGATCCTTGTGTGTATTGGGCTTGAGAGGCACCGTGATGCAAGCTGAATGACGTGCGATAGTCAACCGAGTCTCTATCTCTCATGGCGGCAGCAGCTAGGATGCTTTCTACCAAACCCCGTCAGGAAGGGTACGTCCATGGCATCCTTGTATGCAAGCCACGAAATGATGTGAGCTATGTCATGTGCAAGTACAACAATTGGGGCTTGTGACGTCGGATAGCACGGGAACTTTTCATTTACTTCTTCAAGTTCGGTTTGAAAGCGCTTTTTGGACAGGCCAACCATCACACACGCAACGATTTGTGTATCAACAGCCGCCCAGCGTTGACGGGTCGAGCTGCGCGGTCTTCGGTGGGGTTGACAGTTCTGCCCTGCGGCAGCTCTTGGTTTGATTCTCCATTACCTGAATTTTGATGCAACAAACTGCTCTGAGGATCACACTCCTGGTCAAATATTCGCGAGGATTATCCCTCAAACTGTGAACAAGATAACATTCACTTGTTCATAGCAAAATGTCTTACTTGGCTCACGTTGTCCGGGAATAAGCTGATGCCTGATGTCGGAGTTGGTGTCCGTCGTAAGGGTATATATGGGGATTTTGGTATGAATGATCAGGAGTGCCCTCGATCTATGAATCAACATCCTCTTCTTGTGGGGCCTTCAAGACAGTAGTATTGGGTTGCAGTATCTTGGAACCTGTACCGGAAGAGGAAGTCAAGGACCCAGGGAGAAGTTGAGAAATGCCCAATCAGGTTCATATGGTTGGCTAAGGTCATTTCGTTGAGTTCGTCTTATGTTATTGGTAGACCAAGGATGGTGAAACAGTATGGTGGTGCTTGTGGTTGGTCTATTCATATTTATACTAGACCTCCGGTTAACCATCTGTGTTCGAATTGGGCAAGGCCGTGAGGCAGCGGTGAATTATAGGTGCGTGCTGCGTCCACGAAACGTCTCAATAATTGTTCCGCGCATGGAAGTGTTGCAATTGATTCTTTCATGGTCGGCAACGTCGGGCGCGCAAAGTTTGCTATCGAAAATATGTAATGACACAGGACGTCAGTTGCCGGCAGAATGATTGATACTGATCCTTTGATCACTAGAGCACTGGCATTCCCCCCCCATTAGTGCACGAGATTGCAGCATCAGTGCAAGGACAAAATAGAAGCGGGACGTACACTGATCGAGATGGCGCTCGAATTGAATCCACAGGTTATAGGGGATCAGATATTGCGCCAAGTTCAGCATGACGATAGTCATTAGATTGTCTTGATGTACAATCAGCTTTGCTGTGATGTCATTAAGTGCAACTTGTCGAGAGTACATCACAGAATGTGTGGTGTAATGGAGAGCTCTCTCTCAAGTTCCTTTGGCCGTTGCAGTCCCTCTGTGCTTTACCTATACAGTCGGAGTATGTCCGTCGGGTAATCTTTCTTCTAGCATGGGGTCATAATGCATCAAGTATGATTAGTAGTACATTCAGTGACACGAAGAGAGGTTGGCTACAATTCAGAATATCAAGTTGTTGGAAATGGTGTCTATGTGCCTATTGGAAGGAGGAGAGCAGGAAAATGATATGGACATGATGTTCGGAGTAGAATATGCTGGATTTGTCATATCAGCTGACGTCCAGGTGATCAATGTTCGCCAGTTACGAGCTATGTGAGACTTGTTACCCTTGGTCTTGTTTCTGAGTACTGTTAAGAATAGTGTTGTGAGTCCGGTTGTATGGCAGTTCAAGTACATAGTGAAACCAACAGTTAATATTCAGTGATGATATAGGTACCTATTTGTAAGTGAATGATTGAGTAATCGATTGTGATTTGCTAATGTGAGTATGGATATTCTGGCGGATGTTAGTTAGGAGTGTGGGACAATCTGAATAGAGAGCTTGGGTCATGCATAGTAGAGTAGTAAAATGTGGACGTGAGAATGAAACTAAAGCTCAATAGCCTCTTGCTAGCTGCAATAAGAGAAGTGTAGATGGTGCTTGGTAATACAGAGGATCGGCTGCTCGCAGCCATCGTACTAGTGTCTATTATACAGAAATGAGTACAAAGACAGAATAGATGGCGGAGAGTACGTAGGACTGTCTGGTGTGACACCTGCTAATTTTCTCGGGCGTGTATGTGAACGCGATAATGGATGCTAGATGGGCCAGTCACCGATAGATAGACATCTATGTCAGTAGCATGGGAGCGGCGAGCTGGCAAAGACGAGGAGTGCCATAGTGGTCAGAATGCGTTCTGAACTGAGTGTGATGGTGGATGTGAGGAGACTGGTAGGGTCGGCGATGAGGCAAGTCACTCACTATAGACGAAGGATGTTGGTCGTGAAGGTCCTGGAGAAGTTGAAGATCAATGCTTACTCGCAGCTGTAGTTGCGTCCGATGGCTCAGATGGAGCTCATTAGCGAAGATTCTCAGTGTGATCTAAGTGCAGGGAGGCTGGTCTATGCGTAGGTGGGCGATTATCGATCTGCTGAGCGCTAGGAACTGTACTGTAGGTTGGGGACTTTAGTGGAGTGCGAAGGATTTGGTCTGTGTGACTGGGAAGTTACCTTCAGTCTGCACGCTGCTTCCATACACAAGCAACATGGGCGAGCGAGCGGATCAATGAAACGGTGGATATGTTATGCTCAGGGTATGCTCGGCGTGGCACAGTTGCGATGTGTTGAGATTATGGAAATATTGGCGATTTGTAGGGGTAACGGCGACATTCAAAAGGTCCCTCGCAGAATTGGCGAGAGCTGATAGATGTCTGGCTTTTTAGCTGGGGCCTGGTTACATCAAGGATCTCGTTGTACCTGATAGGCGTGGTACTATTCAGTCGCCAGATTATCATAGTTAGCGCAATGCGATGAGTCTTCAATGTCATTCGAGTGCGCGAGATCCAGGCCTTGTATGATGTCTATAAAATGAGCTTGATGCGATACTGTCAATGATGTGGCGGGGCCTTCGACATGGTTGGTAGGGGACATCTTGCATCGAACCTGGTCGTGCTTCTTGTAAGTCTTTACGGAGTCTTGAACTGAACGTACATTGTGCTCGTAGAGTAGGGTGCGTAGTCGATCTATTATTATTGGGATATTGTAGAAACTGCAGAGAATAAGGTCACTCACTGATAATCGTGTTTAATTTTCAAGTTCTGATTCAATGAACTTGTGGCTGTAACGGTGCTAGGCCATCAGTCATTTGTCCTGGAGAGAGTGCCTTAAGTCCAGGTGTTATGAACGAAAATCCTAAGCAGAGTTCAAGCATGGCGCGCCGTAATGCAGGGGAGGAATGCTCCTCGAGAGGTCGACGTAAAGAAGGGCATCCAAGTCGACTTCAGGACGAGAATTAAGTTTGGCACCACATGTCCTCATGACCAGATCCACGTTTAGTAAAATATGTCAGGTATATGCCTATGGGCTGCTGCGATGAACCTAGTGAACCATGCCGAGCAGTCCTTTCATTTCAAATTGGTGATGGTGGAGTCGGGACAAAGCATTACTGTGGTTTGTGGAATAGCCAGGCGCAGGACTGAGACGGATTGCGAGTCATGCGTAGGGCAACAATGAGAAATGGTGGCGGATGCGAGGAGAGATACAGGACGTGTGCCTGTTTTGAAACGGCTGGCAGTTAAAAGATCTGCTGAGTGGTAAGAGTAGACATTGAGATTGCGCCCAGATGCAAGAAAGTGAGCTGTACCTAGATAGAATAGCTCCGCATTACATGTGGCATATAAGGTTAGTCACCAGAGAATGACCTTTAAAATCAGGAAGCTATACAGAACTAAAGTCAGTTGATGAACCTATAGCAAGATAGTGGATCACACCGGCAACTGGCAAGGACCCGATTTTGATTTGTGTCTTGGAGTCTATGAATCATGTAAGTGGTAGATAGCGTGACTTGTTGCGCGAGCCAGTCACCGTAGAGCGAAATGTTGTTTTAGGTGGATTGCGGGGGCTAGGAATACTGCCAGTACGGAAACAGTGTGGGGAAAGAACTGAAATATACTGTAGGAGCTATGAGATGTTGGATGATGAGCAGCTGACTTCGCACCCTCTTATTGTGTGGGGGTAGGGGAAACATCTACACATTAAGCGTGACACGCGTGTATCACGGCGTGGTGACTCAGTGTGGACTCAACAAAACAGCCTATTTTGGGACCCGAGCCCACTTCCCTCTATCACCGGACTTCGTGCGCTGCGAAACAGCATGGGTGTTAGATGCGTAAAAAATAAGATGCGTTTGAACTGAGTATAAGCGTCGTTGATCGAGAACGAATTGTATTCAGCTGTAGCTTGAGATGAGAGTACGTCGTACTGGAGAATGTATGGTCAAGCAGGCGAGGTGTATGCCAAATGTCACTTCTGTACAGGGCTAAACTTGTGAGCGAAGAACTCCTCATGATCGAACACATCGTGATGGAGGTGTATGTGTGTAGTGGATGCTTCTATATGTACAAGTGCTCTAATGCCAAGTCTAATTGACCAGAATTTAAAGTATTTTTGGTTCGCTGAGTGAGCTCAGAACAGAGGGGTTTCAAGCAGCTGTTCTGGCATTGTGTGTTGTATTTGCGCTCGGCAGAATTAATAAAAATTTCTCAATAGAGATTGCGGTGAGAAAGTTGTAAAGATTAGATAAGGCAACTTTTTCCCTTAACAGCCAGAAGCCGGATATCCTGATGTGTTTGAATAGGAGTTTCTACTTGTGCGAGTTTTGCCGCCTGTGATCAGTAGCTCCGTCACTGGTACTGTCACATGTACAGAGTATGGCTTTTCCCGAGGTTACTGCATGCCAAATGCCTCTTCCTTCCACCACCCATGCATCCCTCAGTGTGATATCTTACTTGTAAGGTGACTTACTGCATATAGCATAGTAAATCTAGATTGGATGCATAGCTGTGTAGAATGCCTCCATCTAAAAGCTAGTGCGCAAAAGGGGAAAATAGCGGTCAAAATGTAAGCAATGAGGCAAGGCAGAGCAGCATAGTTTTGATTACAGCCATTGATGATAAACCAGTAAGGCGGCATCTGAAGGAGATGGAGACAAATTAGTCATGGATGTTGGACACAATACAAATGCGTGGAGGGCAAGCTAGCGGGATGAGGAGAGGTAAATTCAGACCTGCGATCTTCGAAGCTGCTATGTGAGTTTGTAGGCGAAAAACGGTCGGGATGCGAGGATGTAGACTTGGCAGAGTAAATGGAAAAGTAAAAGCCAGGAGCTCTCCAAGAAGCTTTATAATAGGGCTGAATACACATGGGCAATTGTCAGGATAGCTGCCTCTTGAAGCTTGTCGTGCCATCGGTGTGCGCTATGTATGAGCAGAAAAAAGTGCTAGAGATAGAGAGGCACGTTGGAGAAAAATATGAGTGTCAGATACCAAAGAGTGTACAATGAAGCTTAGGGTTGACGGAGAAGCTAGACAGTGAGTGACAAGAAAAAGGATATGATAAGAGAACAAGACTTGATGTCTGGAGTCAGCTGGTGCTGGGAGATGTCTGAGGCCGAAGGAAGCAGCTAAAGAGTGTCACAAAGCCATTGATTCACTTATGCATGGGTAGAAAGGAAATGCTCTTTAGGAGAGTGTATTCTTGTCCTCTGTTTTTGGAAAGTTCCATGAAAAGATAAGGCAGTGTTTTCAGAAGCTGTGAATCACAAGGGAAAGAGTTGAAATGTGATCAGAAGTCAGATGTATATTGTATCTGTCCTAGCTGTCGTGCCCGAGGTTTGACTTAAGGACCGAGGGAGAAAAAAACGCCTGCTGCGAGACAGAAGTTGTCTTCTTGCTGGGACTGGAATGCTAGAGACAAGCATTAAGAGAGAGGGCCAGCCACACCTTATGCACAAAGGATTTCTATACAGAGGACTAGCAAGGGACCTTATTGTTGCTACTTGATGAACTGGATTTCAATAGGATTATATTGGCCAAGTGATTCATGCTGTTTCAAAATCTGCAGGCATGACAACAACTGGATCTGTAGCAGGAGGACAGTTTCTCGTGGTAATTGTGGAGGGATGGATTGCCCCACAGATCCAAGCTAGGATATGAGATGATGAGAGACTGGGAGTTAGTTTATTCAATTGATCAATGGCATTTTCACTTACAATTCCTGGAATTGTAGCTATAGACCTTCATGCTGATGGGAACCAGTCATCGTAATAAAAAAACAATTATCAACTACTACAACTCCAAGGCATTGGGAACTGGAAGGCTGAAGATTTTGATTCTGCTGATGGACGAGAAACAAGCTACTCGCTTTCTTGGAATCATGCCTTCACTTGATGGCACGGTGAGCAGTCTTGAAGGACTGGGATAACAACTCTCAGAAATTACAGACATATTTAATAGATCCCCCAATGGGAAAACGCTATGGGGATCTTCTTCGCGACAGTGGACTTATTTGCCAAGCTGGCAGGATGCTTACAGATCATGGCAAAAGAGAAAAAGGATGTTGCTGACTAGAAAAAGGGAGATAGAGGCAAATGTCGCAGAAACTTGGAGAAGATTAAACTGGTGAGAGGACAATGCAGATTTGTTGCCAAAATCTTGGATGCATATAAAAAGATGGTTCAGGACAGGGTGGTCCAAGCAAATGGAAACTCTCTCTGAAAGATGAAACAAAAAGAGAGAGTAGCCAGGGATGACTGAAAAGCAGTGGTGAGCTGGGAAAAGAAGCATATGAAACACTTTTCAATCCTGAAAAAGAAGACTCTGAAGCTTTTTATTTGGGCTGTTGTGGGTGTCACAAGGATCTTAACAGTCAAAGCAGCTATGCTGAGGATGATTGCTGTGGTTGGGAAGAGAATGGGGGGTGTTACCACCACCAATAATTACTTGCAATAGGGATAATGCTGCTGTGCTTTAAGGAGATCTCTGACGCAAGATGCTATGACTGCCAGCACAGGAGCGTGCATTTACATGACAGCCAAGGGTGGGCATGAAAAGGCTACACAAATAGCTGGGGCAGTGTAAATCATAAAGATGATAAAAGGTCGTACCATATATCAGTTCCGCTTTTGGTGGGATAAGGAAAGACTAATGGCTGAATTCTTTCCCTGATACCTGCTCTACACTCATTTCCAATACATTGTGAGGGCTGCAGGAGTCTGTGCTTTGTGCATAAGGATTTAATCCTAAGAATAATTTGGATTTTGGCTCGCTAGGCAAGCAGACAACAAATTCAGTACATGGAAAAGAATTTATGTGAGCTTTAAAATGCCCAGCAACACCTTGGACAGAACTTGCGTGCTAGTCCTTATATGCCCAATTGTTGAGTCATCCTGTTATAGTGTGTGTAATCCATGGAGGCACACAATATGCTGGAGATGGGCCCTTCCACCATCAGTTATAAATTGGCCATTATAAAAAGTATCATCCACAAATCCAGAGTTTTGATTGGCATTAATGCTTCTCATGGAGGAAGGTGTACTTAAGGATTGAACTGTAAGTCACCTGAGATCATAAATAAAATCCAGAATTGAAATCAGGTTTACCACATCTGCAGCCACTGCTTTCAGATTCTTTGAAAGGAGCTGCCTAAAGGGTGGAAGCACTTCACATCAGAATTACCCTGGTGGTCTGATTGATGAAGCAACTGTGAGGAGGAAGGATATGGCATGGTGCCAAACAACAAAATGAATGTCAATGAAGGGGCCTTGGTTCATTCAGAGTTTTGTGATGGCGAAAGCAGCCTCGCTTACATATTCAGTACAAATTGCCGCCAGGCAATGTTTCAACAATAATGAAACTCAGGCATCAATGGCGCAAAGTTTCAGGCCACACCTGATGATTTCGAAGTTTTTACACCAAGAGGACAGATGGTCAAAGGGTGTAGCAAAGCAGAGGAAAACTGGAGATCATTGATCACACAGAAGCAAGGATAGCCAAGAAGGTGGATCAGCAAGAGCACGACAAGAAAAGATTGCATCCAATGTTTGCCAGAATTGGCAAGCATTGAACGGTCATTATGGACAAGGATACTGTGTAAGACTTGCAGGGGAGAAACTTCGAGATTATTTCAGTGCATTTAAGGCAGCAGGGGCCCCAAAACAATGAAAACCTGACCAAGAAGAAGCTAGGTTTTCAAGAGCTCAGGCAAGCATTGCACAGCAGTTGACCTTTACCACAATGGGGAATGGAGCCCTAACAAAGGGCAAGGACAATGGAAATGAAGAAGAAGCAATGAGAATGAAGAGGAGAGGAGTAATTACTGTCGGCACTGAGGGCAAGCCTCAATTCTAAAAGTCAAGAAAAGGTCAGCAGTCAGCGAGTCAATCACCCGCTGTGATAGCCAAGCACTAGCCGATGTTAAGACAAGCAGGGTTAGTAGGGTATCGGGAATGAGGCTTGGTTTGGGATGAATCAGTCGTGATGTGGTGTTAGTCACACATCACGCAACGTCGAAGATTGCTTGCTGCATGAAGGCCTCATGGTTGGATGGGTATAACCTAGCATTTGTCACTCCTGTTCTTTCCTCCTTCGCCCCCACCACATAGCCAAGTCTACACTCCCCATATATCACTGTCCTTAACCCTCCCTAGCTTACTTATAAGCAATCATGGATGACTGTTGGACTATATAAATGGCTTAAATGATTCAAATTTGATTTGTAAAATATTTAAAAAATGAAAAATAAGCTTCTTGGCTATATGTGATGCTACACTCATGTCTGAGCTCCCTGATCCATTTTTTCCAATTCAATCAACAGTGAAGAGTTATTTGATTTACATTTTCATGCTCTGTCTGGCCGAAGACACAGATTTGGCTCCTCCCCAGTTGCCTGATGCTACCTTATCCATTCAGAGCCTCCCTCTGGAATAAAGGGCAGTCCCACTTCACTTCCTATTCACCCTCAACAGGTGAGTGTGGCTAACCATTTTTTTATATATTTTAACTACTTAATGTCATAGCCCCTGTTGTCAATTTACAGACTTTTATTCCTCCTTGTGGAGCCCAATTCAGCTTCAATACACATTCCCTGTCAGTTTCCTCAGCAGGTCAGCAGTCATGAATCATTTGATCAGATTTCAGACCAATATCTACAGCTTCAATCTCTACCCAAAGAGTTGCATACATCCTCTGTTTTCCACTAAAGGACAGAGACCGGACCATTTCTCCATCCAGTTTCCTGGTGCTCTTAAAAGCTTTCTCCCAGAAGAAGAAGACTAAAAAGATCAGTTCTTCCAGCTTACCACAGAAAAATTGAAGTGGTCCTTGTTGATATCAAATCCGTCGGTACAAGGATTGGACAGCTACTGAGAACAACACTACTTTTTGGAAAACCCTTTGGGTTTTGATGATGATGACTTGTTTGAAAAGCTTGAGAAAAATCTAATTAAAGTTTTTAGAAAAGGTTACTAGATTCATTGTGATATTCTTTCCAATTCTGAATACCTCAACAAAGCTTCATAGATGATCTGTTTCCCAGCTGCTCATACGGGAATCATTGAAAATCCAATTTGAGAGGCTTAAAAAGACTTACGAAGCAGAATAGTTGAATTTGACCATGGACAGGATGGGGGTGGAGATCCTCACATGTCTGACAGTGTTTGGTGCTGATATCATTGAGATATTCACTGATTGATTTTCAGGGTCAAATTTCTAAAAAAGGAAATTGATAATGGATTGTCCAGTGGCGGGTTTCCTAAAATAGAAATAGCGCCCTTCGGACTTGCCATTTTGGGAAATTCTACTCACTGTTGGTGATGATGGGCAGCAAGAAATTGCAATATCTCCCTTGATACTGAATATGTTTGTGGCGCTTTTTTTTGGAATGTATTCCTTATATATATATGCACTTATCCAATATGTTAGAATGTAAAAATGCTAATAGTTTCTGTCACAATGCAACATGTCTTGCTCACTGTTGTTGACAGTGAGGAGCAACAAATGACAATATCTCCATCAATACTGGTTGTTTGTGTGGCGCTTTTTTGGTATGTCCTTATTAGGCATATAGAAAGGTATTTGGAATGTTGGAATCCAATAGTATGTACCAATCATGCCACAAATAAAATTGGTATGCTCACTGTCTGCCACAATGAGCAGTATTATCTCCACCAAAACAGAATCTTCTTGTGGCACTTTTTTGATTTTTGATTTCTTATGATAACAGAGTGTCATTAAGGGTGTTCTGGAAGCAGATTAATGGGTGATTTTCAGGTTCATGATAAAAGTCTGAACATGATACAGAAAGACTGGCTGACAAGTGGACATGTCAGGAAAATGGGACATTCCACTTGATGTTGCCTAAGGATCCTCTATTGAAACTGTCCTAATGTTTATCTTTGTTTGGTATGATCCAAATCAAAAACAGTGCCACAAGAAGATCTTGTTTTGGTGGAGATAATACTTTCATTGTGGCAGACAGTGAGCATACCAATTTTATTTGTGGCATGATTGGTACATACTATTTGGATTCCAACATTCCAAATATCTTTCTATATGCCTAATAAGGACATACCAAAAAAGCGCCACACAAACAACCAGTATTGATGGAGATATTGTCATTTGTTGCTCCTCACTGTCAACAACAGCGAGCAAGACATGTTGCATTGTGACAGAAACTATTAGCATTTTTACATTCTAACATAGTGGATAAGTGCATATATATATAAGGAATACATTCCAAAAAAAAGCGCCACAAACATATTCAGTATCAAGGGAGATATTGCAATTTCTTGCTGCCCATCATCACCAACAGTGAGTAGAATTTCCCAAAATGGCAAGTCCGAAGGGCGCTATTTCTATTTTAGGAAACCCGCCACTGGACAATCCATTATCAATTTCCTTTTTTAGAAATTTGACCCTGAAAATCAATCAGTGAATATCTCAATGATATCAGCACCAAACACTGCCATACAACCACATTTAGAAAGCCACTGGCCAAGGCTACACAATTGGTTGACCCTGAAATTATGTCATTGTTCCTTTATAGGAGATTCAACCCTGAAAATCAATCAGTGGATATCTCAATGACATCAGCACCAAACACTGACATACAACCACAATTAGAAAGCCACTGACCAAGGCTACACAATTGGTTTGACTCTAAAATTATGTAATCTCCTTTTCAGGAAATTTGACCCTATAAGCAGTACTGGTGGGAAAGTGGTATATTATAATGTCCTATGGTGGGTGTATTATAATGTTGTGTATTATAATATCACTGGCATGTGCTGATCTGGCAGCAGTATGTACATTATAATGGGAAAAGATTATAATGTTGTGGACAACATTATCATGTGAGATATAGCAGTTGCTGGCAAACATTATAAAACAGCTACAAGGATCCCTCATGCCTGACTGGTGCTTTGAGACCATGGTAGAAATGCGCTATCTGGTTCGTGTCGGGTTTGTAGGCTATAAAAAACAAGTCATATGTATACGACCTGACGTCAAGGTCCGCCTGGTACCATTGCGCCCAAACTTTAAGGATCAGAACGTTCTGGAAGTGTTCAAAATCACAGCAGGCGGGGTTGGCCCAGCTCAAGTATGACGATAAGCATAAGATTCTGGTGATCATTTGTGACAGTATGATCGTCGGATCGGGGAACGACATCGCTTCTTGACCTCATACCACCACCATCTAGCCGTTTTCCCACGGCCTGGCAGTGGTATCTGGACACTGTCGTCTGCGCTCAACGACTAGTTAGCAAGTCTTCTCCGGTTTCTCTTCTGCGCCTTGAGCTTGCTCAGCACTTGTTTCTCTCTTCCACTGCCTCTAGCGATTTCTTTTCCCCTCACCCTCCCCCCCTTGGCCTAGCGCGTTTTCCTTGGCCATGGAGCGCTGCTCCCCTCCTCCCCTCCCTCCCGCCGCTCATGCAACTCACACCTCGCCTTCGAGGGTATTTCCGGATGCAGGTGTCCCAAAACACTGCACACATTCGAAGTTTACGCTATCCGACTTAGCGTTCTTCTTCTACTCTGTCACCTCCTCCGAGGACGATCTTTGCGGTCCACTCTCCGACCGCCCCACCTCCGAATTGTTGTCTGTCGCGCTTGAACATCTTATGACACCTTGCGCAATATGCTTTAAAACTCGTTTCGTGTCGGACTGCCTCCACTTTGGCACGTGCCATAAATGCGGCAGACGCCGCATGGACGCCGCATGCACTCATGAACTTTTTGTGCATGCCGAAATGCTGTTGACAGTCCTGGAACCATTAGAGGACAAAGTCCTATTTTTCGAGGAGCACCATCGGCCTCCTCCCGCTAGCCAGCGCAATTGCTCCCCTGCGCTGTCGGACTTTGGCACACTCCCCGTCTTTGAGGCGGGAGACTCACAGGCTCCAGCCCCAACCCTTGGTGCGGAAGCGCCGCCAGACAACTCCCAACGTGGGGGATTGCTGGTGGACCCGTCGCTGGAATACCTGATCTTGACAACTGGACCGAGGAAGAGGTGTTTTTCGCACACCCCACCCTCACGTTCTGCATCGCGCGCATCCAGCGCCCTCGTTCATCCTCGCAGGCATCCCGATCCACAGGGCGCATGTCCACTCAGGTTGCAAAGCTGGTTCACCATCTGTATATCCGGAGGTTGGCTCAAGCCTCGGAGCCTCCATCGTCGCCTGGACAAAATGCTCCAAGACGTTCTGGTTCCAGCATCCCAGGAACTATTTGATGACCGCCGTGCGTCGCATGCTGAAACAGTTCATAGGCCCGATCACTTGGATGTGCTATGATGACATGAAGGAGGCCCTACAGGCCGCCCCTTGGACCCGTGCTCACTGTGCGGACATTTTCGCTTCCTTTCCAAAGACTGTGTGCATATTGGCCACTGCACGACTTGCGGGCACCCACAAATTCGAGGAAGCCATCAAGGACCCCTCACATTTTACGTCTCGTGTCGCAGCGCAGATGGTTGTACGCGCCATAGAACAGGACTACTATACTATCTCCTCCAGACGATGAGGAGTCCGATGCGGGCGACGAAGACAGCATGCATGTCGAGAACCAGGTGGATCCCTTGCATCCGCTCCCTCTCCTCCTACTCGCTCAACGCCCCCTCCCCGCAGCGGTGGTCTCGCCTCAGATAAGACCCTCGGGCCCGACCGTGCCTCCTCACAGATAGTCCTGTCTTTGGTCTCACCTTCTCCGCTCCCGACCGCTCTCCCTTCAGTCAAGGACCAGCCCCGGCTTTGCCCCTTCCTCCTCCCCTAGTCGTCTTTCTGCGGGATCATACTGCTTGCTGAGCCTGGCTCCAACGCTGGACCCCCCTCCCTTTTTTATCGACTCCCAAACACTTTCACGACAAACTTAAGTTCTTCCACGATCACTGCCAGCAGGTCGTCCGGAAACATGACGCTGCAGTCAACACGGGATCCGACACAGTCAACTCCCTCTTCCGAGGCATAGTCAATAGCCCCATCAATGCCTCCCACAACCGTTTCGCGGTGCTCGACCCCATGGAACCGGATCCACCCCTCCCCAAGAACAGCTGACAGCTCCTCCTCCACCCCTCCCACAAGAACAGCGGACAGCTCCTCCGCCCCGTCTGGTCCCCACTGTAGGGGCCGGCTCTGGACCTCCCGTGGAGCACTTTGCGTCACGTGATTCTTCCGCCCATCCGACATCCACTATCCAGCGCATCGCATCACATCTGCAGCACACACAAGAGGAACTGCTCCGTGCACATCCGCTCATCTCCGCTACGTATCGCACATCTGCGCAGCATGACTTCTGACACGGATTGACGGGACATTCTTTTCTAGCTCACAACCCTCCCCCTGTCTACCTGTTGCTTTGATAGTGTAGAGTGTTATTACCACTTTGCCCATTTTGCCTCGGGCCACATGCCTTCTGCAGACTACCAGCAACGGTTCCACCCCAACTCTGCCACTGAATGTACAGTCTGCTGCCATCAACCTCCCTTGACCCGTTCCCACATTATGTGTAAGTGCGTGAGGTATAAGAATTGTTTCTCTTCTGTCTTTTCTTTCCTACACTTAAAAAACAATTTCATTGCTTTAGTTTCCTTTTTGAAGGATAACCCTCAGCAGGATCCTTCCAAGACATTGACTCATTTGTGCCAGATGCACTCCCATGGACTCGAGCCGGCTTTTGTTGGCTTTTCTGCAACCAGGACATTTTACTCTGTATGTAAAACCCTCCTGTTCTATGGTCTTCCCTTTGTTACCTCTACAAGCGGGCCCTTATGGCTCCGTTGTCATCTTTAATCATGTAGTCTACTTTGTCTCATGATCTACTTACCTAAATATATCCATTCAAAAAATAAAAATAAAAATAAAAATAAAAATAAAAAAAAGACAAAGGGGAGCAAGTCACTTGGCAGAGTATTCAGCCTGAGAGTGAAATTCAAGACGAACTTGACGATGAACTCGAGTATGCAGATTTTTGATCATGATACTATCTATTTGATTGGATTTCAATGCATAATAATCATATCCAACTTTTGCAATGGCCCAAATGGATTGGAACCCTAGGTATAAGACCCGGCGTCCACCGTACATACCGGCGGATATGGAAATGGAAGCGGCATTCATACTCAAGTGTATGGCAATTCAATTTGACTCAGGGACGGCACAACAATGTTGTGACGCATTGTATGCAGGGCTGACAGATGCCTGGAACACGTTTGCGCGGACCCCGAAACCCAACAGCAAGCCCAACCGCTGGTTCTCTCAGGAGTGCCGCCATGCCCTTGAGGAGGTGGACCGTGATCCCACCACGGCCAACCGTGCCCGCTTCACTGCGGCCTGTCGGAAGGTGAAGCAAAAGTTCTTCGACGAGAAAATAGATCAATTGTGCGCAGATGGTGACCCGTGGAGCTGTCTTGCATGGACCAAGGAGCGCTCGCCACCTCGTTTCCCCTGGGTGGCCGTCGACGGAGTCCCAGTCAAGACCCTCCCAGAGCTTTGGGACGCAGCACACGATCAGTTTGTGGGTCAGCAGGCACAACGCCCTCCCGATTGGGCCTTTATTCAGGCACTTCCCAGCAAACCGGAAAGGTTTTGGCACCCCTTCTCCCTTTTCGAAATGCGTGACGCCGTCCGCACCTGCAGCAATGGCTCCGCCCCAGGACCTGACCACATATCGTGGTGCATTGTCAAGGCCTGCCTGCGGGACGAGCACTTTGCTCAGTCGCTAGTCGCCCTTTACAACACTATGTACACAACCCATCACTGGCCATCGCAATTCAAAGAGTCCTCTATGGTTATTATTCCCAAACCGAAGCGCGACGACTACACACGGATGAAGAATTACCGCCCAATTGCTCTACTCAATTGCTTTGGAAAGCTACTCATGAAAATCATTGCTCTTCGCCTACAACTGGACACCATCCGACACGACCTCCTCCACCCCCTCCAGTTTGGAGGCCTGAAACATCGCTCAACCGTCAACGCCAGTCTCTTTTTGGTCAACTGCATACAACAAGCCCGGGATGCTGGCAAATACACGTCGTGTTTGGCCATTGACGTGGCCCAGTACTTCCCCTCGATACAGAAGGAGGTTTTGGTCGTGATGTTGCATAAACAAGGATTCCCAGAACCATTGCTAAGTCTCTTGGAGTCATATTATTCGGACAGATTGACATCTTTTATTTGGGGCTGCGCCTCCTCTGAACCCAGATCAGCGGGCTCCGGCGCCCCTCAAGGTTGTCCGGGCTCGCCTATCCTGTCCAACCTATACGTTGCACCTCTCCTCCGGTCTCACTTCCCGTTCAGGACCACGGCTCACATGGCGGTCCCGTCGTACATAGACGACTATGCCTTCACCCGCTCAGACACCTCTCTTGACCGCAACCTACACGCGTTGGAAAACACTTATGAATTCGCCGCCCAGGTTTTTGGTTACATAGGCATCGTCTTCGAGCCTTCCAAAACCAAGCTCATCACTTTTGCGCCGTTCAAGAAATCCGCCTCCGATGCAACAGATAGGCGACGTAGGCTTCGGCACACCATCGTGCGATACAACCTCGGAGTATCTGGCGCTACCTGGGTTTTTTCTTTGATTCCAATCTCACATTTGACTATCACGTACAATTTTACACTAATAAAGCTTTGTCCTCTACTAGTGCCTTGCGCATGATTGGGAATGCGGTTCGGGGACTTCTGGTTTCAAGACGGCTGCAAATCGTCAAATCCTGTGTTTGGCCTCTTTTGACGTATGGCCTCCCACTCTGGTACCACATGGGCGGCAAGGGAGTACAAAGACACCTCCACAAGCTTCGGAAAGCCCAACGGGCGGCGGCCGTCTGGGCCTCAGGTGCTTTTTGTACCACCCCCACCGGCTCCTTGGAATATTTGCTCGGCCTTCCGCCCGTTCATGTCACATGCGACCTCCTTCTCCACAGGGCCGGAACGTGCCTTGCCACCCTCGACGCCAAGCATCCACTCCAGATCGTGGTGCCTTACGTCACACTCCCTGCACATGCGCGGGTCCTCACCCGCTCCAAGGTGCGCGCGTCACGACTCCCCAGCAACCCATTTCTGGCCTTTAGCGCCCTCAGCCAACCGATTGATGAGCCTTTCGCGCCCACAAACCCCAAAAACATATGTGGCTCCCGTTTGAGGGACTTGTATGATGGCTCTCAGCTACGCTTTGCACACTTTGATCACCCACCTATGGGAGGTGATGAATCCCAATGGCAGCTGTGGTTTGCCGACTTTTTGGACACCCTTTCAAGCTGGAGGCGCTCACCGTCGAGCACCATCATGGCCACGGATGGATCTTTCTTGCATGGCATTGGCGTCTCGGGTTTCGTCACTCCAAGCGCATCTGAAGCTCGTAGAGTCCCGGCCTCCTCGTCTTATGGCACGGAAACCCAAGCTTTAGAAATGTTAGCTCGGCACTTGCTTACCTCTCAGGCTGTCGGCCACCATATCGTCCTGGTTGACAACCAGGCCGCTGCGACGGGTGTCTTTAACACAGACCTGGTTGACGGACAACATATTGCCATTCGATTTGCCACTTCTGTGCGGGCTTGGCTCGACGCTGACCAGCGGAACTCCATCACCATTTCATGGTGCCCTAGCCATCGCGGCATCCCTGAAAACGAGGTGGTCGACCAACTGGTCGGCTCGTACCAGAGCACGGCTGTCTGCCCTTTTCGGACTCGGATCACGGAGCAGCAACGCTTCAAGCACTCTGCAGGTACACACTGGCGCCTTATGTGGGCCTCACAAAAATATCAAGGCAATAACCTTCTATGGTTTTGGGACTCTCGACGTGCTCTCCTGCCTACACTTGGGTCCGCCCACAAACACTTCATCCGTAAATGTGACAACGACCCCGAACTTTTTTCGCGCTTTGTGCGCTTCACCTTGGGACACATGCCCTCAGCGGACTACTGCCAACGCTCCTACCCCGCTTCGCATCAGGACTGCAACACCTGCCACAACCAACCACCAATGACCCATACCCATATCATGTGTAAGTGCACGAGGTATAGGAACCGGTTTCCTTCTTTCTTTTCTTTTTTACGTTTGAAGAACAATTATGTAGCTCTCATCACTTTTCTCAAAGATAACCCGACCGCGGGCTCTTTCCAGGACATTGACAGCGGCGCCCCAGGTGTGCCGATTTGGACTCGAGCTGGCTTCTGCCGGCTTTTTCACAACTAGAACCATTTACGCAGTATGTAAACCTCTCCTGTAGTTAGGTCTTTTTGTTACCTCTATTAGCGGGCCGTCTCGGCACCGTTGCATTTGATACATGTAGTTACTTGAACTCTTGTTTTACTTCCCCAATACACATTTCTATTCAAAAAAAAAAAAAAAAAAACCCTAGGTATAAGCTAGATCACAATGGCTCAAATGGATGACTTTCCATAATGTCTACAGCAACAGATTCCTCTTCCAGATGATTAGCAAGCGGAGTTGGGATAAATATGCATTTATTGTTCCAACCGTAACCTCGTTTGGATTTGTAACAATAAACATGGAACATCTATTTTTAGGTACACTCATCATTCCCATCATTCCCATCGATGGACGACGACGATAGTGATTTTCAGCATGACTACACGGTTTTCCAACAAGCAGTCGAGGAGGAGGAGTTGCAAGCAGAGGAAGATGTGGATTTGGAGATTATGGCAGCATTGGGGATCCTTGTGTATGGGCTTGAAGAGGCACAGTGACTGCAAGCAGAGCGTCGATATCAACGCCATCTCTATCTCATGCGCAGGGATCTTCTACCAACCCCTCAGGAAGGTACTCCATGGCATGCCTTGTATGCAAGCCAAAATGATTGAGCATTCATCACAACAATGGGGCTTGACGTCGCAACTTTTCATTTACTTCTTCAGTCTGGGTTTGAAGCCTTTTGGAACAGCCAACCCATCCCACGAGCTGATTGTGTATCAACAGCCGCCCCACGGCTTCGGTGGCGGTCTCTCAATGCCTGCGCAGCTCTTGGTTTGATTCTCCATTACCTGAATTCAACAATGCTCGAGATCACACTCTGTCAAATATTCGCAGTTATCCCCTCAACTGTGACAAGATACATTCACTTTTCATTACAAATCTTACTTGTTACGTTGCGGGAAATGCCTGATGCCTGAGTCGAGTGGCCCAAGGGTATAGAATTTGATGAATACAATGCCCTCATTATTGAACAACATCCTCTTCTTGTGGGGGCCTTCAGAACAATAGATGGGTTGAATTTACCTGTAGAAGAGTCAAAGGACCAGGAAATTGAGAATGCCACATTCAATGGTTGGCTTCAAGGTCATTTCGTGAGTTCAGTCTTTGTTTTTGGACCAAATGGTGAACAAATTGTTGCCTCATTCATATTTACTACTCTCAAACTCACTGTTTCAATTGGGCAGGTGATATTCTTGCCACAAATCTCAATTGTCCAGGAAGTTGGCATGATTCTCATGTCGCACGGCCAATCTACGAAAAATTAATGACACGGACTCCAGATGAATACTATCTTGTCACAGACACTGCATTCCCCCATGGCACAGATCAGATTGCAGGCAAAATAAAGGCACTAATGAAGGATGGCACTCGATTACCATGGGATCCCATTCAGCATGACAAAGCATTGAATTTTGATCAACAGCTTCTTTCATACTGGCAAACATCAGAATGGGGAATGAGAGCCCTCCAAGGTTCCTTTGGCCGTTTGCAGGTCCCTCTGTCTATTACCTACAGTAATGTCCGTGCTAATCTTCTAGAGGTCATTGCACAATTATATAACATTCGTACACAGAAGGTTGGCTACAATCAAATCAAAAGTGTCTATGTGCCTATTTGGAAGGAAGGAGAGCAGGAAAAGTTATGGAATGATTTCGAGAATATGCTATTTTCATCACAACGTCACAGTGATCATGTTAGTAGATTTCACCTTGTTGTTTCTGATACTTAGTAGTGGGCAGTTCAAGTTCTGTGAACCAACAATTAATATTTCAGTGATGATATAGTCCTATTGTAATGAAGATTAATGATTGTGATTGCTATGAGTAAGGAATGATGTTGTAAGTTGGACATTGAATAGAGAGCTGGGTATCATAAGAGGTTGTATGTGGACTGAGAATGAAACTAAACCTCAAAGCTTGCTTGTGCAATAAGAGATGTAGAGGGTGTAACAGAGGATGGCTGCTCATCAGCCATCACAGTTGTACTATTATCAGAATGAGACATAAGAGATAATGCGAGAGGTACCAGGACTGTCTGGTGCACCTGCAATTTCCTCGTCTGAGTGAAACCATTGGACTGAATGGCCATCACGATGATAGACATCATGTCAGTAATGAGGGCAGTGCAAACGAGGAGTGCAAGTGGAGCCAGAATGTTCTGAACTGTGAGTGGATGAGGAACTAGGGCGGCGATGAGAGCACACTAAAGAAGATTGTCGTGAAGTCCTGAGAAGGTTAAGCATCTCTGCACGATCTGCACGACGCTCAGCATCATGCCGAAGATGCTCAGCCTCAGTCAGCTGTCTATGGAGGGCATCATTCTGGCGCTGACTGTCACGTAGTTGGTTAGTGAGTGCGAAGATTTGCTGTGACTGGAAGTTACCCAGTGCACGCTCTTCATCACAAGCAACATGGGCAGAGGGATCAAGAAAGGTGGATATGTTAGCCAGGAGATCTCGGCTAGGATTGCGTGTGTGAGATGTAGAAGATATGCGATCTGTAGGTACACGACATGCAAAAGGTCCTCCAGAATTGGCAGGAGCCTTAGATGTCCTTTTAGCTGGGCCTGGTTTACTCAAGGACTCGTTGTCTGAAGGTGTACTATCAGCCCGATTATCATCAGCATCGATGATCTCAATGTCATCGAGGTCGCGAGATCCAGCCTTATCATTCATAAGATCATTGATCTCATGTGCGCGCCTCACATGTGGAGGGCATTCTGCATCACCTGTTGGCTTCTTAGTCTTTACGAGCTTAACAAGTAATCAGAGATCATGGTTATAATAGAAACTGCAGAGAATACTCACTTGCTTAAATTTAGTTTTAAAACTTGGGCTGTACGCTCACTACAGGCTAGCGCCCAATCTCCTAGTCCAAGGTGTTGAATAAAATCACTAACGGAGATTCAGATGGCCGCAAGAGGGAGATGCTCCTCGAGGAGGTCGAAGAGGGCATCCAAGTCCCCAGCAGAATAGTTGCCCCCCCCCCCCCACCCCCCCCCCCCCCCCCCCCAACCCCCCCCCCCCCCCCCCCCCCCCCCCCCCCCCCCCCCCCCCCCCCCCCCCCCCCCCCCCCCCCCCCCCCCCCCCCCCCCCCCCCCCCCCCCCCCCCCCCCCACCCCCCCCCCCCCCCCCCCCACCACCCCCCCCCCCCCCCCCCTAACACCCACAACACAATACCATGCCACGAGCCTTTCTACTTGCGGTCTTGGAAATAGACAAACCACATTAGCACACCACATCCTTCATTTACCAAAACAACACAATGATGATGGCTGACCGTCGGCACACACAACGCCACCAATACACTTGTCAAGACACATAATAGCTGGAATAGCCCACGGACATACACGCAACATCGCGACTAGGCCCCGGAGACAGAAGAACACCATGAAGAAATATAAGAAGAAAAAGAGATATGAGAGAGAGAAAGTAACAAAGAAGAAATATAATACCTAGCCTGTTGAAACGGCGGCGCGTAAAAAGCTCTAGGTCTAAAGGTAACATTAGATTGCGCCCAGATGCAAGAAGTGAGCTTACTCTAGATGAATAGCTCCCATTCATTGGCATAGTAGCACCAGAGAATGCCCTGTTAAAACTAGGAAGCTATACAACAAAGTCAGTTGATAACCTAACAAGATAGTATCAACACGCAACTGGCAAGCCCGATTGATTTGTGATCTGGCTTGAATCATGATAAAATGGATGCATAGGATAGTGCGATGCATCGATTATGGATAGGGAGCGAGCTAGGAATACATGCCAGGACGGAAAAAGAGTGTGGGGAAAGAACTGAAATAACTTAGGAGATGAGATGTTGGATGAGACATGAAAACCCACCTCTTATTGGGGGTGGGCAATCTCACATAAGCGTGACACGCGTGACACGCGTGTGCACAGCTCTGACTCACCAAACACTTGACCCACCCACTTTCCCCTCTATCACCACGCTCAAACAGCTTGTAGTAGAGTAAAAATAAGATGCTCTTGAACTTAGCTACAAAAATGTATCAGCTGTAAATAAGATAATAGGATAAGAATAATGCAGCAGCGCAGCTTGCATGCCAAATGTCACTCCGTCACAGGGGCTTAAACTTGTGCAGCAGAACTCCATCAAAAACACATCGGATCAGTTAGGTGTAAGGGGAAAGGTTGCTTCTATGTACATGCTCTCAACTATCTTATTGACCAGAATTTAAATATATTGTCCTGATAGCCCAAACAAGGGGTCAAGCAGCTTGTTCGGCATTGTGTCAAGAATAATCAAAAATTTCTCAATAGAGATCGTAGAGTATGTAAATAGAAGCAACTTTTTCCCTTACACCAAACTGATCAGATGTGTTTGAGGCACATGCGAGGAGTCTCTACCTGTGACAGTACCGTCACTTACTGTCACATGTAACAGATATGGCTTTCCACGAGGTTTCTGCATGCCAAACCATCTTTCCTTCCACCACCATCATCCCAGTGTATATCTTACCTTGTAAGTGTACTTACTGCATTATACTATAGTAAACTAATGATGCATAGCTGTTAGAATGCCTCCATCTAAAGCAGCAAAGGGGAAAAAGCAGCAAAATGTAGCAAAGGCCAGGCAAGCAGCTAGTTCTGATTACAGCCATGATAAACCAGAGGCCATTCTGAAGGAGATGGAGACAAATTATCATGTGGCTTTGGACACAATACAATGCCTGGAGGGCAAGCTAGCTGATGAGGAGAGTAAATCAGCTGCTCTTGAAGCTGCTATGGAGATTGAGCAAAAAAAGTCTTTTGAACTTGAAGTAGACTTGGAGAAAAGGAAAAAGAAAACCAGGAGCTCTCCAAGAAGCTTTATATAGCTGAAAACAAGGGCAATTCGATACTCTTGAAACTGCTCTCCAGATAGAGCAGAACAAAAGTGCTGAGGATGAAAGAGCAGTTGGAAAAAAATGATGTCAGATACAAGAGCTGTCAAGAAGCTTAGGGTTGAGAGAGAGCTAGACAGTGCAGTGACAAGAAAAAAGATATTATTAAAAGAACAAACTGATGTCCTGAAGTCAGCTGTCTGGAGAGTTCCAAGAGCCAAAAGGATACACTAAAAAGTGCAAACAAAGCCATTGATTCACTTATGCATGTAGAAAGGGAGAATGCTACTTTAAGAAGTGATCTTTCCTTGTGTTTGTGAAAGTTCCATGAAAAAGATAAAGTCATGTTTTCAGAAGCTTGATACAACAAGGAAAGAGTTGAAAAAATGTAAGAAGCAGATATACAGGTTGAAAGGACGATGTAAAAAGCTGCTGCACAGAAGTAGCTTGCAATGACTAAGGCTAGAGAACAAGCATTAAGAGAGAGGGCCAGCCAAAACCTTATGCACAAAGGAGTCTATACAGAGGTACAAGGAACCTTATTTGTCTACTTGTGAAAGCTGGATGTTCAAAGGATTATATTGGCCAAGTGATTCATGCTGTTCTCAAATCTGCAGGCATGACAACAACTGGATCTGTTAGCAGGAGGACAGTTTTCTCGTGTAATTGTGGAGGGATGGATTGCCACACAGATCCAGCTAGGATATGAGATGATAGAGACTGGGAGTTAGTTTATTCAATTGATCAATGGCATTTCACTTACAATTCTGGAATTGTAGCTATGACCTTCAGTGCTGATGGAACCAGTCATCGCAATATCAACTACAACTCCAGGCATGGAACTGGAAGGCTGAAGATTATGATTCTGCTGATGGGATGAGAAACAAGCTACTCGCTTTCTTGGAATCATGCCTTCACTTGATGGCACAAGTGAGCAGTCATTGAAGGACTGGGATACAACTCTGCAGACAATTACAGACATATTTAATAGATCCCCAATGGGAAAACGCTATGGGATCTCTTCGCACAGTGGACTTATTTGCCAAGCTGGCAGGGATGCTTACAGATCACTGTGCAAAAGAGAAAAAGGATGTTGCTGAACTAGAAAAAAGAAGATAGAGGCAATGTACCAGAAACTGGAGAAGATAAACTGGTTGAGAGGACAAATGCAGATTTGTTGCCAAAATTCTTGGATGCATATAAACAGATGTTCAGGACCAGGGTGGTCAAAGCAAATGGAAAACTCTCTCTGAAAATGAACAAAAGAGAGAGTAGCCAGGATGACTGAAAAAGCAGTGGTTGAGCTGGGAAAGAAGCATATGAAACACTTTCAGATCCTGAAAGAAGACTCTGAAGCTTTTTATTTGGGCTGGTTGTGGGTGTCACAAGGATCTTAACACAGTCAAAGCAGGCTATGCTAGATGATGCTGTGGTGGGAAGAGAATGGTGTTACACCACCAATATTACTTGCAAATAGGGATAATGCTGCTGTGCTTAAGGAGATCTCTGACCAAGATGCTATGACTCCAGCACAGGAGCGTGCATTTACATGACAGCCAAGGGTGGCATGAAAGCTACACAAATAGCTGGGCAGTGTTAAATCATAAAGATGATAAAAAAGTCACCATAATCAGTTCCGCTTTTGGTGGAAGGAAGACTAATGCTGAATTTACTTTCCCTGATACCTCTAACACTCATTTCCAATCACATTGTGAGGCTGCAGGAGTCTTGCTTTTGCATAAGGATTTATCCTAGATAATTTGATTTGCTCGCAATAGGAAGCAGACAACACAATTCAGTCACATGGAAAAGAATTATGTGAAGCTTTAAAATGCCCAGCAACCTTGACAGAACTTGCAGTGCTAGCCTTATATGCCCAATCTGTTAGTCATCCTTATATGTGTGTAATCCATGGAGGCACAACAATATGCTGGAGATGGGCCCCTTCCCCATCAGGTATATGGCCATATAAAAAGTATCATCACAAATCCAGAGTTTTTGATTGCATTAATGCTTCTCATGGGAAGGTGTACTTAATGGATTGAACTGGAAGTCACCTGAGATCATAAATAAATCCAGAATATGAAATCAGGTTTACCCCATCTGCAGCCACTGCTTGTCAGATTCTTTGAAGGAGCTGCTAAGGTGGAAGCACTTCACATCAGAATTTACACCTGGTGGTCTGATTGATGAAGCAACTGCTGAGGAGAAGGATATGGCATGGCTGCCACAACAAATGATGTCAATGAAGGGGCCCTTGGTTCATTCAGAGTTTTGATGCGAAAGCAGCCTCAGCTTACCATACTTCAGTCAATGCCCAGGCAATGTTCAACCATAATGAAACTCAGGCATTCATGGCAGCAAAGTTCAACACACCTGATGATTTCAAGTTTTACACCAAGAGGCCAGAATGGTCAAGGGTGTAGACAAGCAGAGGAAACTTGAGATCATTTGATCACACAGAAGCAGAGATAGCAAGAAGGTGGATGCAGCAAGAGCACGACAAGAAAGATTGCATCCAATGTTGCCAGAATTGCAAGCATTGAACTCATTATGGACAAGGATACTGTTGTAAGACTTGCAGGGAGAAACTTCGAGATTATTTCAGTGCATTTAAGGCAGCAGGGGCCCCAAACATGACAAACTGACCAGAAGAAGTAAGGTTTCAGAGCTCAGGCAAGCATTGCAACAGGCAGTTGACCTTTACCACAATGGGGAATGGAGCCCTAACAAAGGGCAAGACAATGGAAATGAAGAAGAAGAGAATGAGAATGAAGAGGAGGAGGAGGTAATACTGTCGGCACTGAGGGCAGCTCAATTCTAAAGTCAAGGAAAAGGTCAGCAGTCAGCGAGTCATCACCCGCTGTTGATAGCCAAGCACTAGCCGATGTTAAGCAAGCAGGGTTATCAGGGTATGGGAATGAGGCTTGTTTGGGATGCTCAGCGTGATGTGTGTTAGTCACACATCACGCACGTCGAAACCCAACTTCCTGGCTTTTTAGCACTTCAGCGGCTGTTGCCCCATCGATCAACGCCCTTTGCTCCCACCAATCACGAGAAACGTGGTGCTCCGGCTACAGGATCTGTTGAGAGCTCCCGACTACACTTTGCCCACTTTGATCAATCCACCTATGGGTGGTGAGGAATCCAGTGGCAATTGTGGTTTGCGGATTTTTGGACACCCTTTCAGGCTGGCGGAACTCGCCTTTGCGACACCATTCACGGCTACTGACGGATCCTTCTTGAAATGGCGTCGCATCTCGGGTTTTATCACCCCCTAATGCCTCTGAAGGCTCGCCGTGTCCCCGGCTTCCTCGTCGTACGCACCGAAACACAAGCGTTGAAATGCTTCGCCACGACATTTTGTCCACTCCCCAGCCAATTGGTCACCACATATTGGTTGAGCAACCAACGCAAGCCGCTTTGGGCGTCTTCAATTCACGGACTTGGTCGACGTGCAAGCAATAGCCATAATATCGCAGTCGCCTCATCTGTGCGGGCGTTGGTTGGGCTGACCAGTGAAAAACTCACTACACCAATCTATGTGGAGCCCGTAATGGCCTATAAAGGGTTATCCTTACTGAAAACGAGCGCCAGAGTCGAAGTCCAATTCGTCGTCACTCGTATCAGAGCACAGCCGTACTACCAACTTTTCGACGCCTTTCATTATGGAATGGGAAACAACGCGTTCAAAGTATCTAGCCGGTACCAAAACCACGTGACGACTCATGTGGGCCTTCGCAAACCTAATCGAGGCAATAATCTATGTACGTGGTACCCGCAATTCGACTGAGCACTGGTGCCGACCCTCGGTCACTTCTCGACAAGTGATATCATAGTTTTCCGAAAATGCAACGACGACCCAGCGCCATCTATTTGCGCTCTCGTGCATTTCACTCTCGGGACAATATCCAACTCACAGATACTACCTGATAGCACGCTTCCACCTGAAGCCGCCTCTCACAGGACTGCAACGTCTGTCACCAATCAGCTGGCCGCCGAGTAGGACCCCACGCCATATTTATTGTGTAAGTGACGAGATATAAGAACCTTTTTTCCTGCTTCTTACTCCTTTTTAACATTTGAAGATAACTATGTAGCTCTCATATACTATTTCTCAAAAGAAACCCACAGTGGAGTCTTTCCAAACATTGACCCAGATGACGCCACTGTGACTCAAGCTGGCTTTCGCCGGCCATTTATTCAGCGACTAGAATCATTGACAAGTAGTAAATATACTTCCTGTATTAAAGGTCTACTCATGTCTACGTTGTCTACTTCTAACTCAGCGGGCCTTTCGGAAGCGTTGGCCTGTCGATAACATGCTGAGTATGTCAACTCCTTGTCATTACATATTTACCCAATATAATTTTCTCCATCCAAAAAAAAAAAATAAAAAAAAACGTCTGAAGCAGAATTGGACGTTGATCGCTAATTGAAATGCCAGACTATGTTTTAAGCGAGATTACCAACATCAATAGGTTGCCCAATTCGAACGCCACTCCATCACGGATCTTAGCCTTACAAGGAAAGAGATTTAACACAAACCTAAAAATCTGGGAGACCCCTGTCGCCCCCTCTTTCAGAGCTAAGCGACGAGTGGTTTATAGAATATTTGTCAGTGAGGTGGGCCTTTGATGCCTTCGACCCTTTTTGACAGCACAACTGCAATTGCGCAAGCACCAGTTGTCGACGCAGGCCATTGATGGCACGAGTCACCAGAGGGCAGCTCAATTCTAATGTCAAGGAAAAGGTCAGCAGTCAGGCGAGTCATCAACCTGCTGTTGATAGCCGAGCACTAGCCAATGCTAAGCGAGCAGGGTTAGCAGGGTGTGGGATGACAGCTCATTTGGGATGCTCAGCGTGATGTGTGACTGACACACATCACGCACGTCGAAATTTCGGCGCAGCTTCCCTGGTCACTGCCATTGTTCATGCCTACTTCATTTCGTACCAAACATGAAACACAGGAGCTGCTCACCTTTTGCAGCTGCCCAGTCAAATGTCATTGCACTCACTCAGGCATTGCAAAATGATTTAGATGAGGATTTGATGAGTCTTGATCAGAATTCAGATAGTAAGTCTGATTCTGATGCAAGTGAAGCAGGATTAGAGGAAGAGGAGTCCTATCAGTTCATGCTGAACACTCAGAAAAGAAGGGTTTGCATTGAGAGAGCGACTATTAAATGAACTGTACCCAAATCTGTAAAGTAAAGTAGTTAAAGAATGGTGTCATTAAATCCAAATCATGGTGAGATAATAGTGATCAAAAAGATGGAAATGGAGTTAGAAGCTGAAGTAGTTCATGAGGAAGTCAGAAGCTTTCTCTTCAGCTCAGGAAATGCATTAGGATTGGCAATAATTTCCTGAGCTTGCTTCACTTTCAATTCTTTCTCCTTCAACTCTCTGTCTGACTTTAACTTTTCTTCCTCCAATCTCAATCTCCTCTCTTCTCTGTCTTGCTTAGCCTGCAAGATCTCTAGACGTGTCTTGTTAGCCTCTTGAGATACTTTCAACAACTGGGAATTGCTAGCCAGCAGCTCTGATGCCACACTACCCATGCTTAGAGACTTGTGTGAGCATGTTTTGAGGAAAAAGCAGATTTGGAGGTAGATGACTTAGATTTCACTGTCATGGGAGGAGAGCTCTCACCTTCTGAGGAGATAATACTAGCTGAATGAAAAGACTTCTCCCTGATCACATTAGGATGCTGGGAATATCTGGAAAATTGTCAAGAAAAAGCAGACAGATCTTTGGAAAAAAGCCTGGCTGCAAAAAGACCTTCCCAGCAATTCTCCTTCCATTGTTTGTATGTACTGAAGGTCAACAAGCCCAACACTTTACCTGCCTTCAATGCACCTTGATGTTTAGTGGCAAAATCCTCTTCAGACATGTCAGGATCTCCACCCCCATTGCCTGTCCATGAGTCAAATTCAACTATCTGCTTGTAAGTCTTTTTAAGCCTCTCAAATTTGGATTTCAATGATTCCCATGAGCAGCTGGGACAGATCATCATGAAGCTTTGTTGAGGTATTCAGAATGGAAAGAATATCATCAATGAATCAGTACCTTTTTAAAAACTTTATTAGCATTTTCTCAAGCTTCTCAAACAAGTCATCATCATACAAACCCAAAAGGTTTCCAAAAGTAGTGTTGTCTCAGTAGCTGTCCAATCCTGTACTGAGGATTTGATATCAACAAGACCACTGTCATTTTTCTGGGTAAGCTGGGAAGAACTGTTCTTTTTAGTCTTCTTCTTCTGGGGAGAAGCTTTAAGAGCACCAGAAACTGGAGGAGAAATGGGTCTCTGTCACTTAGTGGAAACAGAGGATGTATGCAACTTTTGGGTAGAGATTGAAGACTGTAGATATGGTCTGAAATCCTGATCAAATGATTCATGACTGCTGACCTGCTGAGAACTGACAGGGAATGTGGTATGAACTGATTTGAGGCTCCCACAATGGAGGGAATAAAAGTCTGTAAATTGACAACAGGCTATGACAATTAAGTAGTTAAAATATCATAAAAAATGGTTAGCCACTCACCTGCTGAGGGTGAACAGGAAGTGAAGTGGGACTGGCCCCTTTATCCAGAGGGAGAGCTCTGGTAATGGATAAGGTAGCATCAGGCAACTGGGGAGGAGCCAAATCCTGTGTTCTGGCAGACAGAGCATGAAAATGTAAATCAAATAACTGCTCACCTGTTGATCTTGAATTGGAAAATATGGATCAGGGAGCTCAGACATGAGTGTAGCATCACTATAGCAAGAAGCTTATTTTTCACTTTTTAAATTATTTTTACAACATACAAATTTGGATCATAAGCCATTATATAGTCAAAGTCATCCATGATTTGATTATAAGTAGAGCTAGGGAGTTGGTAAGGACAGTGATATAATGGGAGTGTGGTAGACTTGGGTGTGGTGGGGGAAGGAGGAAAGAACAGGAGTGACATGCTGAGGTTATACCCATCCAACCATGAGGCCTTCATGCAGCAAGCAATT
>JAEBUS010000024.1:0-156115 GCA_023014475.1 Amanita pallidorosea | reverse complement strand
CGGCCATCAGATCAATAGTCTTCTTCAAAGACTCATATTGCGGAGCGGGGCTACCGTCGAAACCATTGTAGTGACCCTGAGGTCCGCGATATTCCGGAAATCCGGGAATGTCTGAAAAATGTTTTGGATGCATGGTGATACCAACTTTGCCTTCTTCATGCTCATACTTGATAAATTGATCGAGCAAAGTGAGATCTTGAATCTTGCAGATCGCCTTCCCATCATCTGATGCATATTTGATGCCAAGAACATATGGCTTGTCCGCTATGTTCCTGACTTCTTCAGTCAGAAAACAATCATAAATAAAGCCAAATGTATCAAGATGAGAGGCGTAAGAGATCTGATGGATGGGGAGATCACAAGATCTGATTGGCGGATAAGAATTCTTGACTTCAGGGAGTTCTTTGATATTGTTGTATCCGGCGCAAGAATGTGCCAGATGAACAAGACGGGGAAAGACAATTGTATGGAGCAGATTTGGCCATGTCAGGCTCAGATATTTCTCATAATATTTAAAACATCCTCTTTGTAGAGATTTGTGTGATTGATCAAGACCTGAGCCAACATGCCCTTGTTGATGTAATCATGTTTTATCAATAGCTTGATCGAGATAAACATGGTAGAGCATTTGCGGAAGAAAGAGGACCAGTTGTAATAAATGAGCCAACAATTTGATTTGTTTCTAAAAATAAAAATATATTAGCCTATTCTTATTTCCCAAATGATACATGAGAAAAATGAGTGCTTATCAGGCTTTGCTATTTTTGAACACAATACGTCATGGACTTGTCAACAAGCACAACACCCAAACCGAAGTTAGGGTTTGATGAACCCTATGATCCTAAAGGAACTTTCTGAGGAATTAGCCAGAAAACGGCTAGAAAGGGAGTATCCAATCTGGGTACATAACAGCTATGTTATCATAATCAAAAGGATTATGATGCAGCTGTTCACGCATTGGAGATCAGAGGAAGGAAGCAAAAGCTCTTGAGGAGCTGATCGGATCCTAGAAAGGGATGTATATAAACCCAAGGTAACCGATCTAAATCAGCTATTCAAATCAAAGCTGATATAATGTGACAGCGTACATATGCAGGGGTTGTGAGGACTCCGACTGTCACAAGAAGGGAACTACGTCATTCCCCTTACAGTCACATGCGGCCTGGCAAGAGTCTCTCACCGGTTGCTGGAGAGAGACTGGAGCGGATGCTCCAGAAAGATTCAAGCCCGTTGTCCCGATCAAGGACGAAATCAGGAAGCTCAGGGAGTTTGGCGAACTCAGTCGTCTCCAAGGACAGTGTTGACTACCAGGTATAGTACCTAGTAGTCAATATACATGTACAAATGTGGACCAAAATGGTCCTATTATGAATTTTTTATCACAGTCCAATGAGAACGAAAATCAGACTAAGAATAATTTCCCAATGGTTAAATCTGATGAAAAACTTCATCAAAATGAGTTTACTCACACGTCTAATTTGGATAAACTTTGTATATGTTCCTGATGAAATCATCGACATGTATTATCCTAAGAGTAATCCATTTTTGAAAGAAGAAGAAACCGCATTCACCATCCACAATGAAAACATCATTCAACAGTTCCCAGAGTCTCAAGGACGTATTAATAATTCCCCTGAACCAACAATATTAAAATACAAAAGAAATTATTGCTGGTTTAATTAAATGTCTACAAAGGATCTGTGAGAAACAGAAAGCTGATGATACAAATCAGGATAATGGTTGGAATGATGGAACACAAATCAGATGATGATGAGAAACCTTTGGGATATGAACCACATAAAGCATCCAATTGGATTGACGAAAATTCAGAAGAAATTGTTTATCTGAAAACAATATTTTCAAACCAGGAATCTTCAACGAAAGAAGAGGGTTCACAATTTTCAAGCTCCACAATCAGATGGCAGAAGAACATTGCACCTATAAGAGAACCAAGTTCTTCATTGAATAGGAAATTCTTGAAATCAGGTTCAGGTACTGAATCAAAATCTGATAAGAATATTCAATCTAATTTCAGCATAAAAGCGAAGGAATTAGAACTTGCATTTCTGTTCTTTATAAATGTTAATATAGGGTTAACAAACAAACACATATCATAAAACATACTAAAAATCATCCTATCTGGAATAAGAATGGATTATGTTATATGGTTTTGTTTCAACCCAGATATCATAAAAGAACAAGTTTGGCCTATGTATCCTAAACTATCCAAAATCATCTCATATCCTCAACATTGGAGGAGAAACGTTCATTTTACTTATGAACGTAGTGGCATTAATCATCTTCATTTCACTGAGAATTTTAAATCTAGACTTGCTTGGTGCATCTAGATGATTTTGTTTCCTCTAAAAATAGATTGGCAAATTATATATGTGGAGGAAAAGAGGATAAAGAATCGCTTGAAAAATATCTTTGATCTTCAATGGAGTAATGGATTATAAAAAGTGGAAAGAAACTTTGATGGCATACTTAGCCATGAAAGGATACACTAAATACGTAACAGAGATAAAGAAGGTTATCCTTCACCATATACGGAAAAAGCTAGCATTGAAGAAAAAACCCATTGGAATTAAAGTATAAATCAGTTTATGCTGAAAGACTTGATTGGGATGAAATTCTGCAAAGACAAATGCTATTATCAAAATGGCATTAGCACCTAATCTATGGTCTTACATTAAAGATACTCCAGCTCAAACTATTGCTGAATTGGATAAAGTTTTGGAACAACTGGAATAGCCAAATACTTTTTTTGTATAAAAACATATTCAGTTGGTCTATGAAACCAGGACAAGATCCCATTATAGCTATCTCTAAACTGAGGAAAGCTGTTTCTGATTTAGGAACTGAAGATAAATACAAACTTCCAGATTTTGGATTGACATTCTTCATTTTACATGCTTTGAATCAACAATATAGTACTTTGGTTACTAATATTGTTAATAGCAATATTGACGAATTCACGTCAGCAAACATAGTTCCTAAGATTCAGAATGAGTGGAATCTCATGCAATCGAAAGCAAGGACTGGCAGACAAACCGTTCAAATTGCTAACATTGGATTCTAACATTAACAAGTATCCAAACACTAAAACCATCTTGGAATGATCAACAATCTAGTAATCAATTTCCAAACAACAGGTTTAGAGGGGGTCTTTTAGAGGCAGATTCAATAATAGACGATCGTTCACACCTCGTCAAAAGAATACCTGAACACACATCTATTCATAATTATTAGATAGAATAGGTTTCCATTACATAGATACTATGTTGGCTTATCCTCCGGAATACCTTCGAGATGAGGTAGTAGATTATGAACTTCTCCTGAAGAACGGAGTTCAAAAAGAATCTTCTTAACACCTCAAATTCCATTTTTATCTATGGCAGAAACTGATGATAGTTCAGTTCCGGACCTTAAATTGCAATCAGACAGTAGTGAGGAACACTACAATGATGCAAATGATGGTTTCAACAGTGGCATTGAATATATTGATGAAATCACAATACTAACGTCGAAAATATGGATATAACTAATTCTGAGAGTAACTCTGGAGGACCATCTGATGAGGATGATCCATTTGGGTATGTGACAAATTTAAACCATTCTAATTACTTATCTAATACTGTTTTAGTGCTTGATAATCTTACCAATGTAGATGTGTTGAATGCATCAGATCAAGCTTTGAATAACAGTAGATATAATTGTGTATATAGTAATTATGAATATAGGGTTCCTAGTGAACAAATTATGCTCTTGAATAAGAATGATAAGTGGGTAATTGATTCTGGAGCTACCAGACATTGTACACCATTTATAAATGACTTTATGTCATATAAGAAATTTATCCACACCAGTTAAAGTTACTACTGCAGACAAAAATGCGAAAAACACTCATTGAAGGCCAAGGCCAAGTATGTTTCCGACATGGAAAAACTATGCTAAACTGGATCGTATGTTATAGCCAATGTGCCATACAGAATTATTTCTGTACCACAACTTACTAGTATGAATTATGAAGTATATCACACAAAAACCAAAACTATTATACACAAGGGAAACATAATGTTGACAGGATATCCTTTAGAAACTAACTCTATAAGTTGGTTATCTACTGAGATTAAAAGACCTTTACAACATTTGTTATTAAATAATAGTTCTAAAACTATTGATTATTTTATTTGGCATCGAAGAATGCACATCAAAGTCTGATAACGTGTTAATCAATGTTCAGAAATACTGAAAATAGTTTTAAAGTTAATAAACACATATGAAAAGCATATGTAAATCATGTATCATGGGAAAACTTGATAACAAACCATATCATGTTTCAACTAATAGAGCAACTACCTTGCTAGAATTGATACATATGGACTTGATAGAATTACCTATTCAGTCTTACCATAAACAAAAATGGGCTTTATTAATTTTAGATGATTATTCTTCTTTTGCTTATGTAGCATTACTTCGATCTAAAGCTGATACTTTTACTGCTATTAAAGCATATATTATATATATTGAGAATCAACTCAATTTAAAAGTAAAAAGTATGCGTTCAGATCAAGGGGAGAGTTTGTAAATCAAAAGCTAAATAACTATTTTCAAGAAAAAGGTATTAAACATGAACTAAGTGCTCCACATGTTCATCAACAAAATGGTAGAGCTGAACGATTAAATGAAACCATTCTAAAGAAAGCACATACACTTTTATTAGAATCTGGTTGTCCTAAATCATGGTGGTCATTTGCATTTGATACTGCAGTCCACATATATAATTGTACACCATTAAGAAGAACGAAATGGAAAACACCTTATGAAAATATGATGAACAAAAAACCTAACATGTCAAACTTCAGGATATTTGGATGTCTAGCATATGTCTATATAGTAAAAGAGAGAAGAAAGAATAAATTATCACCAAGAGCTGAACCAATGATATTCATTGGATATGAAAGCAAATCATATAAGTTCATGAATGATAAAAATACTATAGTCATTGCTACACATGCCATCTTTGACAAAAACATATTTCCCAAATTAACAAAAGATAAATTTATTCATAAAGATATACCCACATCTTTAGATCTTGAAACAATTCCATCAAACAAGAATTATTATAATCATGACACTACAATCAATGATAAAAGGAAATCATTTCATGATTCAAATAATTTAGATGATGATGATTTGTTGGAATCAGATGATCATAAGTCTAATAAGGAATTAGACAATCATCTACATGACAGTAATTCTTGATATCATAGCACAAAATCATATTCAGCAGATGAAAGCAATTATGATTCAAATATATCTAAAAGTAATTCATATAGATCAAAGAAGGATTCACATTCAGAATCAGATTTGAATATATCTGATATGTATAAAAGTAAAAGTGATCTTGATGAAGATATAAAAGGTCCTGAAACAAAAGATTTTAGAAGTAGTCAAGTATCCAAAAGAATTAATGATAACTTCGAAAAAATGAAAGAAATTAATGATTCTTTTAAATATTTTACTGATAAAGGAAAACAAAAAGCTATTGATACTCCTTCATTAAAGAAATCATCTACAAATAAGAAATCACAAAGAGATGATAAAAAATTAGCTAAGATAAGAGAATTTGAAAACAGATTGAAAATCTAAATAAATCTAAGAATACTCTTAATAAAAGTAAATCATTAATTGAAACACCTTTTCAACTTCCTAAGTCAAATCTTGACATAAACTATAGAAAGAATATAGATTTATTCAAAGGAATTAAATGTGTTGGAAAAAGTTAGATCTTCAAGAAGTTAAAAGATAGACTTGGTAATGATAACCAGTTTCTAGATCTACAATATTAGAACAGTCTATTAATCCAGATGAACAAGCTCGAAATCCATTTGGATTTAGAGAACAGGAAAGAGCTGTCATACAACAAAAGTTGGAACATGAAAATCATCTAGGATTCCAAAAGTTAAAGTTATTAAAGATAATGTTTATGAAGATAAACATCCAGCTAAAATTGAAGCTGAATTTAACTTTAAGAAATGGAATGATGTCATTCAAAACAGAATCAAGAATGATAAGGAACTAAATGATAAAATAGACAAACAAGTTCAAAAAGTTACTGAAGACTTGTATGGAAAGAAAAAACATCCAAACATTAGAACATCAGATTCTAATATGACAGAACTAACTGTAGAAGATCTTAGACCTATTCCTAAAAAGAATACTAAGAAAATAACTTCTGTAGAAACAAATAAATCAGACGTTAAATCAGATTTAACTCCAATGCCTAGATTTGAAAAGAAAATCTTATTACCTGAGATAATAAAGAAACCTTCTATACCAGATATTGATCTAGATAAGACGGTTACTATGGATAATAAATTAGATTCAGAATCTAATGATTTAGAATTTGATAATGAAGCTTGGCTTAAGAAAGTACAAGCAAAAACCCTATCACAGACACCAAGCATGGGAACAAGGTTTCCACCATTACCAGAAATGAATTAAGCGAATCAGAAGAGTTCAATGGAGAATTTGAATATGTTCCCACCATCAGAGCCCCCGCATCATCTTACCAATTTTTGGAAGAAGAACTCCTGACTGTCAATTATGATGATGAAGTATTCAACTGAGTATAAAAATGATGCTTTGGAACGCAACAGATTTTTCAACTCATTCATTATACCATGCCTGCTTTCTTCACCACCATTGCCTACCTTGTCGCCTTTGCCTTTGCCCTCCTGGTCACCGCATGTGGCCATTATTATGTCGAGCCCATCACCATCCTCTTGCCTTTCCTTGCCGCCGCCCACGACCTCCCCCTGGAGGTCTTTGTTAACACCACCATCACCATCGATGATTTCGAATTTGCCGACCTTCCCAAGCTTCACGAACATCCAGCTGAACTTGCTGACACCATAACCATCCCTGTCGCACCCATTCTGCCCACTGTCACTCGCCCACACAATGCTATGCTTGACAATGTTAGTGACAACCTCGCCACCCTTGTCACATATTTTAATCTATTTTCCGAACCACTCAACTTCATTACGGCCCTTACTCTCACCACTGACCCCCACACACTCACCTATGACAAACAAGATGCAATGCTCGCTCAAGCAAAACAGTTACAAAGGGCAATTCAGAGTTTACAGTGGTGCATAGAGACTGCCGACAAGGATGTTGGTAACATTATCAGCTGGTTGGAGTCAAGGCAAGATCACAGTTGGACGAATTCTTGGTAGAAGTTGGTGACTTCTCACATACAAAGGGGGTAATGTTACAGTTCTCTTTTCATTTCGTCTCCGTTTCTCCGTGGACCGTTTCATATCCATTGTTACTGCGCAGTGTACAGCCTGGATGCTATCTTCTTTCGTAATTACCTTCACATTTCCTTTCTCAGGTAACTACAGCTTTATTCCCTTTTACACCTCTTTTGTTCTCCAAACGTATATAAACCCCATATACTGTAGAGTAATCTCAGTTCCAACTTAGACGAGTTTTGCTCTCAACCTTGCTCAATCTTGACACTCCTCTTCCTCATCATTCTCAAGACCTTCATCATCGTTTGACTTAGTGTCTAGACTCTTTGTCCAGTGACTGGGAGTGGACTGAGACTCTGCTTGTCACTGTTGACTTAGAACGAACCACGACGAGGGCATTGTCCGTGACAGTTGCCTGATGCTACCTTATCCATTACCAGAGCCCTCCCTCTGGATAAAGGGCCCAGCCCTGCTTCACTTCCTGTTCACCCTCAGCAGGTGAGGGGCTATCCATTTTTTATGATATTTTAACTACTTAATTGTCATAACCTGTTGTCAATTTACAGACTTTTATTCCTTCCATTGTGGGAGCCTCAACAACAGTTTATACCACATTCCATGTCAGTTCTCAGCAGGTGAGCAGCAATGAATTATTTGATCAGGATTTCAGACAATATCTACAGTCTTCAATCTCTACCCAAAAGTTGCCTACATCCTCTGTTTCCACTAAGTGACAGAGACCCATTTCTCCTCCAGTTTCTGGTGCTCTTAAAGCTTCTCCCCAGAAGAAGAAGACTAAAAAGATCAGTTCTTCCCAGCTTACCCAGAAAAATGACAGTGGTCTTGTTGATATCAAATCCTCAGTACATGATTGGACAGCTACTGAGATAACACTACTTTTGGAAACCCTTTTGGGTTGTGATGATGATGACTTGTTTGAGAAGCTTGAGAAAAATGCTAATAAAGTTTTTAAAAAGGTACTGATTCATTGATGATATTCTGTTTCAATTCTGAGTACCTCAACACAGCTTCATGATGATCCGTTTCCCAGCCACTCATGGGAATCATTGAAATCCAAATTTGAGAGGCTTAGGAGGACTTACAAGCAGATGATTGAATTTGACTCATGGACAGGCAATGGGGGTGGAGATCCTGACATGTCTGAAGAGGATTTTGCTACTAAACATCAAGGTGCATTAAAGGCAGGTAAAGTGTTGGGTTTGTTGACCTTCAGTACATACAAACTATGGAAGGAGAATGGCTGGGAAGGTCTTTTTGCATCCAGGCTTTTTTTTTCCAAAGATCTGTCTGCTGTTTCTTGACAATTTTCCAGATATTCCCAGCATCCTAATGTGATCAGGGAGAAGTCTTTCCATTCAGCTAGTATTATCTCCTCAGAAGGTGAGAGCTCTTCTCCCATGACAGTAGCATCTAAGTCATCTACCTCCAAATCTGCTTTTTCCTCAAAACATGCTCACCACAAGTCTCTAAGCATGGGTAGTGTGGCATCAGAGCTGCTGGCCAGCAATTCCCAGTTGTTAAAAGTATCTCAAGAGGCTAACAAGACATGTCTAGAGATCTTGCAGGCTAAGCAAGACAGAGAAGAGAGGAGATTGAGATTGGAGGAAGAAAAGTTAAAGTCAGACAGAGAGTTGAAGGAGAAAGAATTGAAAGTGAAGCAAGCTCTTATTGCCAATCCTAATGCATTTCCTGAGCTGAAGAAGAAAGCTTCTGACTTCCTCATGAACTACTTCAGCTTCTAGCTCCATTTCCATCTTTTTGATCACTATTATCTCACCATGATTTGGATTTAATGACACCATTCTTTAACTACTTTACTTTACAGATTTGGGTACAGTTCATTTAATAGTTGCTCTCTCTCAATGCAAACCCTTCTTTTCTGAGTGCTCCATCTGTCTCTCCTGCTGGGACATTAGCTTCTTCATCATCTCCAACATTTCCACCATAATCAGCCAACCCACCCTCAGCCTGTCTATCCTCTACTGATGGATCTGCTGGAGCATAATCTATGCCTTCTGGCTTATCACCCAGATCTATGCATATGTTGTGGATTACCATCAATGATGCCACATGCTTGCATGTGTTCTGTATTTGTGCTGCAGGGCTGAGAGCCTTGAGTGCTGGAAAGTGACCCTTCAACATCCCAAAAGCATTCTCAACACAAGTGCAAAAAGATGAGAGCCTAACATTGAATTGGTGCCAATGCTGCTTCTCTGCAGGTTGGTTTTGAACATTTGCTAGGTCTGGCACTGTAAAAGGCCACAGAACATATGGCAAAGATGGATAACCTGATTTTTATAAGTAAAATGCAATCAAGTGATATTCATACACTAACCCTTGTCAGCCATCACATATTTTCCACCCTCAAAGTAAGTTGCCCTATGCTTATAGACATGGGAAGACTTCCACACTGTAACATCAGGAATAGATCCAGGCCAGCCCAATTCATAAGCAATAAAATGCTTTTCATGTTCAACAATTGCCTGAGTATTGATCTAACTAATTAGCTTAATGATGAAGATCATCCACATAGGCCACTCACTGCAGGAAATTTCTTTCTACAATAATATGTCTGCCCATTGTCCCTTGGTGCACTGGTCAACTGAATAAGAGTGCCATCCAAGGCTCCAAGACAATCAGGGAATCCAAAATGCTCCAATATATAGTCAGACACATCAGCAAACTTGGGGGCTCTCTGCAGAGGCCTCTGCAGCACTGTGGAGGTACCACAGAGCCCACAGGACCTGGAGATAAGGTATATGTTCTGTGCAGTCTGTGGCAGTCCAAGTAAATAACTGTTCCAACAAGCCACAGAGCCCCACAGAGCCCCACAGAGTCCCACAGAGCCTAGAGAAAAGGTATATGTTCTGTGCAGTACTGCCACAGTCTGCAGGCAGTCTGTGGCAGTCCAAGTAAAAAACTGTGCCAATAAGGCACAGAGCACCACAGAGTCCCACAGAGTCCCACAGAGTCTGGAGAAAAGGTATATGTTCTGTGCAGTACTGCCACAGTCTGCTGGCAGTGCTGCACAGAACATATACCTTTTTCCCAGGCTCTGTGGGACTCTGTGGGACTCTGCAAGACTCTGTGGGACTCTGTGGGACTCTGCAGGATGCTGTGGGACTCTGGTCAATTAAAGTAATATATGAACATAAATAACTTGCCAATGACCAGGATTGAACTCACAACCTTAGAGCACAGCTGAAGCGATACAAACCATTACACCAAACTGGCATTGTTATGTTGGTCTCAAAAAGACATATATCCCACATCCTATCCAGTGGACTTAGTCTTGCCACTGCTCTCACTCGACTAAATCCTATTTTCTGAGTCAAGATCTACAAATCCAGGCTTGAGTGTGTGACAAGAGTTGTAGTATGGAAGAAGGCGCACAACTTTTGTTGCTGGCAAAAACAATTCCAACCAGTGGTTCATAAGTTATTCATGTTTAGCTAATTGACAAGTCATTGCAGACAGCTGCAGTGCTGATACAGAGTCCCACAGAGTCCCACAGAGTCTGGAATCACTGCAGGGCACTGCAGAATTACTGCAGGTCTCTGCAGGCCACTACAGGTCACTGCAGAATTACTGCAGATCACTGTGGATTCACTGCAGGCCACTACAGGTCTCTGCAGGTCTCTGCAGGTCTCTGCAGAATTACTGCAGATCACTGTGGATTCACTGCAGATCACTGTGGATTCACTGCAGGTCACTGCAGAATGACTGCAGATCACTGTTACGACCTTTACAATTAACGCACCCGCACTCAATTCTTGGATTTAATTTCACCAAATGACCCAAATGTGTGGTACCTGGGGCTTCACTTGAATGTCCTCATGCTCAGATCCAAAGATCTGATATGTAATTGGTATTTCGAGACTGTTCTCCTTGCTACACAACACACAAATGGATTGTCTTTGCCAGTTCCAACACTATTCTGCAATCTTAGTGTAACTGCCTGGGGCGACCCTGCCTGGTCCACAACCCAGCATGCGGTTACTCTCATCTAAGACTGTTTTGTAGACAGTGTGTTCCCACAGTCAGTCGTGACTATGTTATTGACTGTCGGATTGAGGCTGCAAGTGGTCTCGTGGTGCAACAAGCACTTGGTCAGACGAAAAAGGTTTTTAATGGATCACTTCAATGCTGTGAGCGACAATGAGCAAGACATGCTTGGCACTGTGTCAAACAACGAAGGGTGTGGTTGATAAAGACTGTAGATTATGTTAGGACTGATCCCGCACAACCACAAGCCTCTACTGAGACAAAGAGAGAGATAGAGAGTGTATTGACACAGTAGAGTAGAATACTGGGTGAGAGTAAACTATCTAGAGTCTTAGAGACTCCTACCTATGATGCACCACCTTATATACCCCAACCATGGTCTGTGCGCAGCAGCCTCATGCCCCAAGGGCTATGCGCATGCAGCAATGGAACCATGGCGACTATCTACGCCTTCCCGCAATACCTGTGTCCCCATCCAGTTCTTATTGTCCTCTTATCAGCACAGCCCCTGGCTGACTAACTGCTGACCTAACCGATGGGCACCTTGACATAGGGGTTGGCGCCTATATGTCTTGTATACCTATGTGTCCATAGGGCCCCAGAGAAAATAGATAAAAATAGTAGAAAATCACCAGAATATTGTAAAGGTTGTAACAACTGCCAGGTTACTACAAAATCACTGCAGATTCACTGTGGGCACTGCAGGTTTCTGCAAACATTCTACTTGAAGTCTGTGACTTTTCTGCCAGTCCTGCAATGCTGTGGGCACTGTGGGGAATCCCCAAGTTTGCTGATGCACTACTTTCTGCCTCTCTTTATCTCCCCAGCTAATAGTATTGGGGCCCAACTGTCTCAAAGCCTTTGAAACACGTTCACAATAAAGAAAAACAGTTCCAGTCCCAGGTTACCCTCAAGAAGTTGGACAAGGTGGTCAAATGTATTGTGTCCAATCCTTTCACAGCAGTCAGACAATTCTTTGCCCATAAAAGCATTAACTCACCTGAACTTATGATGAAAATGTCTATCAGGCCATCCAAGAGCAATGTCAAAAAATTGGTGACATTTCTCAAATTGGTCATATTGTCCCCTTAATCCTGCTTCACTGTTGAACGATCTTCACCCCAAATACCCCTAAGTATAGCCTTCAACACGGCTATCACCGGTTTGACCCTTAGAGGGTATTTCTATTTTCTTTTATTTCTTTTATTTACGTATATTAGATACAAGTCTTTTACACAAATATGTACATACACTAAAAGTGTATATAAGACCAGTAGATATCCAATATATGCTCAGTTGCTCTTTCTTCCCTACCAGGATGTGAGTATCTCCACTCTATGAGTGTAAAGACCTGGAGAGGTCTCTGGTCACTGTCTCTGACAGTGATACAATACTCAAAACACCTGGAGAGGTGTCTGATCACTGTCTATGACAGTGATACAATACTCTTGTCATCACGAACGTATGACTCTATGTCTGACGGACATATGAGCTCATCGTTCATGACAGTGACGACCACTGAGACAAACTATGTCTGACGGACATATGATTGCTGCTCAACAGGTTATGGGCCCCGGTAAGCCCGTCATTGTTGCCAACGATGACAAAACATGTCTCAAGGACATGATCAACGATGACAAAAAATTTTTCATATTTTTCATTTAAAAATTTATGAAACAAAGACGCTAACATAATATGGTTCATAGATAAAGAATATCATACACTATGTCGTCCTCAAAAACCTCCACTGGCATCGATTCTATTAATGTTTTCACCGGCATTGACTATCGCGTCTGGGCAGAAAGGATGAAGTCCTACCTTCTTCACATAGGATCATGGTCTATCATCAATCTATCATTTCCTAAACCATCCCCTCCCGCCGATTCAGCTGGCGCTGCAGCAGCAACAGAATATAGAAAAGAACTCCGGGAATGGCAAAAGTTTAATGATTCCGGTCTAGGAGCTTTACGTCTCAAAGTATCTGATTCTATCAGGCGACATATAGCTTCCGACGACCAACTACTTTCGGCATGGAACACGTTGGCTACTAGCTATAAAAAGACTACACCAGCGCTCATATTTGACCGTTTTCAGAAAACGGTTAAATTCCAACTCTCAGGGAAAGATCCCGTACCTGAGATCGAAAGACTTGGATCATATTTCGCACAACTCACTGAGGACAAAGTCGAGATCCCTGATTTCATGCAGGCCCTTATTCTTGCAGCCGCTCTTCCAAAAGAATGGACTGCCGTTTCTACAGCCATGTTCCAGTTATATGGAACAGATAAATTCACCTTCGAAACCATCTCTGATTCCATCATCGGAGAATACCGGAGGGGTTATGCTATGAAACAACAATACAATTCTAGGGACAAAGCAAATAAAATCAGTGGAGTAAAAAGGAAGGAAAAAGATGCGACGTGGAACCATCAGAAAAAGGATGACGAAAACCAGCGTCAGGGTTCTGACGAATCCAAAGATCAAAGACCTTGCCCTCGCAAGGGTTTTAGAGGCAAGGGAAAGAAACGCGCCCAAGAAGCAGACGTTCCTCCTGAGTCTGATCAGGAGCATAACGCCGTCGAGATTGTATCTCCGGCTCTTTCAATTGCGGCACGAAATGTACAAAACCGCATGCTCCCACCAGCTGCCCGATTCACGGGTCAATCACAAACCCGAAAGGGTGTATGGGACAAGTCTAACAAGACTAGATCGCTTGCAGAACGCATCGGCGCTATACCTACGATGGAAACTTTAAAAATACTAGATACCGTCACAAAAGATGAAATATCTTTTGAACCACCTCACAAATGAAAAAGATCTGAGATAGATCTTGACTATTCAACTGTGGGAAATCCACAAGACGTTTTGGAAGAAACATTGTTTGAGGATGGTGACAAAGATTACGACATCCCGATGGATCCACTCTTTGATGACGATGCTGTAAGCCTCGGTGACGAGTTGAGTCATTTATTTGTCAATAGAAAAACTACTAAATGCTTTTCACAGCGACATGGTAGTATAAATGTATATAATGAAAATATACATTTTTTCTCATTGCAATAATTGTGTGAAATGTAAAGAAAATGAGTCGTCATGGATTCTTGACTCAGGAGCATCATTGCATTTTACACATAATCAAAATGACTTCCTATATTATCGACAATTGATCGATAAGAGGTTTGTACAAACCGCTGCTAAAGGAAAAACTTTACAGATACTAGGCGTAGGAGCCGTTATGATCAAAATAACTGTTAATGGAAAAGCAGATATAAAATTGATCAGGCCAGTCTTTTATATTCCCGACATGGATACGAGATTACTCTCCATGGGAACTTTCCTAAATCAAGGGTATTCCCTTTCAGGAAACAAAAGATCATATCGATCTTATTAAAGAATCATCAATTATAAGATTCTCACCACATGAAAAAGGACAAACCATATATTGGTTAGATTCTGAAATTCATAATGAATCAATAAACGTTGTAACACGAAAACCTGATTTTCATATATGGCATAAACGATTGGGACATCCACAAGATGAAGTAATCCGAAAAGGAAAAATTCATTTAGACGGATTCCCAAATATTCCAGTTCCAAAACGGAAACAAATATGTTCAGGATGCGCAAAAGGAAAAATGCGAAGCAAATCAGTTCCAGAATCACAAAGTAGAGCATCGTCTCCTTTTGATTTAATACATTCAGATCTCAAAGAAATCTCAATGATATCATATCACAAATATAAATATTTCGTGACATTTATTGATGATTTCTCTGGACATCTATGGATTGGTTTATTAAAAAAGAAATCCGATACAGAATCTTCGCTAAAGCAATTTGTTGCATTAATAAAAAAAAACATGGAATATTGCCAAAGAAATGGCGGTTTGACGGAGGAAGTGAATTCACCAAAAGTGAAAATATCTCAAAGATCTCGGTATTGAGATCCAGAAATCACTTCCATATACGTCACAACAAAATGGCAGAGCTGAACGAATGAATTGAACTATTTGCGAAAAGTCACAATCCCTAAGATTCGACGCCTGCTTACCACAATCATGGTGGGAATTTGCGCTTGAACACGCAGTATACCTATATAATAGGACTCCATAGCTCGTAATAAATGGCAGACACCATATTTTCTTATCGAAAAGAAAAAACCGAATGTATTGGATTTACGAGTATTTGGATGCCAAGCTTACGTATATATTCCTGCTGAACGCAGACAAAATAAGCTTGAAGCCAGATCTAAGATGATGATCTTTCTGGGATATAAAAATGGAATGAAAGGATATAAATTTATGAATCCCGAGAATAATACCATTTTTATGGGAACAACTGGAGTTTTTGACGAAACAAAATTTCCAAAATGTCGAAACTCTGATCTAATTCCCACATTCCTCAATCCAGAGGAAGAGTTTGAGGATCTCTTACCAGAAATACCTCATGAATTGTCCAACGAACACAATACATCAGATGAAGAAGATTCATCAAAGTCAGAGAGTGATGGCAACTCGTCTGATGAATCTAGTATATCTCCCAAAGGAAAGGGATCTGATAGCTCAGATGACGATTCAGGAAGTGATGATTCAGATAATTCAGGAAGTAATTCCGGAAGTGATGATTCAGATGATCAAAGAGAAATTGAAGAAGATCTATTTGCTCCTTCAAGACCCTCATCTCCAGGTCCATCGGACCAACTAGAAATAGACGACCAGTCAATCGACCAGATAACGTCTATGGAGATAAAGATCCAGTTGAAATCGAAAAAATTGATAGAAGAACGAAATTAAATCGTTTCACAATTAATGAATTGCTATCATATGCAATTCCTATCAAAGACACAATAAATACAGCTGTACCTGAACATCACCACGAAATATTTCGCTTACCAATCAGCGAACAAAAAGATTGGATAAACGCTGAAAGAAAGAATGGGATATGCTCATTAAAAGAGGCGTAATAATAAATCTACAACATCTCCCTGAAGGTCGAAAGGCTATAGGTTGCAGATGGGTTTATGTCCAAAAAGATGATGGACGTAAAAAAGCTCGTCTAGTTGCCCAGGTTTTTCCCAAATAGATGGCATTGATTACGATGAAATATTCTCACCAGTTGTAAGATATGAGACATGCCGTCTCATACTTGCACTTGCAGCACTAGAAAAACTATATGTGTCATTTCTAGATGTGACTGCTGCATTCTATATGGAAAACTGGATGAAGAAATATATATGAAACAACCACCAGGTTTATAAATAAAGATAAAAAGACATGGTATATAAATTATATTGTGCACTTTATGGATTAAAACAAGCTTCTTTAGCTTGGTGGAAATCATTAGACGAATCAATGGAAAAAATGGGCTTTATACGAATACATTCGGATGCGGGTGTATTGTTTTTAAACAAGGATCCAACATTGTCATAGCAATAATTTATGTTGAACTCAATGTTTTTGGGATCTAACAAAATCATAACATTGCGTAAAAAGCAAGAATTTATGAATAGATGGGAATCTAGAGATTTAGGAGATCTCATTGATGGTCAAACAAAAAACTTTTTATCGTTCCAAATAAAGAAACAAGGAGATAAAATAACCATCGATCAAAAACCCTATTTGCATAAAGTAATCCAGAGACTAGGAATGAGTGACGCTACACATATAAACACTCCACTTCCAACTGGATACGAACCAATGACAAATGATCAATCATTAGATCAAAAGATTAGATCACAATATCAATCAGTTATTGGATCATTACTATATTTAATGATCGGAACAAGACCAGATATATGTTTTGCTGTGATAAAAATGTCTCAATTCTCAGCAAATCCATCATCAGATCATTTAAAACATGCAATAGGAATGGCTAGATATCTAGCAAAAACTGCAGATCTCTTCATTAAATACGATGGATCATTAAGATCTGGCCTAATGAGCTATACTGACTCAGATTGGGCTTCAGATAAAAATGATCGACATTCCACATCTGGATTCTTTACTCTTTTATCAGGAGGAGTAGTATCTTGGACGTCCAGAAAACAGAAAACAGTGGCACTATCGTCAACAGAAGCTGAATACATGGCTTTATCTGACTGTGCTAGAGAAAACAAATGGATTAGATCAATACTAAGTGAAATCCATTTTCCTATAACAATTGCACCTATATATGGTGATAATATGGGATCTCTATTTATTGCAAATAACCCTGTTACTGAAAAACGTTCAAAACACATTGATATTAAATATCATTTTATACGAAAACTCATAAAAAAGAAAGAGATAGAATTACAATTCATTCCAGGATCTGAAAATCCTGCTGATATTCTGACTAAAAATCTTGGTCGAATATTATTTGAAAAATTCACACCAATGTTAGGTTTATCAGAATCATTAAATTGATTACTGATGGCCCTGGAGTAGGGCCCTAAACTGCTTCATTTTACTGTGATAAAGAGACCAGCCTATCACTGTAGAGATTACTCCAGCTGATTAAAGAACGTCGAACAACTTTATCATTATGGGCAAAAATAGGAAACCCCGCAGTAAAAACAACAACCTATTCTGACAATAGGAGGACACTCCAATGTTGGACACGAATGCGAGAGGTCGTCTCGCTGCCACTTTGAGGAACCCCCACCTCCACCACCTAAAAAACCCCAGCCGCGAATCACATACACTCCGGCTGTTGCCATATGGATGGACCAAGCCCTTCAAGGACGAGATCCTTGGAAATTTCCTCCTAAAGCTTTTTGGGCTTGGCAATTAAAAGAAAGATGGAGACGTAAGGGAATGTCTGGCCACATTTCTTTCGAAGATTTTTGAAAGAATATACGCACCTCTTCTTGCAGGCATGTGAGAAGATCTTTACTAATCAGTACATGACTGTACAGATTATGGGGGGGTGTTGAACGATCTTCACCCCAAATACCCCTAAGTATAGCCTTCAACACGGCTATCACCGGTTTGACCCTTAGAGGGTATTTCTATTTTCTTTTATTTCTTTTATTTACGTATATTAGATACAAGTCTTTTACACAAATATGTACATACACTAAAAGTGTATATAAGACCAGTAGATATCCAATATACGCTCAGTTGCTCTTTCTTCCCTACCAGGATGTGAGTATCTCCACTCTATGAGTGTAAAGACCTGGAGAGGTCTCTGGTCACTGTCTCTGACAGTGATACAATACTCAAAACACCTGGAGAGGTGTCTGATCACTGTCTATGACAGTGATACAATACTCTTGTCATCACGAACGTATGACTCTATGTCTGACGGACATATGAGCTCATCGTTCATGACAGTGACGACCACTGAGACAAACTATGTCTGACGGACATATGATTGCTGCTCAACATTCACTTGCTTCAGAATCAGACTTACTATCTGAATTCTGATGAAGACTCATCAAATCCTCATCTAAATCATTTTGCAATGGCTGAGTGAGTGCAATGACATTTGACTGGGCAGCTGCAAAGGTGAGCAGTTCCTGTATTTCATGTTTGGTACGAAATGAAGTAGGCATGAACAGGGAATAGCAAGCTGTGCCGAAATTTCGACCTGCATGACATGTGTCAGTCACATCACACTGAGCCTCCCAATCCTACACCCTGCTAGCCCTGCTCACTTAGCATTGGCTAGTGCTCAGCTATCAACAGGTAGGTGATGACCTCGCTGGCTGCTGACCTTTGCCTTGACCTTAGAATTGAGCTGCCCTGTTAATGAAGGAGCACTCGGGACCTACCAGAATAACCAGCGAGCAAAGCCCCGAAATACACTTTGTGGATTTAATGCCGCTTTCACCTAAAACATGAATGAAGGGGAGAGTTTTAATATGGAATATCTGGCTGATGAAGAAAACCAAGCTTACCTTCGGCGCAGAGCGCGCAAATTGGATGAGTCAAACAGAGCGTCAGCATGAGAAGGAGCAAATGGAGGCAGATGAACTAGCAATTTCTGTCAAGAAGGCAAAAGCTAATGAAAAGCGACAACGTGAACAGGAGAAAGCAGAGAAAATTGCTGCTACTCAACTTATCTTTGACTAGGATGTCATTGCGGGAATGACAAATGCTCAGCTAGACGAGCAGTTGGATGCACATCGACAATGGGACAAGCAAATACCAATCAAAGCTCGACTCAAAGTAAGGGCTGTAAATTTGGCAGCCCTTCTAGCATCTATTTCCCGCAACAGCGCTGATAATAAGTCCGGGAATTCTAATGGAGGAACGACGGAATCTTCGGAGCAGTCACAGTTGCCAGTACTTGGTGAACACCGGGATGACCAAGGACTATGATTCAGATTATGATATGAATATGCACTAGCCTACATGTAATGCCCCAAAGTCATTCTGGGCTTGTCGTAGCGAAGAACAAGCGCAATAGTCGACGATCATCGTTGCGGAGTACATCTGTGGTGGCTGTGCACTTACTAAGCGCGTCACTTGAGACCCGAAGATTGCGGCACCCCAAAAAGAGCCGATGCGTGCGTCCCCTTACCATGTACTACGACTTGACTAGACCGCTCAGTCCCTTAACGGAACTGAGCGACGATTCCACCTCGACTCAGTCGCTCAGTTCCTTATCACAACTGAGCGATGATTTCCTTAAGACCGTTTTGGTTCTCATGAACGACGCAACCCCAACCGTAGGACACGTTGCGGAAGCAAACGCCCGGCTCGATGTTTTTGAAAATGTTCCTGTGGAGAATCGTAGAGTTGGAACTGAGATCGACTCGCTTAGGTCCTTAGAGAGATGCTAAACAACGCCCCTACCGAACGAGGCAAACGTTATGTCGCGTGTGCGGTAATTGTTGCCAAGGTCAGGAACAATGGGTTAGGTTGGCATCCGACTGGGTGCATTTTCTATTATGGCCATGTACGTCTAGAGCTTCTCCTACTCCCTCGCTCATCGTTTACCGGCAGTTAAGAGCGCATATAAGAGCAAATCGCCCTGTGCCTCCCCACATTCAGTCATCACGTTGCCTGAGACAGAAGCATCGATCACCGTTGTGAAGGAAAGGAGAGATGAACATTTCCTCCGCCTCGTATGTTTTTTGTTTGAACTAAAGTTTGATTTTTACGTCCAAAACAGCTCAAAGAGCGTCAAGCAAACAAATGTGCTGTCATAGTCAAACCTCCTGGCAGGATTAAGACCATTGGCACCCATGTTATTCGAAGATCGATCGCTAAAGCGGACAAGTCAAATGCAGGAATGGTCAGTACCCATTCCATCATATTCTTATTCCGTACTATGCAGAGCCTCTTTAGCATATCTCCTTGCCGGCGACTTGGGACATCCTCCGGCATTACGCTGATCTTTCGGAAGACACGATTCAGGATCTTGAAAATATCATAGATTCGCCTAGTAATGGAATACTGTTACAAACTGAGATGCATGATGGATTTGACAACTTTGAATGGTACTTTGAAGCAACGGTCCGTACTCCCTTAATTCAATGTTTTGTACTAGCTCACTCCGATAGGATCAACCCAATGTGTACAACATAAAGTGGCTCTCAGAGGATGGGCCATTGGGAACCTGGGTAACTGGGGGCCTTGAGCAAGTACGATTCACAAATCAATCAGCGAACGATATCCCGCTCCCAAATGCCCAGTTTTTGGCAATTCACGCAGCGATTGCCAAGGTCCTCCATTTGAGCGGTGCAGCGGAACCTTTGGATCTTGTTATGGACAGGTTCGATTCTGGATCGTCTCCTGTGCCCTCTGGGAAGTATGGCAGCGCTGACCTTGCCATTCGATGGTCACTTCTTGAACTGTTTGGAGACAACTTTACTCACTTGCCAACGGAAATCCGAGCATATTAATTATTTTACCTTACTGGCAAGCAAGGTTTAGTGGTGATGGATTTCGTGGGCAATGGGTGGTGAACAATACATAGATACAAACAACCTCTTTTGGGGCTCCTACTGTTTGAATCCACCGTCGTGGCGTCCGTGTGCCTTTTCAATTGATTCCCCTCCCTCTTGTGTAAAATGCCGTGTTTTGTTAACATCACCAGGGTTGTCTGTGCGTATAACGTCTTCTTGGGCTCCTTTGTACTGGATGTGTATTGGACACTACTCCCAAGGAATTTCACGCGTCGACCTGAGTTTGGTCTACGACCAGCGCGGTGACCTCGAAGGTGGCGCCGCTGATGAATACGATTGTGCGTCTTGGACGACTGTATTGACGGCTGTTGCACCCTTCATATTCTCTGTGGGTGTGGCTCGGCACATATACGATAGTGCTCTACCTTTCTTTTGTCAGTGTCTCCCTCGCGACTCCCTTTGTTGGCATGTTTTGTTTTTTTCCCTCTCGATGTTTACGATTTCTGATGCTTGTGTTATGGAGTTAGAATGTTGACAGCCATTCGTCGTTTCGAAAATGATAGCGACGGGAACTACCAACTCTTGTCAAACCCGCGTGTCAATGTGTTACGTCGTTATGCATCTTCATTGGCTCTCTTCCGCAGGACGTTAAAACAGACAAAGACAGCTAATCAGATGGCCGTGCCCCAAATGACTTAATCCAGCAATCACTAGTGACAGCTGGCTTGACCAGGAAAAGGCTCCGTGATGACAAGAGTGAGGATCATGCGTCAAAAAGGCGCGTATACATGTCCGCGCGACGTCAAGAGGAACGCGAGTTGCATCATGCCAGCCTTCAGCGGCTGTTCAGTTCAGCCGTGTTTTGTCAAGGTTTCTGAAGTTGCCAACTGAAACGGAGGTCCATGATTGTTATGGAAAGTTCTACCAAGCAACCTCAAACACCGCGCTTTCGTCTGTAGTTTGTGGTGTGTGCGCTCGATTGGGTTTAGCAGCGGAAGATGGGATGACGGAGCTTCCCGTACAACCACCGCCGAATCGCCATCGACTGAAGCCGTCCAAGCCATATCCTGCACACGAGTTTCAATAGAACGTTCCGCTCTTCGGGTCACCAATAATTGTACGACCGTTGTTGTGTGCAACCACTGTTTGTACGATCTCAAACATGGCGACTCTGATCTTCCTCCTTCCAAATCTTTGTCTAACAATCTTTGGATTGGTCCTGTCCCATACGTTCTCCGAAGACTCAGCTTGCCTGAACAGCTCATTGCACAAGTGAATTCGTGAGTAGTATTCCCGGCGCGGTTCTAATGCTTTCATGCAGTGAACGAGGACTCGCTTGATGCCATCGGCTCTGAATCATCCGAACGACTTGTGCGTACGGTGAGTCTTACGTTGGTTTCCCTCCAGTTCGTTAACTAATGCATTTATTCAGACGCAGATGATGCCATTGTCTCTGATCCATCCGAACAGCCTTACGCGTATGGTGCGTCTTGTGTTGGTTTCTCTAGCTCTTTGAACTCATGTGTTGTAGAAGGACCAGATGTTTTCCCGATTCAAGTGTCTGGTGCTATGGATACAGACCTGGCATCTGCTGGACTCATGGGCTGTGGACTGTAGCAGACGTTAAGCGATGGCGAGCCGTACTGGGAGAGTCAAGGGCGGGGAAGTACGCATATACGCATTATAGAGTAAACCGGGGAGGAAACCACTCGAAGAAACTACTTTACATATTTTTCACTTCTGCCGGCACAGATGGTGCTTGACAATGAGAATAGATTTTGAATTGTATATAAGAGAGTAATGATAGTTTGTGTGTGACTATATCCGCGAGCGGGATACGTGAGCAATGTGCAATATCCGGTGCGTGGTGCGAAGTGTGAGACACTGGAAGTTGAGCGTGAGAAATAGTTGTTGTATGAGCATATGTGTGGGCAGACTTATATTATTCTTGCCCTACTTTACTTTATATATGGTATTATACTTCTGTACTCATGTGCAATTCCACTGCATCACATCCAATGTGTGGATGTTTTGATTAGTGCTCCACATCCAATATGCGAAGCGGTTCTGATATGCACAGTGGCTCAGATATATCCAATGCTTGCATAATCCCAACACTCCCCCTCAAGCTTAGGATATTCCTAGCTCATGCTTATGTTGTTGGAATTTTTGTCTAGTCAGTGGCTTTGTTATAATGTCTGCTGTCATGTCTGCAGTGGGTAGATGTTTCATTCTAATTGGGCCATCTCCTATCTGGTCTCAGATATAATGACTTTTTATTTCAAAGTGCTTTGTCCACTTATGATATGGTTCATTCTGAGCAATTGCAAGTGCAGGCATATTGTCTCCATAAATGAGAGTAGGTTCTGCAGCCATACTGCTTCACACACCACATTGGACATGCATACATATTCTGCTTCTGTTGAAGATAAAGTTGTTGACATCTGCTTTTTTGATGCCCATGTAATAGTGCCGCCCACTGCAATAAATGTTTGTATCCTGATATGGATATTGTATCATCTTTGCTAATGAAGCTGGCATCCAAATATCCAATGAAAGGGTTGTTGTCTGTTTCCAGTCTTTTATAGGTTATTCCTTCATATCTTGCTCCGGAAAGATAACGTAGAAGTTTCTTTGCAACTGACCAATGCTCCATGTCCAGGTCCTGTGGGCTCTGTGGTACCTCCACAGTGCTGCAGAGGCCTCTGCAGAGAGTCGCCAAGTTTGCTGATGTAGTGTAGAAGGAGCGGATGTTATACATCCTCAACACATGCCACAGATTTAGCTATGTTACTGGTACCATCAAGCAACCTAATCCAAACATTAATCCTGCCAGAGCATGGAAATGGATGGACATGGACAATGCAATTTCTACTCTGCATTCTGCACACATCCACAACACAAACCACCTGTAGTTGCAAGACAATCCTGCAACACTGCATGCCAAACAAGGTTACCTGACCTTGCCAACTAGCACCAATCATCTGAAAGCCTGTGCTAACCATCGTCTGCTGCATTAAGTATAGCTGCAACACTGCCACTTCCATGCTAGACAAGTCTGCACCCAGCCCCTGCAATCAAGACCATTTTAGCCACGTGCCTATGAGCTACAGACAAAATTAGTCAAGTGGTGGAAAATCTTCACCAACATTAGCACTGATCAGCGACCAACAAAGGACATCCAAATTGGGAGTAGTGGAAACAGGGCCAAGAAGTGCTAAAAGCATACATCAACACTTATTGCATAAGACACTGGAGTTCAATTGTTGGTTATTGTACTTGCCAATGGTCAGGGTCTCACTATGGGTTTGCAACAGGGAAAATGACTAGTGAAATGCTCGTGTGCTAAACTACATTGGAGGGCACCTTTCAAGATGATGATTTGGGATAGTAAGACACCAAGCATGGAGTTGAGGAATTTCAGAGTCCACTCATATCAGTAGGTAGCAAAAAGTATATATATCATCTTGTTTTGTAGTCTAGATAATCATACCATACCCACACACTTCCATTTAGCATATTCCATCTCTCATTTTGCAATTATCACTCTCCTTTGCATTACATCTGCCCCTTCATTGCATCAGCCATTGTAAAACAACCCTCTCTCTCTCTGCAACCTTTGCAACCACTCACCATTGATAGACATGGCTGACTAGAGAAATCCATGTTTGGTGCCAGTTGTTGTGACTACTGTGCCCCCACCACCACTACTGTGTGCAATTGCCTGTGTGCACCTACCAGTCATCTGCCACACCACACTTTGTCCTTTGCACCACACTTTGTCTGCTGCACCATACCTCGTCCGCTGCATTGCATCTCTGCCGCACCACACTTTGTCCGCCACACTGTACCTTGTCCACCACACCGTACCTTGTCCACCACATTGCATCTCTGCCGCACCGCACTTTGTCCTTTGCACCACATGTTGTCCGCTGCATCACATCTCCACTGCACTGCAATGTATAGCACCATTGCACCCTGGAACTACCTTCTCTCAGAAGTGATCTTGGCTTCGGGTTGTTCAGGACATTCTTTCCAGAACTCACAAACCCCTGCTTCCTGTCACTCCGATAGGATTTAGTGATATTAATGGATAAATGCCATTTCAAAGGCAAACCCAAATGTGGGTATTGTCATGAATTTGGTGACATAACAGAGGATTGTTGGACCAGAAAAGGAAAAAATGGTAGCACTCCTAAATATTAGCAATGATAATGTTACTGATTCCTACTATGTTTGGTATGCAGATTCAGCAACAATGTCACATATAACGCACCAAAAAGAAATCCTATCGGATTTATGCCCAAAAATAGGTGGGCACTGTAAAAGTATACATGAATGGCCACAGAACCATAATTCTTGAATCATGGATAATGAATGGAACATGGAGAATTGTCTTAACTGAGGTCTTTTATGTTCCAACTGCTACAAGTAACCTCATATCAATTCTGCACCTTGATCAAAGTGGATCTACATCATGGATGGGAAATTCCAACATCTGGATTTATAATAGCTGACACACTCTTGTCACCATTGGAAAATTGACAAGCAGATTATACAAGTTAATTGTTAAACCTAAATTGCAGAACATACATATGTTTCAGAGGAACAATTGCCTACATGGAATGATTGGCATAAGTGCTACAGACATATAAATATTCTGTCACTGCAATAGTTACAACAGCATGGAATGATTGACAATTTCTGAGTAAACCCATTGTGGGAAATTATACCCTGTGATGTGTGTCATGCCAGAAAATTATCTGTCAAAGTTTGAAACAAAGACATACTATAACAACTACCAAACCCAGTCAGTGGATACATACTGACTTATGGGGACTGCCATCAACAACTTCAATTGGTGCAAAATATTATCTCTTATGTGTTGATGACTACAGTCAATATGTCACCATTGCACACCTAAAAAGTAAAGACCAGGCAGCATGGACAATTAAACAATATTTGACATTCCTGAAAAATCAATATGCTTTCCAACCATGTGCATTGCATATGGATAATAGAAAGGAATATGTAAATGTGGAACTAATTGATTGGTGATGGGACAATGGAATCTGTCTTGAATTGACTGCACCTTATTCTCCACAACAGAACAGAGTAGCAGAGTGCACTAATAGGACCCTTGTTGAATTAATGCAGACAATGTTATCTGCACAAAATTTACCATTCCATCTATGGACAACAGCTATTAGCCATGCTGTGTATCTCCACAACCAAGCTTATACTAAGGCAATTCCAAATGCTATGCCTTATGAGTGATGATTTGGAAAGAAGCCAAGCATAAACCATCTAGCAGAATATGGTGCACCAGTATGGATATTGCACCAACCCACAATACAATCAAAATTAGCACCAAAAATGCTTAAACATAAATTTGTCGGATTTGAGGATAATATATCCACTATCCACTATTGGGATCAGTGAATGAACACAATTAACCCATCATGGAATTACTCCTTTGCTCAATATGAGGGGGAGGATGACAGTGATGACATATTGAGACTGGAAAACATAGTGGACCCAATAGCAGAACCTCCAGAAAACATGCTGGAACATATGGATCTGATACCAGATATTCTGGAAACCATAGTGGATCCAGAAAAATATAATAAAACTTATGCTCCCATTGTCCACCGAGAGACACTCTGCTTTCTCATAGCCAAGTCTGTCCAGAAGTGCTGGAAAATGCACCAAATGGATGTTAAAGGCACATATTTGAATGGAAACTTGCATGAGAGGTTGTATATGGAACAACCAAGCAGATATGAGGACAGATCTGATAAGGCTTGTGAATTACTCAAAAGCCTATATGGTCTCAAGCAGGCAGGATGCAAATGGAATACTGAGTTCAATCAATACTTCCACCACTTTGTCTCAGATCTGTGTGTGTATCTCTGCATGAGAAAGGCTGCATGTTATGAGCTCATGCCCCACAACCACAACCTTACATCCCCCTAAGGAGCCCACAAGCCTCATCGCTGGCCAGAGGATAGAAAGGAGATGAAACAGAGTAGATTTGGACGAGAGGGAAACTATCTGAAATCTGGGGAGACTCCAGCTACAATGTACCTACTTATATACTACTCTCTGTAGAGTAAACTGAAATTGAGGGGCTAGGATTGCAATCCTAACACCACATAGGTATCATCACCATAAGTGTGGATGATCTAATCCTATTCACAAGTGATGATGAAATAATGGAGCACATGGTTAAAGACCTTAAAAGTTTATTCGAGGTGACAGATCTTGGAGAACCAAGTAAAATTGTTGGGATAGAGATCTGCATCAATTCTGATACTGGAGAAATTAAGTTGACACAAATGCAGTACATTGTGCAACTACTCCACAAACACAGACTTGATAATGCACGGAGTGTACAAATTCCTATGGATGCAGATCATAAATTCAACCCACTGACTGCATCAACAAATCCAAAGGACTGCAGTCATCTGTATGCATTGCTCATTGGATTGTTGATGTATATTGCAGTTGCCACCTGGCTGGATATCACATATGCCATATTCTGCTTGGCATCATATAGTGCAAAACCGGACATGGAGCATTGGTCAGCTGCAAAGAGAATTCTATGTTATGTTTCTGGAACAAGATACAAAGGTATAACCTATAAAAGACCAGAAACAGATGATGACCCTTTTGTCAGATATTTGGATGCCAGCTATGCTAGCAAAGATGATATGATATCCATATCAGGATACACATTTATTGCAGTGGGTGGTGCTCACAATTGCTCAAAACAAAGCATATCATAAGTGGACAAAGCATTTTGAAATAAAAAGTCATTATATCCAAGAACAGATAGGAGATGGCACAATTAAAATGGAGCATCTACCTACTGTGGACATGACAGTGGACATTTTAACAAAGCCACTGACTAGACAGAAATTCCAACAACATAAGTGTGAGCTAGGCATATCCTAAGCTCAAGGGGGAGTGTTGGGATTATGTGAGCATCGGATATATCTAAGCTGCTGTGCATATTGGAACTGCTGCACATATTGGATGTGCAGCACTAATCAGAACATCCACACATTGGATATGATGCAGCGGAATTGCACATGAGTACAGAAGTATAATACCATATATAAGTAAAGTAGGGTGAAAATAATATAAGCCTGCTGCCTGACATATGCTCATCTGACAATTATTTCATACGCTCAACTTCTGGTGTCTCATGCTTTGCACCTGCTTATCTGTGCACCAGATATCACACATTGCTCACACATCCCGCTTGTGGATATAGTCATTTGCACATATCATTACTCTCTCTTACATTGAAAAAATGTATTTTGATAATTAGATGTAATTAGATGTGTTGGGATTATGCAAGCATCAGATATACCCAAGCCGCTGTGCATATTGGAACTGCTTTGCATATCAGATGCAGAGTGCTAATCAGAACATCTGCACATGCAGTGTCTTCAAATGGGGATAGTTTGAGTGTGGCTATGTCTGCAAGTGTGATGCGCAAGTAACGTGCGAGATCCAGTGTGCTGGTAAGCAGGTGCAAAGCATGAGACAGTGGTAGTTGAGTGTGTGAACTGATTGTCATGTGAGCATATGTGCAGGTGGCAGGCTTGTTTTATTTGCTCCCTATTTTACTTATATACGGTATATACTTCCATACTCATGTGCACTTCCACTGCATCATATCTGATGCATGGATGTTCCGATATGCAGAAGCAGTTCCGATATGGACTGCAGCTCAGACATATCTGATGCTCACATAATCCCAACACTCCCCCTCAAGCTTAGGATATTCCTAGCTCGCACTTATGTTGTTGGAACTTTTGTCTCATCAGTGGCTTTGTTAATATGTCTGCTGTCATATCCGCAATAGGTAGATGTTCCATTCTAATTGTGCCATCTCCTATCTGGTCTCGGATATAATGACTTTTTATTTCGAAGTGCTTTGTCTGCTTATGATATGCTTCATTCTGAGCAATTGTGAGCACAGGCTTATTGTCTCTGTAAATGAGAGTTGGTTCCAAAATTCTTGAACCTAACTTGGAGTGTAAGTTTTGCAGCCATACTGCTTCATGCACCACATTGGACATGTGCACATGTTCTGCTTCCGTTGAAGATAGAGTAGTTGACATCTGTTTTTTTGAAGCCCATGTAATTGCGCCGCCTGCTGCAATGAATGTGTATCTGGATATGGATATTGTATCATCTTTGCTAGCCAAGCTGGTGTCTGAATATTCGACGAAAGGGTTGTTGTCCATTTCCAGTCTTTTATAGGTTATACCTTCGTATCTTGAACCAGAAAGGTAAGAGCCTGTTTAGGTGCCCAAATGCCCACATCCCACAGTTGTTGGGTGGTTGTCGGAACACCGGCATGACTGTCGGACTTTGAACGAAACTTTAACCTAACGAGCATGGAGAATGCTCGTGCTCAGCGCATTGGTCACCTTCGCCATCTCGCTTTTGGTTACTCACTCTCTCTAGTGTATATATTTCTCTGTCATCTCACCATGCCACCAAAGTCTGCAGAGGCAAGGAAGGAAAAGGCCATCTGGAATCACCAGGAAACCACTGCCCTTATTGAGTACCTTTGTCAAGAAACAAGTAGGACCAGGAATACCAGCTATACAGCTGTGTCATTCAACGCAGCTGCTGATCACATCAAGGACTATCATACCCTTGGCCCTGTGAAGACAGGGAAACACTGCAGGACGAAGTGGACAACGGTGAGATTGTATTGATAGATGGTATCCGATAAGCTGATTTTCAATTTGAATAGCTCAAGACGAAGTGGAGTGCTGCGGATAGGCTTGCATCCAGCTCAGGTGCAGGCAGTAGCTACAGCCCACAGACTGGTGTCAATGCGACCACTCCTGCTGAGCAGCGCGTCATTGATGACTTTGCTGCAAGTAATCCAGTATGTTTAATCATCTTTTCATTATCACTCTACTTTAATAAGCATTCAGGACTACCAATCCGAAGGTTTCCAGTATTACAATGACATGTCTTTCATACAGCCATCAGTAGCGCACGGACAATTTGCATTTCGAGGAACAGCAAACACTTCCTGGGAGCCCGAAGGGAATGACGAAGACAATGTACCAAGTATGTCATTGAATCTGTGCTACATATTCATATTAGACTGGTAACTAGGTGCCATTGGTACTCCAGTTGAAACGGCCACTCCAATGTCTCAGCTATCACCACCATCCTTTGCCACACCACCATCCCTGTCACTACCATTCGTTCAACAGCCAACACCGCCGTTATCTACAACACAGCCACCACCACCACTAGCACCGCAGAAACCACCATCACCTTTGACTGCGCTGGTGACACCGCTGCCACTGCCATCACCTGTTGCGCAGCTCCTACAATCGCCATTGTCCTTTGTACAGCCATGGCTTCAGCCATCGCCACCACTGCCATTTCATCCATTGTCAGTGCAACCAACATGATCCCCTTCCATAGCAACAACATCTTCTTTTCCACTTCCAACATCAAGTTCAGACCACTCTGGAGGTAGTCGTTCAGCTGGGAAGAAGCAGAAGTTGGAACAAGGCTTGAATTCTGGTCGACCGTTGAAAGTTAATCAGACTCTAATCCTTGCCAACAATATCCAGAGCTCTCTCAGCACTGTCGTCGATGTGCTCCGATCTGTAGGTAGCACCCCTGAAGCCAATGTTGATACTGCTACCAAGATGCTCGAGGAGACCAGCTTGGACGTCTGTGACAAAGCAATCCTTATGTCCATCTTTTCTACATATCCCTACAAGGCTGGTACATTTTGCGCTACATTACCTGGAGCTACTCAAGATTCATGGATTGCATTGGAGCTGGAATTGTTTAACTGTCAGAATCCTGCATAGCATACATTGTATGTTTTTATATCTGTAATACCACTTGTTTTCCCTGTCCAAGGTAACTCAGGCCAAGTATTTCCCTGTGCAAGGTAACTATTAATCCTCAATGCCACTATCCTCTTCACCAGCATCACTTGAGTCATCTTCTAAGAGCCCAGCTTGAGCCCTCTCTTGTAATACCAGTGTGTATTGTCTCCACATGTCACCTGCAATTTGATTTTGATGTCTAGATGCTTCTGACTCATCTTCTTCATCCTCAACACCCTGAGTTTCATATGGTATTTGATGAAATTGTGAAGTGCAACCAAAGCAGCTGGAATTTGTGATTGAATTTCAATGCTGTATTTTGGTGCAAGGAGCAAAATCTGAAAGAGTTGCTTGAGCACACCAAAAATGCGCTCTATAACATTCCGTGCTTGTGCATGTTGGAGATTGAATAATTCATACTTGTCTTTAGGCCTGGTTTGATTGATCAGTTTATATAAAGCAAAATAAATTAGATCTACCTGATCCCAACTCGGCCCCACTCTGCAAGATGGTAACAGACTCCACGATATGGGACAAGAAGCTGATCACAATGAGGGAAACCAGCATCAGCAAGATAATACCATCCTGCTGGAATCCTTAAGTCTGTGTTGATGGCATCTTGATAAACTCTTGCATCTGCTGCAGATCCTTCCCATTCTGTAAGTCCATAGGCAAATGTAAAATCAAAAGTACAGCAAAAAAGGCAGTTCTGTGATAAAAACCCCTTCCTATTCTGGTAAGCTCCCTGGTACAAGGCAGGTGGTGCAAAATGTATATGACTACCATCAATAGCACCAAGGGCATGCTGAAAAAATGGATATAGTTTTGGCTTGAGGTTTAGAGGATGTGATCCATGATCATAAGATGTTGGCTGGGAGACATGCTGTGTATAGAATGGTGGAGATGAAAAGATATTGGCCATTAGTTTGAAATATCTGATACAATAAAAATTAGGTCAATACATAGAAACAATGCGCTCACTTTGAGATTGTTGCATTTGATCGTTGGAACCGCTCACCAACATGTCAAGTTGTAAGGCCTGTGACAGAGGTATAGAGGAAAATGGCCAGTTGTTCCTCCAGAGATACATATTTTGATTGTTGATATCCCATAGCATGCAGTTCTGCAATAAGCTCCTGAAATACATGCTTTGTTACACCCAATTCACAGCGAATGCGTTTTGGGTGACCATTCAGCAGCTCTTGAACCCACCCTTCACCTGTAAGAAGAGAGGTGTGGTAGGGCTCCTTGTCATTAAAAGTCCTTATGATCTGCAGCAATGTAGGGACAATGATAGTGACAAGCAGACTGACAAGGTGAACAATCCGCTGGTGTACCCTGGATGTGGTGGGCATAGTACAGTGTGGAATGTGGTGGTGGTTTGACTGGGAGATAAGCTGATAAGCTCTGATGCCGCATGGCTGGTCAAATTCAAACTCCGACACATGTGAATAATTGTGGGAACATTTCATTTGGGTCTGATCAGAGTCACTAAACAGGCTCTAATGTAGAATTTTCTTTGCAGCTGACCAATGCTCCATGTCCAGTTTTGCACTATATGATGTCAAGCAGAAAATGGTGTATGTGATATCTGGCTGGGTAGCAACTGTGATATACATCAACGATCCGATGAGCAATGCATATGGATTACTGTGGTCTTTCGGATTTGTTGATGCAGTTGGCGGGTCAAATTTATGATCCAGATCCATAGGAATTTGTACACTCTGCACGTTATCAAGTCCATATCTGTGGAGTAGTTGCACAATGTACTGCATCTGTGTCAACTTAATTTCTCCAGTTTCGGAATTGATGCGGATCTCTATCTCAATGATTTTACTTGGTTCTCCGAGATCTGTTATCTCAAATAAACTTTAAAGGTCATTCACCATGTGCTCCATTATTTCATCATCACTTGCAAATAGAATTAGATCATCCACCCATACAGTGATGATACCTATGTGGCCTTTATCATCATGGAGATACACGCACAGATCTGAGACAAAGCAGTGGAAGTACTGATTTACAACCTTTCCGTTGAACTCAGTATTCCATTTGCATCCTGCCTGTTTGAGACCATATAGGCTTTTGAGTAATTTGCAAGCCTTATCAGATCCATCTTCATATCTGCTCAGTTGTTCCATGTACAACTGCTCATGCAAGTTTCCATTCAAATATGTGCCATTGACGTCCATTTGTCGCATCTTCCAGCACTTCCGGATGGACTCAGCTATGAGCAAGTGGAGCATCTCTAGACGGATGACAGGAGCATAAGTTTCATTGTAATCCATTCCAGGAATTTGTGAATATCCTTTGGCTACCAAACGCGCTTTGTATTTGGTGAGAACACCATCTTTGTTATATTTCTTTACAAAAACCCATTTGTTTCTGATGAGTTTTCTATCATGCGGTGGTACCACAAGTCTCCATGTTCCCATGTCATGTAACTGTTTTAGTTCCACTTTTATAGCACTTTCCCATTCCGACCAGTCTGGTGCTTTTCTTGCTTCTGCAAGTGTTTTTGGATTATTGGATGGGATGTCGCTTTCATTAGCTATGAGTATTAATTCATCCCATGTAAATAACACTTCGGATATTTCTTCCTGTACAAGCGCTGCTAACTCTTCTGGTAATACCGGTTTGTTTAATTGGCTATAATCATGTATGATGTGCGGACATTTTGTCCAGCATGGAACAGATTCTGTAGTCTTTCTCTTTTTAGAAATCTTGTCTGCAATACGTTTTTCTGGATCTGCTATGTTTTCTGGTGTATCCAGTATTGGATCTGTATGTTCCAGTATGTTTTCTGGAGGTTCCGCTATCGGGTCCATATGTTCTGGTATGTTTTCCGGTCTCAATATGTCATCACTGTTATCCTCCCCCTCATATTGAGCAAAGGAGTAATTCTGTGACGTTTTAATTGTGTTCATTTGCTGATCCCAATAGTGGATAGCGGAAATGTTAACTTCAAATCCAACAAATTTATGTTTTAGCACTTTTGGCACTAATTTTGTTTGTACTGTGGGTTGGCACTATATCCATACTGGTGCGCCATATTCCACTAGATGATTTATGCTCAGTTTCTTTCCAAACCGCCACTCATAAGGCATAGCATTTGGAATAGCCGTTGTCCATAAGTGGAATGGTAATTTTGCATGGATAACATGGTCCGCATTAATTCAACAAGGGTCCTATTAGTGCACTCCACTACTCTGTTCTGTTGTGGAGAATAAGGTGCAGTCAATTCCAGACAAATTCCATTGTCCCAACACCAATCAATTAACTCTGCATTTACATATTCCTTTCCATTATCCATATGCAATGCATGTGGTCGGAAAGTGTATTGGTTTTTTATGAATGTCATATATTATTTGATGGTCTGCACTGCCTGATCTTTGCTTTTCAGGTGCGCAATGGTGACATAACGACTGTAGTCATCAACACATATGAGATAATATTTTGCGCCACCAATTGAAGTAGTTGATGACGGTCCCCATAGGTCAGTATGTGTCTGCTGACCAGGTTTAGTAGTTGTAATTATATGTCTTTGTTTAAAGCTTTTGACGGATAATTTTCCAGCATGACACGCATCACAGGGTATAATTTCCCACAACGGATTTACATGGAAGTTGTCAATCATTCCGTGCTGTTGCAAATATTGCAGTGACGGAATATTTATATGTCCATAGCACTTATGCCAATCATTCCATGTAGGCAAGTGTTCCTCCAAAACATATGTATGTTCCATAATTTTAGGTGATGAGTGGTGTCCCGCTGTGACTGTGTAGTGACATCATCACATATATGTGTCATGCTATGCGAGAGGAGTCCCATCATCACTGGGATTATACACATGCACTGAGCCTGCCACTAACTATCTGACTGACACCAAACAAGATCCGCAGCATTTGCATATCAGTCCTCCACATGCACACTCGCAGCGCAAGCAGCGCAACCATAGAAGCTTCATCTGCACCCGTCACATTACCAACGTCCAAGCTTTTGCGCTAACAACCACACATTCCACATTGGGAGTTGCCTCCGCATACATGTCCACACAGCCACTTCCACAATAGGCAGGTCTGCCTTCCAAGTACCGCGATTGAGAGCCGCTAGCCACATCTGTATAAGATTGACAGAAAAAGCTATTTAGCCAAACAAAATCTTCATGGACTATTGCGTTGATCAACGAGTACAACCGGACAGCTACATCAAGCGTAAAGGGTCGCATTCCGGCAACAGGCTCATGGTCACTAGTGAATACCCTAGTGCTTAGCAATTGGATGCCGGAGGTTGATCAATGGCCGTCACACACCTATTTGAGACGCCCTTAGGGACAGCGCCAATACGGTCAGGGTTCCACTACGGAGTTACACATCGGAGGAAAATACTATGAAAATGCTCATATACTAAGCCACATTGGACGATGCCTTTCAAAAGCACAGATTGGGACAGTAAAAGACACACGCACCTTGGAGTACAGAAAGTTTCAGAGTTCCATTGCTTCGGTAGATAGTGAAAATGTATATAAACCATTATGTTCCATAGTAAAAATATCATATCATACCCACACGGTTTCACTTACAAAGTCGCGTCATTCTTGTTCACTTCAGGTTTCATTCCTCTCCTTGTCATTTTGTCCGTTGTCAATGCTGCCTTGTGGAAAGACTCGTTGATGAGCATCCAGCGAGTCTATGTGTTGTTTGCAACAATTACAAGACATGTTTGAAGCAGCTACAAAGCTCAGCAACACATTCAAGGTGATTGGCAACCTCAATCCACTTGTTCAAGCCTAGCAGCACTAGCCCCACCTTCGATCAGCATCTCAGAACTTGTGCAGAGATCCAGTAGTGTTCCTCAGACCAAGAGCGTGCCAGCGCGTTTGGCACTTTAGCCATTTGAAGCCATCCAAGGACCCAAGCCCCTCAATTGACCCTTGTCCCATCACCAGCAGCTCCCCATTCATCGCCTATTGGTCCCTCAGCTCCCTAGAGACCCCAGACACTGTCTAGAATGTTGCATGAAGCCCAGTTTCCATCAGGATTGCGTTGTCATGGTTTGCACAGCATATGTTCACTTGCTCCACATCATTAGTTTCATTGCCAGTTCAATCATAGGTTATTTTTAGCTTCAGGCACACCCCCTTTTGCATCACTTTCCCCTTTTTCACTTATATATAGGATATCCCCTGTATAGCACGACAGACAACAAAGAGAACACAGAGACCAGATGATAGCTCCCCCAGTCTCTCAGAGTTTTGTTCTAAGCCCATTCCCCTTGCTTCCCTTGTGTCCCTCGAGCCTACCCAGCTGTCCCCTCATTGCGTCGAGCCTAGTTTTGCACCCTCGAGCCTTCTTGTGACCTTTGTCTAGCCATTATTGCCCTTGTCCTCTCAGTATCTTGCGCCCCTTCGTTCTTTTAGCATTCCCCAGCATTTCCCAACTGTCTAGTGCAGTTCAGCAGGCCTCTCCACTCACAGCAGTCGCTCTAGGTTGTCTTGATCACCTCAATCCCCTTCAACACCCCTTGTGTGCCTTCAATCAGTCACTGAAGGAGCACCCAAGCACCTCTGTTTGTTTAGGGTTGGTTTGGAGGTTGAGTCCACCTAGTGCACATCATCGTGTGCTCTGTCATTACTGCCAGCGCTCAGCCACTGCTATCACCCACTATCTGCACTCGACGTTGGCGAACAGTTACCATCTACTGCCCACACTCGCGTCAAGAGTCACCTGAGTGCATTGCATATCAGTAGTTCCACAAGTCCGGTGACTGCAACTATGCATCTCACCGCATCCACAAGTATCTATTAACAGTCGTGCTCCTGTTGCCACTATGTCATGTTTGTCACACAGTATGCAAAATAGGTTCCGCACTTGTCCACACTAGTCCACATAGTCCGCACTGTCTGCACTGTCCACATTGCCCATGGGATTTCGGTCAAGTTGTTACCTCACGCATTTTGCTAAACACTTCTGCTATAGTTCTCGTACCCACGCAGGTTGATTCTATCCAGGATTGGCGGGAGCTTCTTATCTAGCCTCGCAAACAAACCCCTGCCTACACAGCTGCCTTAACAGTGTAGTGTTGGATTATAGGTTTAATGATTAATTTGTATAGTCTGCTTGTTAATTTTCTGACAGTGGCAAGAGCGCATTGGCTATTGTAAATCTGGATGTTGGAATTTCCCATCCATGATGTATATCCACTCTCATCTAGGCGCGGAATTGATATGAGGTTACTTGTAGTGGTTGGAACATAAAAGACGTCAGTTAAGACAATCCTCCGTGTTCCGTTCATTATCTGTGATTCTAGGATTATGGTTCCATGACCATGCACGTATATTTTTACAGCACCCACACCATTAATGACTTCTATTTTTGGGTGGAAATCCAATAGGATCTCTTTTTGGTGCCTTATATGTGACATTGTCACTGAATCCACATACCAAACATAGTAGGAATCAGTGATATTGTTGTCACTAATATTTACATTTTCTATCACTTCTGCAACATCAGTAATGCCAGATGTATCATCTACATCCATGTCATCCATAATCATGTGCACTTTTCTTTTCCTTTTGGAGTGCTACCACTTTTTCCTTTTCTGGTCCAACAATCCTCTGTTGTGTGACTGAATTTATGACAATACCTGCATTTGGGTTTGCCTTTGAAACAGCATTCATCTGTTGTATGATTGGTGCATGTGCACATAGCACAAGCGGAAGAAGTATTGTACTTCCACTTCTTTCCACAAAAGCACTCCTGCACTTTATTAGTGGTTTCATTAGCTTTGTGAGTATATGGAGCCTTCCATCATGTAGCTTCATTCTGAATATGCATGATGAGCTGACCAATGGACATTGGAATCTTCCAAAGTTCCATTACTGATCCGATGGTCAAATTGACCCATTCTGTGTACAAGTGAGGCAATGAGCAAAGGATGTGTAACTTGAAGATGTCTTCCGCAATCTCCCAACCCATCATCTGTAGTTCAACTCGGTACTCCTTCATCCGGTTGAGATGTGTAATGAGATCTTCTTCCTCCGTAGCATGTTTTGCCCAGAAATCTCCAAGAGTGAGGAAGATAGTGATAATGCCTTGAACTTGGTTTGCTTCTTTCAAAGTGTGCCAAATGTCTGTGGAAGTAGCAACTGATCCGCCAACATCTTGCTTTGGTACATGGATCATCTGCTTGTCTCCCACAGTGGTAACAAGTAGTGTTGAAATTGTGTTGTCCATATCCATCCATCTCCACGCTCTGGTGGGATTGGTATTCGGATTGGGTCACTCGACGGTTCCAGTCACATAGTTAAAACCATGGCATGCATTCAGGATGTACAACATCTGCTCCTTCCACGCTAGCCAATTCTTCGAATTTAGCTTCTCCATCTTCTGGATGGCCAAAAGGTAGTTTGTTGCATGCTTGTAAGTATATTTCTTCTTCCAGAACAGCTTCCGGAACAGTAGATCGCAGTGCAGAAGCCAGATTTGCATCGGATGACAGTCCAGCTCCTGGAATTAGCAATAGGGGGTAAGTGAGACATGACATAATAATGTTTCAGAGTCTTCGTTAGATGTGTTTTTGCCCAAGGTTGCTTAAAGCGAGGCTCTGGGGCCCATAACCTCTTCAAATGGGGATAATTTGGATGTGTTACAGTTCCCTTTTTGTTTTGTCTCTGTGTCTCAGTGGACTGTTTCATACTCATCATTACTGTGCATTGTACAGCTTTGGACGCTATCTCCTTTCATAGTTACTTTCATATTTCCTTTCTAAGGTAGCTACAGCTTTGTTCCTTTTACAGTTTCCCTTGTTCTCTAAACGTATATAAGACCCATGTATCATAGAGTAGCCTCAGTTCCAACTTAGACAAGTTTTGCTCTCAACCTCATTCAATCTCAATGCTCTTCTTCTTCATCATTCTCAAGACCTTTGTCATCATTTGACTTAGCATCTAGACTCTTTGTCCAGTGGCTGGGAGCGGACCAAGACTCTCCTTGTTGCTGTTGACTTAGAACAAACCACAACGAGGGCATTGTCCATAACACAAGTTGGAACTCAGGAACTGCTCAGTGCTTCGTCACTAGCCAGACATCATTGAGACCCATACCTCCCAGATCAGACTGCCAAATGACTCCGTTCATTACAAACAGAGGTATTACCTCAACCAAAGGGAAGTCTATCCTTCTACAACCAACGAAGGGTGGTACTACGTTTCAACTACCAAGAAGAAGAACCAACAAGTTCCAGAAAGCTTCTTCGAGGGAGCATACAAGGAAGGAGACCCCGACAAAGAACTACCAGCAGAAACTTGGATCATTTGGCATAACAAAGAAAATGACTCAAATAAACAGTTGTTCTTCCCACCAAACACAGAACCAGAGATCACTTGGTGGCACAAATTTTGTGACACAGAAGATCTAGGAGACTTTGTTTTCTTAGCACTCGAGGCATTCACTCTTGCCAAGTGGAACGAATACAGGGAACAGCAACAGATCGAATTAGATCTAGCCTTTGATGATGAACCGAAACAAGGAGAAAGCTCAGAACAAGCAACAGAACCAAAACAGGAACCTGAAACCAAACCAAAAAAGAACATGGCAGACAAAAAGGAAACATCTCCAAAAGGAATAAAGGGAATCTCCATTGAGAAATTCAAAGGACAATGGTCCAAAGCAAAACATTTCATCTATGCATTCGATGACACCTTTGATTTAGATGAGGAATGATTTACTACTGCCAAAAAGAAAATCAAATACATCTTCCTACACTTAGGAGAGGAATTAGACAATTGGAAATCCAACATCCGAGAGGAATTGGACAAGGCAACCACAGACAAAGGAAAGAAAAAGGAAGGAGGAACAATACTCTCCTGGGATGATTACAGCAGCTTCAAGAAACGATTCTTAGCCGATTGGAGCGAGTCAGACACCACAGCTAGGACCCTGAATGATTTAGATAAAGTCAAAGTGGGTGGAGATATTGATATCCCCACTTACATTCAGAAATTCCAGTTGCTCATTCAGTCCACTGGAATCACAGGGTTCATGGCGCAACGAATCTATTTCTGCAAAGGACTCCCAGCATCAGTCGTGGCAAAGATCATCGAAAACCCCGCAGTCATCAACAGGGAAACAGCCTATGATACTGTGGAACGATTACACAATGCTTGGGAAACTCTGAAATTGATGAATCGATCCTCTGGGTCAGGAAACACAGAGAAGCATTTCAGATTTAACCGAAACTCGAAGATTTTGGCATTAGGATCAAAAGGGATTAATGCAGTGACTACAGGATGCCTTTCAGATGCCCAAAAGAAGGAATATTGGAAAACCGGCAAGTGTTTCCGATGCGGAACTCAGGGACACATATCCAGGGATTGCCCAAACAAAGGGAACGCCCAGATGATGCCCAACAAACCATCCCCTCCTCAGAATCGCACCATTAGAGCTATTGAGGAAACGACCTCAGAAGAATCAACCGCCCAACGCATTAGGGCACTATTGAAAGCACTCCCAGACAAAGAACGTGAGAATACCCTCCAGGAACTTGAAACAGAGGGTTTTTAAGAAGGAGACGCCAGAAAGCGGTTGACACCTCCCATGAAATTAAACAGTTAGCACTCGATTCTGTAATTGTACAGTCCAATAATGACAAACAAATTTCTATCACTGTGCAAACGAACAATAAACCCACTGAAATATCCACCCTTATTGACTGTGGAGTGGAAGGAAACTTCATTGACAAACGCATATCAAAAAAAGATTGGCCAAGAGAAGAATTAAAACAACCAATTAAAGTTAGAAATGCCGACGGAACTATTAACCAAAATGGCATGATCACACATTGAACTCATTTTACCTATTCCATCAATGGAAAACCACATGATAATTGGTTATGGATCACAAACTTAGGAGACCAGGAAATCATCTTTGGAATACCATGGCTGGAAAAGCATAACCCAACTATAGATTGGCGAAAGAAAACCCTCCAAATGGATGATGACTTAGAGGATGACAAAACCATCTGGCTTATGGCATTGGATACTCAACAATGGGGAGAAGACGAATATTGGATAAGGGTAAAAATGTTGGCATCACAGGCATTTGAACACCAAGCAAAATGTGACGAAACACCAACTGTCCTACCACCCGAATATGCTCCCTGGCAGTCTACCTTTGAGAAAAAAGCATTGGGATGCTTCCCATCATCATGCCCATGGGACCATGCAATTGAACTCAAAACCGGATTTACGCCAAAAGTTAGCAAAATCTATCCGCTATCACTAACAACACTTGACAAATGGATTAAGGAACAACTGGACAAGGGATATATTCAACCATCCAAGTTGCCACAAGTGTCACCATTCTTCTTCGTTTCAAAGAAAGAAAGCAGCGCCCTTAGACCTTGCCAGGACTATCATTACCTTAACGAATGGACAATAAAAAACACCTACCTGTTACCCCTAGTTTCAGACCTAATGACGAAACTAGAAGGTGCAAGCTATTTCACTAAACTTGATTTGCGCTGGGGATATAACAATGTTTGGATTAAGGAAGGGGACGAATGGAAAGCTGCCTTCATCACAAATTGCAGTTTATATGAACCAACAGTAATGTTCCTCGGTCTTTGTAATTCGCCGTCGACATTCCAGACCATGATGAACAAATACTTCCAGGATATGATTAATGAAGGATGGCTCATTATCTATATGGATGACATCCTTATCTGTGGAAAAACAAAAGAAGAAATACAGAAGCAAACCAAACAAGTCTTGAAGTGCTTACAGGAACAAGACCTATTTTTGAAGTTAGAAAAATGCAAATTTTGCATTCAAGAAGTCGAATTCTTGGGCATGGTCATTAAGCCTGGTCATATTCAGATGGATCCTGTTAAACTTGCTGGTATCCAAGATTGGCCAACCCCCACAATGGTCAAACAAGTTAGATCTTTCCTCAGATTTGGGAATTTCTATAGACGATTTATCAGGAACTTTGCTGCTATAGCAAAACCGTTGACAGACTTAACAACGAAAGGTTTAACCTTCAGTTGGATGCCTGATTGTCAGATGGCTTTTGACAAATTAAAACATAAGTTTTTGTCTATGCCAGTCCTGCGCATGCCAGATCCCATGAAACCATTTATTCTACAAACAGATGCCTCCAATAAAGCTACTGGAGCAGTATTGAAACAAGCAGATGCCTCCGGATCCCTCCACCCTTGCAGTTTTATATCACACACCCTAACCACAATGGAACAAAATTACCAAATCTATGACTGAGAACTACTGGCAATCATCAAAGGACTACAGGCATGGCGACATTTGTTACACGGATCACCACATCCTATTATAGTTCATTGCAATCACAAGAACCTTTTGTTCTATAGAACTCCACAGCGGTTAACACCTCGACAAGCCCGATGGCCCACGACGCCACCAGAATTTGATTTGAAAATCGAGCATGTACCTGGAATGAAAATGTTTGAAGCGGATGCATTATCCCGCCAACCTGATCATATGAAAGATGATGATACTCCAGACAATGTTATCATGCTACCTAATAATAAGTTTATTTGTCTTATTGCTACAGATCTTGCTCAGAAGATCCGAGATGCTACGTCACTTGACAGCTTTGGAAAAACCATCATTGAAGTCATAGAATTGCAACGTGCCCCACCTATTAAATCCAAACTCCAGGATTGGGCGCTCGTTGACGGAATCATCTGATACATTGACAGAGCATACATCCCTGATCTTGGAATGCTCCACACCAGTATTATCAAAACAGTCCATGAATCACCTACTTCCAGGCAACCTGGACGTTTGAAAACTTTAGAACTATTGCAACGGGATTACTGGTGGCCAGGGATGTATAAACACATCAAGGAATGGATTACAGGCTGCGCTACATGTCAGCAAATGAAGGTGAACACTCACCCCAACACCCTGGCTCTCCTACCAATTGGATCTAAGGCAACCCGACCATTTCAACAAGTGACCTTGGATTTTATCACCGATCTCCCTATTTCTGACGGATTTGACTCGATCTTGGTCATGGTGGACCATGGTCTTACAAAGGGGGTAATTCTTACTCCTTGCAAGAAAACCATCGATGCATTAGGAACAGCAGACCTTTATATCTCCGAAATATTCAAACACTTTGGTTTACCCAACGTACTCATTTCAGATCAAGGACCACGGTTTTCAGCCAAAGTCTTCCAGGAAATCAGAAAAACGCTAGGAATCGATCATAGGATGAGCACTGCCTACCATCCACAAACCAATGGAGAAACGGAACGAGTCAATCAAGAACTAGAAGTATATCTTCAAATATTCTGTGCAAACAAAGCCCATACCTGGAAACAACTATTACCAATCGCTGAATTTGCCCATAACAATTGCCATCATGATTCAGTTAAAGCATCGCCTTTTCAGCTTATGTATGGAACAAACCCTGTTGCGCTACCTACTGCGGCGCAGAAAATGACGACACCAGCAGCAGAGGAACGACTACAGACATTACGAAAAGCTAGGGAAGAAGTGCTTGCTGTGCATGAATTAGCCAGACAAATGGTTGCTAGACAAATCAGAGAGAAAACAGAAACCTTAATATTCCATACCAATCTAGGAAACTAGTGCCAAAACAAGAGAGACCCTTCCCCATTGAACAAGTATTAGGACCAGTAACATACAGACTCAAACTTCCAAAACAATGGTGCATTCATCCAGTCTTTCACACATCACTCCTTATGCCATATAGGGAAACTGAAACGCATGGACCAAATTACACAGCTCCACCTCCTGATCTCGTAAATGGACAGCAGGAGTTTGAAGTTGAGGCAGTTCTTGCACACTGAAAGTGTGGAGCAGGATATCAATATTTGGTTAAATGGAAAAATCACGGTTCGAATGACAATTCCTGGGAACCCGAACACAATTTAGGCAATGCTGCAGATATTTTGCAAACATATAAATGGAAAAGACAACTGTAAAACACCTATGTCTTGCTACCATAACCACTGAATCCTTAAGCAAAACATCCAATACACGAAGAAATATTGTTCTACTTGAGGATGATATTCTCCAAAACTCTATGAAAGATTCCAAGGATGAATCATTACATTTCCTATATATCGCCCTCCAACCTCTCCATTAGGATTACCACAATTAACTAAGATCATCCGGACTCAAGCAGCTCAACAGATTGCACCCAGAGCCTCAAGACTGACCACTGGACATTTGGCACATCCACAAGGACATGTAGAATTCCCATTCAACGTTTGTCTTCATTGCCTCCCAAAATATATGGATCTTACATTCAACCCTGAAGAATTACCATACTACCCTGACACAAGGTCACTGTATCTTCCGTCACCAAATAGACCCTTAAATCACACATATAATGTGTATACCAAAGCAGCCCTTGTTTGAGAAGATCCTGCAACTTACACTTTCATTCAGAATCTGAAGCGCACTGGCAAAGAAATCAAAATTTATCGATGGATTAGCAACCAACATTTCCAAATGCACTTGCTAACTTCAACAATGCAATGGAAAGTTTAGATTTCCTAGACGCGTATGACAGTACAAACGGACCTACTACCCAATTCACCCAACCATGTCACACCACAATGCAGCTCTCCTGACATAAACATTGAACATGAGAACAAGGTTTCCACCACTACCAGGAACGAGTTAAGCAAATCAGAAAAATCAGATGGAGAACTCGAATATGTTCCCAGCATCAGAGCGCCCGAGTCATCTTACCATTTTTTGGAAGAAGAACTCCTGACTGTCAATTATGATGACAAAGTATTCAACTGAACATAAAAGGCGCTTTAGAAAGCATCAAACACCCCAATTTATTCACTACACCATGCCTGCCTTCTTTATACACCATGCCTGCCTTCTTTACCACCATCACCTACCTCATTGCCTTTGCCTTTGCTCTCCTGGTCACAGCATGTGGCCACTGTTACGTCAAACCCAACATCGTCCTCTTGCCTTTCCTTGTGGCCACCCATGACCTCCCCCTCGAGGTCTTTGGTAACACCACCATCACCATAGATGACTTCAAATTCACCAACCTCCCTGAACTTCATGAGCACCCGGCAGAACTCACTGATACCATCACTGTCCCCATTATACCCATTCCACCCGTCATCACCCATCCTTGCAATGCCATGCTTGACAACGTCAGTGACAACCTCGCTACCCTGGTAACTTATTTTAATCTATTCTCTGAGCCACTCAATTTTATCACAGCCCTCACTCTCACTACTGACCTGCATACTCTCACCTATGACAAACGGGATGCAATGCTTGCTCAGGCAAAACAATTACAGCAGGCAATTCAAAGTCTACAGTGGCAAGTAGAGACGGCTGACAAGGACATCGGCAACATCATCAGTTGGCTGGAATCTAGGCAGGACCACAGCTGGACAAACTCATGGTAGAAGTTGGTGACTTCTCACATACAAGTTACAGTTCCCTTTTTGTTTTGTCTCTGTGTCTCAGTGGACCGTTTCATACTCATCATTACTGTGCATTGTACAGCTTTGGATGCTATCTCCTTTTGTAGTTACTTTCATATTTCCTTTCTAAGGTAGCTACAGCTTTGTTCCTTTTATGGTTTCCCTTGTTCTCTAAACATATATAAGACCCATGTATTGTAGAGTAGCCTCAGTTCCACCTTGGACGAGTTTTGCTCTCAACCTCATTCAATCTCAACGCTCTTCTTCTTCATCATTCTCAAGACCTTCGTCATTGTTTGACTTAGCATCTAGACTCTTTGTCCAGTGGCTGGGAGTGGACCAAGACTCTGCTTGTCACTGTTGACTTAGAACAAACCATGACGAGGGCATCATCCGTAACAGGATGTGGCTATGTCCACAAGTGTGATGCACAAGTAACATGCAAGATCCAGTGTGCTGGTAAGCAGGTGCAAAGCGTGAGACAGTGGTAGTTGAGCATGTGAACTCATTGTCATGTGAGTGTATGTGTGGGTGGCAGGCTTATTTTATTTGCTCCCTATTTTACTTATATACGGTATATACTTCCATGCTCATGCACACTTCTGCTGCATCATATCTGATGCACAGATGTTCCAATTAGCACTCTGCATCCGATATGCGGAAGTGGTTCCAATATGCACTGCGGCTCGGACATATCCAATGCTTGCATAATCCCAACACAGTGGAATTGCGCATGAGTACAGAAGTATAATACTGTATATAAAGTAAAGTAGGGCGAGAATAATATAAGTCTGCCACCTGCACATACGCTCATATGACAACTATTTCTTATGCTCTTATACTGGTGTCCCATGCTTTGCACCTGCTTATCAGTGCACTGGATATTGCACACTGCTCATGCATCCCACTCACAGACATAGTTGCACTCAAACTATCATTATTCTCAGAGGTTAAAGCAAAGCTTTGGGGCCCATAACCTCTGAGAATAATGATAGTTTGAGTGCAACTATGTCCGCGAGTGGAATGTGTGAGCAGTGTGCAATATCCAGTGCGCTGATAAGCAGGTGCAAAGTGTGGGACACTGGTACTTGAGCATAAGAAGTAGTTGTCATATGAGCATATGTGCAGGCAGCAGACTTATATTATTCTTGCCCTACTTTACTTTATATATGGTGTCGAAACTCTGACAGTTATTATAATAGTTATATTAGATTGGTTACATTCATTACAATAACTAATGTAATGAATATCTTATCTAATCTGTATCTAATCTATATCTTATCTAATAAGATAAGATTGAATAACTATTAATTAAGTGTTTCATATTTAATCATAAATAGCTTACATAATATTAGTCATGTGACTTATGACTCACAATTATGACTCACAGTTATGACTCATAATTATGACTCATGATTAGTCATAATGACTCATACTTATGACTCATGATTATAACTCATGATTAGTCATAATGACTCATGTTTATGACTCATATGACTCATACAACATCATATAGAATGAAATGATGTCATATAGAACATCATAGAAGGAATATAAATAGAAGAAGACTCAGAATGACTTGTTTTAGGGACCAATATTATGTAATAGGTAGATTACACTGTACTTAGGTTAGGGTTTCTGAAACATATATAAGGAGGGTGTTCTGAGCGACTATCCCCTCAGTTTTTCTAACAAACTAACTTTGAAGTAAGGCAAAGCACTACTACAAATGTAAGTAAATTGAATCTTACTTAGTCAGTGCTTGCACTGCTGTCATTTGATTCAATAGGTTATGGGCCCCGGCAACTGCCTTCAAATGCTCAAAGGGTTGGGTGCTGTATGTCTAGAAGGGTAGTAGTCTATAGTGTATTATTAATAGTTTAAGTTGTGTGATCAGATCAGCTGATGAGATCTCAAATATCAGAATCATAGATATGGCTGATGGCCCTCTATCATGACCGATGGGATCTATAGCTGATAAGATATGTGTGATCTGTGTTTTGATATTTCTCTCATGCCTACAAATGTATGCTAACCCAATCATGGGATAAATGATTGCTTAATGGTAGCAGGGATACCATTTCTGTCACACTTGTGACAGACTATCTGGGAGATAGATTAATACCTGGTGTCACACATCGGAGTTGTGTGTTGTTGGAAACAATGAAATCAAATTCTCCAGGATTGACAGATCTAAAAACACGTTGTGGTTTTGTCACACCACTACTAAAAAAGACATGGATTTTGGGCCGCTTTATGTGGATAACAGGGCCAATCCCCTGTAAAGGCTTCATGCACCCCCAATTGGCCATTACATTAATGCATATATCATAATAACCATTTTCGTCAGTTTTCCATATTTTATTATTTAATATTCATATAAAGGTTGTGCTGAGGCGTACTTCCATTGTACATGCAGACTATTGTTGGGCAGATGAATAGCACCCCAACTAGATTAGGACATCTGAGGATGTCACTTACACAGATACATACACACATACATACATACATACTAGTTTGTACACAGGGAATTTGAAGGGGCCCTGGTACAAGATTGGCATAACAACATCCATATAACCCCAATGAGTTGTTTGCATTGCCAGACAAGTCCATGACATATTGTTTCAAAAATAGCACAGCCTGATAAGCACCTTTTTTCTCATGTATCATTCGGGAAATAAGAATTAGGCTAATATATTTTTATTCTTAGAAACAAATCAAAATGTCATGCGGTTACCAAACTGGTCCCCTTTTCTTCCAAATGCCCTACCATGTTTACCTTGATCAAGCTATTGATAAACATGATTACATCAACAAAGGCATTTTGGCTCGGGTCTTGATCAACCACCCAAATCTCACAAAAGAGGACATTTTGAATATCATGAGAAAATATTCTGAGCCTGACATGGCCAAATCTGCTCCATACAATCATCTTTCCCGTCTTGTACATCTGGCACATTCTTGCACCAGATACAATAATATCAAAGATATCCCTGAAGTCAAGAATTCTTATCCTCTGATTAGATCTTATGATCTCCCCATTCATCAGATCTCTTACACCTCTCATCTTGATACATTTGGCTTTATTTACAATTGTTTTCTGACTGAAGAAGCCAGGAACATAGCAGATAAGCCATATGTTCTTGGCATCAAATACGCATCAGATGATGGGAAGGCAATCTGCAAGATTCAAGATCTCACTTTACTCAATCAATTTATCAAGTATGAGCATGAGGAAGGCGAAGTTGATACCACCATGCATCCAAAACAGTTATCAGACATTCCCAGATTTCTGGAATATTGCAGACCTCAGGGTCACTACAATGGTTTCGATGGTTGCCCCGCTCCCCAATACGAGCCTTTAAAGAAGACTATTGATCTGATGCTGCATAGGGTTGATGAACCCTATGATCCTAAGGAACTTTCTCAGGAACTAGCCAGGAAACAGCTAGAAAGGGAGTATCCTATTTGGGTACATAATGGCTATGTTTATCATAATCAAAAGGATTATGATGCAGCTGTTCATGCGTTGGAAATACAGAGGAAGGAAGCAGAAGCTCTTAAGGAGCTTGATCAGATCCTTGAAAGGGACACATATGAGCCCAAGGTAACCAATCTAAATCAGCTATTCAAATCAAAAGCTGATATAATTGTGACTGCATACATATGCAGGGGTTGTGAGGACTCCGACTGTTACAAGAAGGGAACTATGTCATTCCCCTTACAGTCACATGTGGCCCGGCAAGAGCCTATCACTGGTTGCAGGAGAAAGACCGGAGCGGATACTCCGGAGACATTCCGCCCCATCATCCCCCCAATTGAGGACAAGATTTGGGAGTTTGGCAAGCTCAGTGCTCAGCAAGGACAGCATTGACTACCAGGTATAGTACCTAGTAGTCATCATACATGTACAATTGTGGACCAAAATGGTCCAATTATGAAATTTTTGTCACAGTCTGATGAGAACAAAAATCAGACTAAGGATAATTTCCCAATGGTTAAATCTGATGAAAAACTTAATCAAAATGAGTTTACTCACATGTCTAATTTGGATAATTTTATATATGTTCCTGATGAGATCATCGACATGTATTATCCCAAGAGTAATCCTTTTTTGAAAGAAGAAGAAACTGCATTCACCATCCACAATGAAAACATTGTTCAACAATTCCCAGAATCTCAAGGACATATTAATAACACCCCTGAACCAACATTATTAAATACAAAAGAAATTATTGCTGGTTTAATTAAACGTCTACAAAGGATCTGTGAGAAACAGAAAGCTGATGATACAAATCAGGATAACAGTTGGAATGATGAACACAAATCAGATGATGAGAGTAATCCTTTTTTGAAAGAAGAAGAAACTGCATTCACCATCCACAATGAAAACATTGTTCAACAATTCCCAGAATCTCAAACATATTAATAACACCCCTGAACCAACATTATTAAATACAAAAGAAATTATTGCTGGTTTAATTAAACGTCTACAAAGGATCTGTGAGAAACAGAAAGCTGATGATACAAATCAGGATAACAGTTGGAATGATGAACACAAATCAGATGATGATGATAAACCTTGGGATATGAACCAATGAAAGCCTCTGATTGGATTGACAAAATTCGGAAGAAATTGTTTATCTGAAAAACAATATTTCCAAACCAAGGAATCTTTGAAGAAAGAAGAGGGTTCACAATTTTCAAGCTCCACAAATCAGATGGCAGAAGAATGTTATGCCTATGAGAGAACCAGGTTCTTCATTGAATAGGAAATTCTTTAAATCAGATCAGGTTCAGGTACTGAATCAAAATCTGATAAGAATATTCATTCTAATTTCAGTGTAAAAGCAAAAGAATTAGAACTTGCATTTCCGTTCTTTATAAATGTTAAATATAGCATAAACAAACACATATTATAAAACATACTAAAAATCATCCTATTTGGAATAAGAGTGGATTATGTTATATGGTTTTGTTTCAACCCAGATACTATAAAGAACAAGTTTGGCCTATGTATCCTAAACTACCTGAAATTGTCTCATATCCTCAGCATTGGAGGAGAAATGTTCATTTTACTTATGAACGTAGTGGCATTAATCATCTTCATTTCACTGATAATTTTAAATCTAGACTTGCTTGGTGGACTCTAGATGATTTTGTCTCCTCTAAAAATAGATTGTCAAATTATTTATGTGGAGGAGAAAAGACGATAAAGAATCCCTTGAAAATATGTTTTGATCTTTAATGGAATAATGGATTATAAAAACATGGAAGGAAACTTTGATGGCATACTTAGCCATGAAAGGGTATACTAAATATGTAATCAGAGAAAAAGAAAACTATCCTCCTGTCATTGATGAAAAATTCAGTACTATTGAGCAAAAAACATATTGGGAATTAAAGTATAAATCTGTTATGCTGAAAGACTTGATTGGGACGAAAATTCTGCAAAGACAAATGCTTATTAAAATGGCATTAGCACCTAATCTATGGTCTTACATTAAAGATACTCCAGCAGAAACTATTGCTGAATTGGATAAAGTTTTGGAACAACTGGAATAGCCAAATACTTTATTTTGTATAAAAACATATTCAGTTAGTCTATGAAACCAGGACAAGATCCCATTATAGCTATCTCTAAACTAATGAAAGCTGTTCCTGATCTAGGAACTGAAGACAAATACAAACTTCCAGACTTGTTATTGACATTCTTCATTTTACATGCTTTAAATCAACAATATAGTACTTTGGTTACTAATATTGTTAATAGCAATATTGACGAATTCACGTCAGCAAAGATAGTTCTTAAGATTCAGAATGAATGGAATCTCATGCAATCAAAAGCAAGGACTGGCAGACAAACCGTTCAAATTGCTAACATTGGATCTAACATTAATAAGTATCCAAACACTAAACCATCATGGAATGATCAACAATCAAGTAATCAATTTACAAACAATAGGTTTAGAGGAGGATCTTTTTAGAGCAGATTCCATAATAGACAATTGTTCACACCTCATCAAAGCAATAATAGATTTGCTAATAAAGCAAATGCATCTTCTTTATCTAAAATGATAAGAAGAACGGAATGCACAGAATTGTGATAACAAGAAGCTTGAAGAATAAAGCTTTGCTTGCAGAGTTGAATAAGTATAAACATGAGAATAAGAAAGATTCTCATAACATTATTCACTTTACAAATAAATGACGATTGATGAACCAATTCAGACTATAGGAAATATTGAGGAGGAGATACCTGAAATCACATCTAATCATGGTTTATTAGATAGGATAGGTTTCCATTATATAGAAACTGCAATGGCTTATCCTGCAGAATACATCCAAGATGATGTAGTAGATTATGAACTTTCTCCTGAAGGAACAGAGTTCAAAAGAATCTTTTTGATGCCTCAAACTCCGCTTTCACCTATAGCAGAAACTGATGATAGTTCAGTTCCAGATCTCAAATCGCAATCAGACAGTAGTGAGGAACACTACAATGATGCAAATGATGGTTACAACAGTGGCATTGAATATATTGATGAAAATATCAATAATAACATCGAAAACATGGATATAACTAACCCCGAGAGTAACTCTGGAGGACCATCTGATGAGGATGATCCATTTGGGTATGTGACAAATTTAAATCATTCTAATTACTTATCTAATACTGTTTTAGTGCTTGATAATCTTACCAATGTGAATGCGTTGAACGCATCAGATCAAGCCTTGAGTAACAGTAGATACAAATGTGTATATAGTAATTATGAATATAGGGTTCCTAGTGAACAATTATGCTCTTAAATAAGAATGATAAGTGGGTAATTGATTCTGGAGCTACCAGACATTGTACACCATTTATAAATGACTTTATGTCATATAAGAAATTTATCACACCAGTTAAAGTTACTACTGCAGACAAAAATGCGAAAACACTCATTGAAGGCCAAGGCCAAGTATGTTTCTGACATGGAAAACATATGCTAAACTGGATCGTATGTTATATGCCAATGTTGCCATACAGAATTATTTCTGTACCACAACTGACTAGTATGAATTATGAAGTATATCACACAAAAACACAAACTATTATACACAAGGGAAACATAACATTGACAGGATATCCATTAGAAACTAACTCTATAAGTTGGTTATCTACTGAGATTAAAAGACCTTTACAACATTTGTTATTAAATAATAGTTCTAAAACTATTGATTATTTTATTTGGCATCGAAGAATGGCACATCCAAGTGATAACATGTTAAGTCATATGTTCAGAAATACTGAAAATAGTTCTAAAGTTAATAAACCACATATGAAAAGCATATGTAAATCATGTATCATGGGAAAACTTGATAACAAACCATATCACGTTTCAACTAATAGAGCAACTATCTTGCTAGAATTGATACATATGGACTTGATAGAATTACCTATTCAGTCTTACCATAAACAAAAATGGGCTTTATTAATTTTAGATGATTATTCTTCTTTTGCTTATGTAGCATTACTTCAATCTAAAGCTGATACTTTTACTGCTATTAAAGCATATATTATATATATTGAGAATCAACTCAATTTGAAAGTAAAAAGTATGCATTCAGATTGAGGGGGAGAGTTCGTAAATCAAAAGCTAAATAACTATTTTCAAGAAAAAAGGTATTAAACATGAACTAAGTGCTCCACATGTTCATCAACAAAATGGTAGAGCTGAACAATTAAATGAAACTATTCTAAAGAAAGCACATACACTTTTATTAGAATCTGGTTGTCCTAAATCATGGTGGTCATTTGCATTTGATACTGCAGTTCACATATATAATCGTACACCATTAAGAAGAACAAAATGGAAAACACCTTATGAAAATATGATGAACAAAAAACCTAACATGTCAAACTTCAGGATATTTGGATGTCTAGCATATGTCTATATAGTAAAAGAAAGAAGAAAGAATAAATTATCACCAAGAGCTGAACCAATGATATTCATTGGATATGAAAGCAAATCATATAAGTTCATGAATGATAAAAATACTATAGTCATTGCTACACATGCCATCTTTGACGAAAACATATTTCCCAAATTAACAAAAGATAAACTTATTCATAAAGATATACCCACATCTTTAGATCTTAAAGCAATTCCATCAAACAAGAATTATTATAATCATGACACTACAATCAATGATAAAAGGAAATCATTTCATGATTCAAATCATTTAGATGATGATGATTCATTGGATTCAGATGATCTTAAGTCTAACAAGGAATTAGACAATCATCTACATGACAGTAATTCTTCATATCATAGCACAAAATCATATTCAGCAGATGAAAGCGATTATGATTCAAATATATCTAAAAGTAATTCATATAGATCAGAGAAGGATTCACACTTAGAATCAGATTTGAATATATCTGATATGTATAAAGCAAAAGTGATCTTGATGAAGATACAAAAGATCCTGAAATAAGAGATTTTAGAAGAATGAAGTATTAAAAAGAATTAATGCTAGCTTCGAAAAAATGAAAGAAATTAATGATGCTCTTAAAAATAAATACTCATTAGAGAAAAGAATTCTAAATCTTTAACTGATAAAGGAAAACAAAAAGCTATTGATACTCCTTCATTAAAGAAATCATCTATAGATAAGAAATCACAAAGAGATGATGAAAATTAGCTAAGATAAGAGAATTTGAGACTCAGATTGAAAATCTGAATAAATCTAAGAATACTCTTAATAAAAGTAGATCATTAATTGAAACACCTTTTCAACTTCCTAAGTCAAATCTTGACATAAACTATAGAAAGAATATAGATTTATTTAAAGGAATTAAACATGTTGGAAAGAAGTTAGATCTTTGAGAAGTTAAAAGAAATAGACTTGGTAATGATAAACCAGTTTCTAGATCTACAATACTAGAACAGTCTATTAATCCAGATGAACAAGCTCAAAATCCATTTGGATTTAGAGAACAGGAAAGAGCTGTCATACAACAAAAGTTTGGAACAAGGAAATCATCTAGGATTCCAAAAGTTAAAGTTATTAAAGATAATGTTTATGGAGATAAACATCCAGCTAAAATTGAAGCTGAATTTAACTTTAAGAAATGGAATGATGTCATTCAAAACAGAATTAAGAATGATAAAGAACTAAATGATAAAATAGACAAACAAGTTCAAAAAGTTACTGAAGACTTGTATGGAAAGAAAAATCCAAACATTAGAATGTCAGATTCTAATATGACAGAACTAACCATAGAAGATCTTAGACCTATTCCTAAAAGAATACTAAGAAAATAACTTCTGTAGAAACAAATAAATCAGATGTTAAATCAGATTTAACTTCAATGCCTAGATTTGAAAAGAAAATCTTATTACCTGAGATAATAAAGAAACCTTCTATACCAGAAATTGATCTAGATAAAACAGTTACTATGGATACTAAATTAGATTCAGAATCTAATGATTTAGAATTTGATAATGAAAGTCAACAACTGGCATGGTTGTAAAATTAGCAGGAGCACCAGTATACTGGAAATCAGCTAAACAAAAAACAATAGCATTATCTTCAACAGAAGCTGAATACATGGCTGCATCAGATGCATGCAGGCAGATATCATGGTTAAAGAATTTGTTCAATGAACTTGGATATGATATTCAATCCATTCCTTTAATAATGGATAATCAAGCAGCTATCTACATGGCTTCTAATCCAGCTCAAGAACAAAGAACAAACACATGGATGTAAGATATCATTATATCAGACAATGCGTAAAAGAAGACTTGGTTGATCTCTATTATATAAAAACTGAAGATCAAGCAGCTGATATCTTAACCAAGAACCTTATGTTGAATAAGCATAATAAAATGCTTGAATTATGTGGTATACACAATTGATAAAATATTCAGCAAGGGGGAGTATTGAAACTCTGACAGTTATTATAATAGTTACATTAGATTGGTTACATTCATTACAATAACTAATGTAATGAATATCTTATCTAATCTATATCTTATCTATATCTTATCTAATAAGATAAGATGAATAACTATTAATTAAGTGTTTCTATTTAATCATAAATAGCTTACATAATATTAGGCATGTGACTTATGACTCACAATTATGACTCACAGTTATGACTCATAATTATGACTCATGATTAGTCATAATGACTCACATTGAGTCATATGACTGATACAACGTCATATAGAATGAAATGATGTCATATAGAACATCATAGAAGGAATATAAATAGAAAAGACTCAGAATGACTCATTTTAGGGACCAATATTATTAATAGGTAGATTACACTGTACTTAGGTTAGGGTTTCTGAAACATATATAAGGAGTTCTGAGAGCAACTATCCCTCAGTTTTTCTAACAAACTAACTTTGAAGTAAGGCAAAGCACTACTACAAATGTAAGTAAATTGAATCTTACTTAGTCAGTGCTTGCGCTACTGTCATTTGATTCAATATTGGTATTATACTTCTGTACTCATGCACAATTCCGCTGCATCATATCCGATGCATGGATGTTCCAATTAGTGCTCCGCATCCAATATGCAAAGCGGTTCCATATGCACAGTGGCTCGGGTTATATCCGATAGCTCGCATAATCCCAACAAGATGTTTCTATGATCAGGCTGGAAAAAAGACGACGGACTGGGGGAGATTGTCCATCCCCGAGCATATCGCACTTGTTCACAGGTTCGCCACTTGCAGCGCGAGCGCAGCCCGGTACGTGACCAAAATTTGCGCCTTTCCCTGTTCATGGCGTTATATACAGTCCATAAATCAAAATGATGGACATTGAACGCTTTGCGAATTACCTTCGACGGTAAGAATGGTACCTGCATTTCTCGCATCGGCTTTCACGCTCTCGCAGAGCAGGCTTTTGGTGCGTCAGGCCGTCCAACAGATTGAAATCTTCCTCATCATCCAATGGCCTCAGGCATTAGACGAGTCTTATTAAGCCTAGCGGGTCCGATATGATCGAATAAGTTTTTCTGTGCTTAGATGTGACAACTTTTTCCATTAGGCAACAGTGGGCCGGGAAGTACCCTTATTGTACATATATATGCGTAACAATACAGTAGCAGAACAAGATTATAAGACGGTACATACATTGACACGTAAGCAAAGCCAAAGTTAGAAGACGAGAAGAGCAATGGTTCAATCCGTGAGCTCGGCCAGGACAGGCAAATGCAGATGAAGTAGCGAATTGAATAAGAAATCCATAGTGTGTGTGTGGAGGGTTCCATCTTCCTATCTGATGCCATCCTTCTCGTAGACGATGCGTCCAGTCAGATCATGGACCAGAGGGTTCCGTGACCGACGACAATGCCTAATGCATGCCTTGAACGCTAAGATGTCCGTGACCACTAGCGTCAATGATCTCTGCAGGCGAGCAATAACGGACAACGCCATCGCCTGCAGGAAATTGTCAACATATAGACATACGATGCACTAATGGCCACTCACTAGCTCTAACTGGACGTCCACATCAGTTCCCACATAATAGTCGAACCAAAGCACCAATTTTTCAAGTTTTATACATTTCAGCAGCGAAGATTCATTTTGGATATTATACAGACAGCGACAGAAGCTCAGCGAAGAGGTGCTGAAGCACGTTAAGGTGGAAGAATGCCGGGCCATGATTTCCAATATCGCCTTCCCCACAAACTCTTCGTATGTGCTGTGAATTGACAGACTGACGATCCGCGGATGGCTACTGAGAAAGTCCAAGAAGTTATCGTCGACACGCGCCGTCTTGACGACAGGGGGGAAGATCCGCCGGGTTAGCAGCATCAAAAGAAACCTTGAGCTCCAGTATGACGTAAGATCAAGTGATTTGAGGGACTGGATATGAGGGACGACAGCTGCAGGCTCGCTGAAATTATCGGATATTCCGAGATGCTCCAAGATCAGTGGACGCTCAGCTGGCACATAGCTGAAAATTTTAGAAAGGTCTCCGCAGCCACCATATCCTTGCAGTAGTTCGAGGTGCGTCAAGTGAGGGTTCGCACCGATGACTTTTCCAAAATCGTTGATTTGGTTCGATCGAGACCGTATCAATTTTCCGGGCCAATACCGGATATCGACCGTGAATTTTCGCAGGTTTCTCAGTTTTGAAAGGTGCCTTGCGATGTGGCTCAAGTCTTGTTCTTCATCAATCAGGAGAACAAGATCGGTTAGCTGAGAGAATTCGACAAGTAACTTTGCAGTCCGCGATGTTATCCAGTTAGGATCGTCTCTTTCAGCCGTCCATCTGCAAACGAGTCAGAGCCTTTCTACAATAGTGAGTGCCAGCTCACTCGACACGACGGATATTTGGCATATTGAGCGATGACGTATGTGACAGGCGGTGTCTTGCACGGAGACGGATAGCCGAATTAAAAACAGTTAGAGGAAGAAGGTGTGGCATAAAGAGGAAACCGAGGAAGTAGATGAAAGGAAGGAGTGTTGAATTTACGATTATGCCTGGGACCCATAGACCTGTGTTACGCATTTCTCGAAAGGAGACGAAAAGCTTGTCCCCATATATCCATTTCCAATTGCCTAACAGAAGTGTATCGGTCATGTAGAGATTATTATTGGAATTGGATGACGTGAGAGCCTGGAGTTGGCGCATGCTAGGCATCGTACTGTCCCCGTGGCGGAATAAGCGGATGCAAGAGAGAACCTTGGGCGCAACAACGTCGTTGAAGCTCCTGCAAATGAGGCGCAACGATTTTAACTGGTCAAACGTCGTATGGGGGTCTCTTATAAACTAGAACCAAAATTAGAAAAACAGGAGTAAGGTGGACAAACGCACCTCGATAATGATATGCTCCTGCAATTCGAACGGAATGTTGGTCAGAAGGGACTTGGCCTGACCCAAATTGGGATTCTCGCTGGTCCCAGGATTCATCTGTGAGCGGCGAAGCCAACACTGAAAGAGGTCTCAGAAGTGATCGAATGTCCAGTCATCAATTCTTGGCGTTGGTCAATGGTCCTTGAGGCTTCCGCACGCTTGTCGTCTGCCTTGCACGTCCGCATGTGTTCCTTCGGACGCTCGTGAGCGCTGCAGGCGCCAGGGTGACGCACTGACAACAAGGCTTCGAGTTGATGTGTTTGGCTTTGTTTGATCCATTGTTCTTTCGCATGCGGCATGTTCTCGTCAACAACCTTGACTTCAACCCACCATGAAGGCCATACTCCGTAGACTCCTCAATCGAAACAGCAGACACATAGGCAAGCTTCCATTCGAACTGCTGGAACAAGTCATCATTCAGGTACGTTACGCGCCACCAATCAACAATCGTTATCTGAGTTCTGGTCGTAGTTCATGAGAAACCCAAATACGACCTTCGACCAGCTCAAAGCATTACGCCTTGTTTGCAAAACATTAACGTGATAATTGCACCCAAGGTCCTTCGTTATATCCGACCGTTTCGTGGACAGTACGTGTGGCGCAATCTTCGCCATCTTCAGACCCTTCTGTCCATAAAACGGAATAGTGACCTCCGCGCCACGGAGAAGCTCATATTACAAGACTGGATTTGGATGTATGGACCCCCGTATTTCGTTACTTACCGAAGGCTGCCTAAAGTTCGCGAATTGATATCCGCGAATTCCGAGAGCGTCCTTTACTATCTTCTTCGGTTTGTATTTCGACCCCAGGTTTTGCCCAACGGCATCCGCGATGGCACTCTACGGATGTATGCCAGACTTCGTCTGCCCATTGCTCCAAAATTCAACTTGCCCAATGTCCGTTGTGTTATGTACGCCAAACGCTACGATATGCTTGAATGATCTGACTGTATAATAGGTGGCGGGTGAACGCATGTGATCCCGAATGGACGACGACTTGCACAGTGAAATCACTTCTGCACTTCCCCCGTCTTGATGAGCTGGTTATCTCGATCGACGTGGGTGTGCTGTCTGTGGACCACCTAGTCGATTCTCTCTGCAAACTGCGTAACTTGCGGAAGCTTGGCGTGCATTTCGAGTACAATCACCTTGGGGGAACCGAATGCGATGAGCAAACTCGGAAAGCTCATAGCGGCAAACCCTAATTTGACGCATCTAGAACTGGCAAGGCGTGACCCATACCCCGATTTCACCCTTTTTGAATTGATGAACTTCGTGCCTGCCGATCGTCCGCTGAAACTGGAACACTTTGGCTTAGGCGCTGGTTTCGAGCCATCAGCTGCGCTAATTCCCCATCTCCGCTCATTGACGTCCTGCTATCTCACCGAGTCTCATCTCCTTCAACTTCTATTCGCAGAGGGGGTATTTCCTCCGACCATGTGCCTGGACTCGGACGACGATACTACGATCAATTACCTGGATAACCACCCGGGGATTGCCAGCCTACGTTCAAGCGTGGATTTAGTGAGGCTCGAAGCAGAACTCTTTTCAATATCATGGCTCAACATTCTGAAACTTTGACATACTTTCATACTACTATGCGCGATTTCTTTGCATGTCTCAAAGATTCCTGGAACGAAACATTATTCCTTCAATGCACGAATCTCAAGGAGCTTGTACTTGATGAGAACTATTACTCTCGGGTCGTCGATGCGGTAAGCATTTTGGAGAGGTGGTGGAGTTCTCATACTGACGTTCCTGGCAGCACGCATTGTCCATTATCTCTCGGCTTCCGAGCTCGGTGAGACTGGTGATCACCGACAATCCGACCTTTAAAGATTATTCTGAATACTGCGAACAACGATATTGGAATCCTCTTCTCCATGCATTGCCGGACGCATTGTGTATAGGAAGACCGAGATAAATTTTTATTCCATCTACAAAATATAGCTAATCGTTTTGATATGTGGATATATATCCTATACCCCTACTATGTAAACTCTTATTGGTAGCGCCCAGAGAACTCCAGATACTGGGCCATAATCGAGCAATGGATCAGAGATGAGCTAGAACCCCTTTCTGTTGTTGTATATGAACCCCTGTTTCATGTGAACACCAGTTGTGTATAAATATGACACTGATAACACAGCCATAGCAGCTATAATGATGCATTGCCATGTGTAATCACAGGTAATGCTCTAAAGCGAAAAGCTCTGTAATTACAGAGCTGCCTTATCTGGTGTGTCAACACAGCCACAATATGATGGATGACTGCCTGTAGCCACATGGCAAACATCAGCAAACTTGGGGGCTCTCTGCAGAGGCCTCTGTAGCACTGTGGAGGTACCACAGAGCCCACAGGACCTGGAGATAAGGTATATGTTCTGTTGTCCAGTACTGCACATAACATACATATACCTTATCTCCAAGCTCTGTCAATTTACACTCCCCCCCCCAAACAAGTGGAATCTGAGCTCAGTCTGAGGACTCTGAGTAGAATCTGAGTACAGTCTGAGTAGGTGATAAAAAGTGATAAAATCTGAGTAGACTCCAAGTTCAATCCAAGCTCAGTCTGAGCCCATTCTTAACTAACTGTCCCAATGCAGCATCACATTACATTGCCTATATCTTCATGATAACACTTTCAAATTACATTATTCTTGATTCCTTGTGCAGCCTCTACTTGGGTTAATTCTATTGGCACTGATACATTGGCCTTGTTTGGCCTAGGTATAATTCTATGTTACCAGCAAGAAAAATTGTCTAATTGATTATACATATGTATCTACACAGAAACACCTTTAAATTACATTATTCTTTATTCAGTACCCCTACTTATACTCATGATATCCATGTTTACACTTTGGCTTTGTCTGGGCTTCATGTCATTCTAAGCTATTAACAAACAGAAAGACATAAAATTGGCCATATCTATCAGGACTACCCTTGGCATGACACCTTAGGGCCCCAACAGAAGACTTATAGAGAAGAGAAGGTGAGGGTAAAGAGGAAACCTGAGAGAACTTGACTGAGGACTCTGGGTGATAATTGCTCAGTTTATATACTACATAGGTGGTCTGTGCACCACTCTAATAATAGTATCTACACTGAGTAAGTCTGAGTAAGAGAGATAGCATAAGCAGCCCCCATTGCTGCACATTGGTAAGCCTGAGTAATAGTCCATGAGTCATTGGTCTGGTAGTCTGTAATCTAATCTAATCTAATACAAAGAAAATAATAAAAATGTCTTAGAGAATTTGAGCATTGAGAACGTGTCATGACAATATCACTTCAAATTACATAATTTTAAAAGAAAAGTGTAACCTGTATACAAGGTAAGTTGTAATTAACTGTATAACAACATAATAAAGCATGGTATGTAAGAACCAGTTAAAGTTCCAGGATTTCATTTTCCTCAAGATATTATCAAAGCCACCTGACCAAGCATTTAATTGTTCACAGGCTTGTGTATTAAATGCATGCTTGAGGTAAGGCTGCCCTTTTGCATCTATTGCCACAATTACCAGGTTGGGAGCTGACCCATCCAATAGTGCAGGATTGCACTGTTACAACTATACAATTTTCTGGACAATTTTCTATATTTTTCTATATTTTCTCTGGGGCCCTACAGATGCATATGTACACAAGATGGTAGGTGCCATCCCCTATGTCAAGGCACCCAACAATTAGGTCAGTGGTTATGTCAGCCAGGGGCTGTGCAGATAACAAGACAATAAGGATTGCATGGGGATAGGGGCATAGTGGGAAGGTGTAGATAGTCACCATGGTTTCATTGCTTTGTGCGCATAGCCCTTGGGACATGAGGCTGCTGCACACAGACCATGGTTGGGGTATATAAGGTAGAGTGTTGTAGGTAGGAGTCTCTAAGACTCTAGATAGTTTCCTCTCACCCAGGTTACTCATCTACTGTGTCAATACTATCTCATTCTCTTACTCCTCTAACGAGGCTTGTGGTTGTGGTGGGATCTGTCCTAACACAATCTAGAGTCTTTCAACCACACCCTTTGTTGTTTGACACAGCACCAAGCATGCCTTGCTTGTTGTCACTCACAGCATTGAAGTGTTCCTACAAAACCATTTTTGTCTGACCAACTACTCATTACACCATGAGACTAGTTGCAGCCTCAATAGTCAACAATGACTGCTGGACCACACTGTCAACAAAACAGTTCTAGACAAGAGTAGTTGCATCACTGGGTTGTGGACTAGGCAGGGTTGCCCTGGGTAACTACACTAGGACTGCAGAAAAGTCAGTGGAACTGACAAAGACAATCAATTGTTGTGTCCTGTATCAAGGCATACAATCTCTGAATACCAATCACATATCAGATCTCATGAGGACATCAGAGTGAAGTGCTGGGCAGGATGACTTTTGGTCATTTGGTGGAATTAAATCCAAGAATTGAGTGTGGGTGCATTATTGACTGCATCAAAGAGTGACCATATTTGGAAGTACAGTTACAGAAGAAGAGGTGACATCTCCCTACTTGGGACATCTATTACTGATTGGAACACGCTTAGGGATCTGGGATCCAGGAACAATGTCTCAATTTTTCAATTACATTTTGCCAAGGGCTGCAATGTCCTTGATGGAGATTGGAATCACGTTTGATCTAGAATGGGTGGCAGGGTGCCCTATGCCCCAACAGACCAAGTCAGCCAAGCCGGTTGACTACTGACAAAGGGATGCGCACATTCAAACATGGCATCAGTGGCACAAGGAACAGTGTTGATCAGAAAAACTCAGGCTGCAATGGGTGGCCTATGAACAACATTGTCTTGAGGAGGCAGCATTCTGAGAACAGGAAGAGGCTATTGAAACAAGAGACAGCAGTGCAAGCACTAGCTAAGTAAGGTTTCAATATACTTACATAGTGTTAGCTAGGTTGCCTTATCACTTATGTAGTTTGTAGTAAAACTGAGGGGATAGTTGCTCAGAATGCCCTCCTTATATATGTTTCAGAAATCCTAACCTAAGTACAGTGTAATCTACCTATTACATAATATTGGTCCCTAAAATGAGTCATTCTGAGTCTTCTGCTATTTATATTTCTTCTATGATGTTCTTTATGACATTTTATTCTATATGACATTGTATGAGTCATATGAATCAGTGTGAGTCATTATGACTAATCATGAGTAGGGTTCCCAAAGTTTGGTTTGGTTTGGTTCAGGGCTATTTTTGGCTGAACCCAAACCTGGACCAACTGGAACTTGCCCAAACTAAACCTGAACTGATGGTTCAGGTTCAGTTCAGTTTGGTTCTGGTTCGAACCAACTAGAACCATGGGACAAATTACATTTTAGGAAATTTGAGCAAAACTGAAGTATTGGAACAAGTCTGCATGCCCACACAGTTATTATTAAAGCATATAGAGCTGTAAGAAGGCAGGAGTGCTGCACTAAGGCATTGTGAGCAGACTGAACTGTGGGAAAAATCCACTTTTAGGAAATTCCTATTGTTAGGTAGTGCACGTGCACAAGCATGGAGAAAAGTGTCTGGATTATCAGGAATTGGCATCATATCTGGGCAGCATGAATAAGGGTGGGAGGAAGGGCAGCAGGAAAAGGTGGCAAAGAGGATGGCAGGAGGGTGCAATGAGGGTGGCAGGAAGGTGGCAAAGAGGGTGGCAGGAAGGTGGCAACAAGGGTGCAACAAGGGTATGGGTATAACAAGGGCTGCAGGAAGGCACAACACAGGTGGCAGGTGGATGGTGAGCTTGAGGGGAGAGGAGAGCAGTCAGTGACTGCATAATTTTGTTACTTGAAGGTGTGACTTGAAGGTGACATCAGCCAGTCAGTTTGGGTGGTTCGGTTCAGTTTGGGCATTTTTTGTGGCTGCCCAAACCCAAACCAATGCCACAAGCTTGAGCCTGAACCAAACCTGAACCTGACCCAAACCATCAGTTCGGTTCAGTTGGTTCGGGTTCAAACCGAGGTTCTGAACCGAACTTCGGGATCCCTAGTGGGAGCTGCGAAGCATGTTAAGCGAGACATCAAATAATGGCGTTCATGCTTATGAAGTACTACATCAAAAGGCCTTCCTTTCACATTTGCTAAGAGTCATGTTGCACAGCGACAGATTCGCCGGGTGCATGATGCATGCCAAGCCATTTTTGAACTTGACACATCGTCGTAAGTGGGCGTTCTCAGTCGGGGATCAACGTACAAGCTTCTTCGCGCGCGCCTGCGTTGTTCTAAGCACATGTAAAGGATAAATTATATGAATAAACAACTCAACGGCGGCAGCAGTAGTGATTCAACTGAACTTGGCACATGGCCCTAAACTCTTCTTTCCGACCATTATCGAAATCCAATTGTTATGAAGGTTCGTGATTACAGTCATGAAGTATCAAATAGGCGTCCAAGTCGTATATACAAGGACGAACATATCGCACACGCGCATTGAATGGAAGAAAAGACAGCACTGGTCCACGTTTGGTATTTCCCTGACATGCTTAACGAGACGCGCAAGCTGTTGCAGATATAATATTAGCATTATCCATACACGCATGCATCTCCTTCCTTTAAGTGTCACTATCGCCGGCATCCAGTTCAGAAATACTCCAATCCTCCCATGGTCCAGTGCATCCCGCAAATCGCTTGAAGAGGAAGAATTCCGGTAAGCCAAAACATTCACAAAGCCCCAAAAAGAACCCATCGGGAGAGTACCGCTTGCCGCCGAGGCACCACGAAAAGTTGGCGGGATCTTGCATTGCTGTCGGAGAATCATGCTTCTGGCATGGCTCGGGCAGGACAAGCTGCAGTTTGTTGTGCCCATTCTCTTCTATGTCGTCCCAAGCTCGAATCGTTCCTTCGCCTACAACAAGGCGTGAGCACATGATTTGAATTTGATTAGACGTGGTAGTGTGGAGGGTATGAAGGGATTTCTCTGATACTACCTGAGCAGACGGGCAAACACGGTGAGCAGGCAAAATCGAATCTTTGCGCGTCGCCTTGGTTGCATACAAGGACATTGGGTGGGGTATACAGCGAGCCAACGACAGAGTCGTAGCTAGCCTGCTCATATCCCCCAAGCTTGTACAGCAGCGCTTGCTTCTCGCTGTCGAAATGACCAGAAGGTTGGAGCCGTCAGTAACTATCAGTAAGTAGCGATGACTTGACCGACGTCGCGACAGTGTCGTAATGAAAAGTCCCAAATTGCGACTTGTCGGACAGCATATAACCACCGCCAAAGTCAACAGGTTTATGGAATCCGTCCCACGAGGTGGAATTGGTAGCCACTGAGTGATTGTATGCGCCGATAGTCATCGTGTTGTACATTTCTGCCGGATTTCTGCACCCGTTGGAAGTACAGAACGCCGTTCCAGCGGGTGTATAAGGCGATCCTGTATTGGTCTGTTGATAGTCGTCAGAGTCGAGAGATCCAAGTATGTCGGACGAGCCAGATGAGACAGGGTTCAAACCAAGCGCCGGATCGTCGTCGAGCAGCGCCACCTTGAACTTGGATTCAACCTGGGATTCTTCATTCTTGATATCACCAAGATGGATACCGAGGCCAATGCGGCGCGATGACACAGTCCCCGAGCCAGACGAAGACGGAGGTTTGGGCACAGTTCCAATAGGCAATTCATAAGTCCCTTCTGGAAAAGAAACACCGTGCTTCTTGGCTGTCGTTTTCTTCCTGTACCACCAGCTGTTTACCCTTGATGGTTCTATGCCACGAGCGAGTGACCAAGCGCGACGCGACTCGGCCGAGGGCAGCCGTTTGTCCGCCTCCCAAAGTGCGGTGAGCTGTTCGAGGTAAATTGCCGGTATGCGGTTAGTCTTGGCAGCTGGGACGATGTCTTGTGGGCCAGACGAGGCGGGCGAAGTTTTGGTTGACTTTTTGTCGCTCATGCGCGTTTTTGATGAACGCGCTGCGTCACGCGGTCACGCATCACGCATCTATCATTAAGGCCCGCGAACGTCCAACGCCTTCGAGAGAGTGCTGTGTGGAATAAGGGGACGATATCGCTGTAGTACTGTCCCTTTTACTTTGTTTAGTACAAATACATGCCACTGGGACTCGATTCGGGTATATTTCATTTAGAAGCTCCCATCGAAACAGTGCTTGATCCATTCGTCAGCTCACGCAGAGGCTGGTATATGCTGTTTGCTCAACAGCCATCGTGTAACGAGGAGCGTGACGAAGGAGACGCCTGAGTCACAAGTCTTGAAATGCGTGACACTGTGACTCGCACAGCCTTGCCTCTTCGTCCTACCTGCTAATTCGACGCATAGATATCAGAGTCTTTCCGTGGCACAATTTTTGGTATTCTTGTCACACCACTAGTCCCCAACACTGGTTTCTTCGCACATCCAGTGGCTTAGCTCGCCGTCACTTTTGACAATTTGACCTTCCGTGACTCTAGTAACATCTGCAGTATATCTACATGTATCCTCCTCAACTTTCTCCCAGGCCAGATATTTGGTAAACCATTCATCAATTTCGTCATGTCGGAGACTGCACATCCTCAAGCTGCTCATGCAATGGGTGAGTTTGAATGTTAGGATTAGCAACTATAGATTTCTGACATAATTACAATAGTCGAACACCCAGAAATGATGAATATGCTAAAGAATCAATATGCATGCCCTCACTTCCGCATCCTTGTCATTGGAAGAGCTAATGCAGGCAAGACAACTATTCTTGAGAAAGTTTGTGGGGTGGCAAAGGGTACAAAACCCATTATATATGATCAGGATGGAGCTCTACTTAAGCCCAAGGGGCTGGCACGTTTGATGCAATTGTTACAGAGAAAGGAGTCTGGTACTCATTTGAAACCATCAATAGAGGTGGGCTGGCTTGTACACTTTGACTGTCATTGACTTCAGAGCCACCTTATCAGCGTGGTATTCATGATATTGAGCACCAGATTACATATCCTGGCAGTGACTTCATCTTTCATGACTCACAGGGCTTTGAGTCTGGTTCCAAGGAAGAGATGGAGGATGTTCAGAGATTTATTGAGAAAAAGTCTATGGCAACTGATCTCAAAGATCAACTGCATGCAATTTGGTACATTTGAATTTTGTTTAGTTTTTTTCATGTTTTATCTGATATATGCCACCATAGGTACTGTATACCCATGGATAGTCCTCGCCCCCTGGCACGTGCAGAGCTTCAGTTCTTCAACAAGGGTACTGGAGGTAAGTCAGCAGGTATTCCAAAACAATTTATTGATATAAATATAGTTCCTTTGGTGGTGATATTCACCAAGTTTGATGGCCAAATCATACAAGAATGGGGTAAACTTACTGACATGGAAGATGAAGAGGTTATCTGGGAAAGAGCCAGAGAAAATGCTGAAAAAACTTTTCAGGAAGTTTACCTGCCTAGATTGATGAGTACAGATCACCCCCAAAGGCATTTGTGAAGTTGGAAGGTGAGAAATAGGATCTATTTTAACTCTATTATAAGTGAGTCTGTGTTGCCAGAGATGCACCAGGCAGAAAAAGATTGTCCTGAACTGACAGACAAAACTGCTCAAACAATTGACAATGCCAGTTTGCATCATCTATTTGTTTCAACCCAGGCAAACAATCTGGATCTCTGTGTTAAAAGTGCTCTTCAGTAAGATCCTCTGCCAATATGGACAGCATATTATGTGATGCATTGCAGATATGTTTTGAACAGGGAACTTGTATGGGGAGAAATTCCTGCAAATGTGTTCTCACATTTCCCATATTTTTGGGTAAGTAAAGGGTATTTGACCTTATGTCAAGAAGATCACAGTGCAATCAGTGCAGCATGGTATGTCATTTTCACACCAAAACAATAATGATAACACATCAGAAAGGCAAAACATAATGTGACTATATCTGCATAATTTCATCTCATTCATATATATATCATGCATTGTATAGGCTGTGAGTGTTTTCACCTGGTAGATGGTGAAGTTTACACATACTGTCTTGTTGTCTTTATAGAATTTGAAAAATGTGAGTAATAGTACAACCTTTTTCCAAGCTTGACAATATGGCAATAGTGGGTAAATGATACTGAAATCCAAACAGATAAGCAGTCTGATGGATGCAACAGAAAGTGAGTGGCAGCACACTTGCCTGTCCTCTGGCTGATCCAAGAATTTGGTAGGGAGTAAGTTATGCTGCACATTTTCTGCAAAGGAGCACCAATTAACCTTATTGATTAACAGTCTGTGAGTGACATTGGCAAAGCTTGATGATCAGTCCCATCAAATAGTAACCAACAGAGAGTGAGTGACAGGGCAAAATTTATGCCAGGGACTCTCCTGACATCTGATTCCATGACCAACAGTATCAGGACTACCCTTGGCGTGACGCCTTAGGGCCCCAACAGAAGACTTAAGAGGAGAGGAGGTGAGGGTAGGAGGAAACCCGAGAGAACTCGACTGAGGACTCTGGGTGCTATCTTGCTCAGTTTATATACTACAAGGATGGTCTGTGCACCACTCTAATAATAGTAGCTACGCTGAGTAAGTATGAGTAAAAGTAATAACATAATCGGCCTCCGCTGCTGCGCATTGGTAAGCCTGAGTCATAGTCCATGAGTCATCGGTCCGGTAGTCCGTAATCTAATCTAATCGTTATCTAATCTAATCTAATCTTAGCGCTGACTAGATAAGATAGACGCCAACCTGACTAAGATGTTTGGCTACAGCTATTGTAAAATACAAGAAAAAGAATAAAAATGTCTTAGAGATTTTGACCGTTGAGAACAGGTCATGACAAACAGCTTGTGAGCACATTTTATGCCAGGACCTCTCAATCTGATCCCATGGCCAACAGCTTGTGAGTGACTGTGCCATTTTATGCCAGGACCTCTCCTGACATCTGATCCCAACACCAACAGGCTGTGAGTGACATTGCTCTTTTATGTCAGTGACTCTCCTGACATTGATCCCATGAACAACAGGCTGTGAGTGGCAGTGCCCAATGCCTGGGACTCTCCTGATATCTGATACCATGATCAACAGGCAGTGAGTGAGAATGCCCATTTGTGCCAGGGACCATCCTACCATGACCAACAGCATGTGAGTAAGCCTACAGTGCTATAGGGACCTTCCTGACATCTGATCACATGACCAACAGGCAGTGAGTGACAGTGCCCACTTTATGCCTGGGACTCTCTTAACATCTGATCCCATGACCAACAGGAAGTGAGTGACAGTCCCCATTTTATGCCAGGACATCTGATTCCATGACCAACAGACAGTGAGTGACCATGTCTATTTTATGACAAGGACTCCTCTGATATCTGATCCCATGACCAACAGGAAGTGAGTAACAGTCCCCATTGAATACCAGGGACTGTCCTAACATCTGATCCCATGATCAACAGGCTGTGAGTGATGGTGCCCATTTTATGCCAGGGACTGTCCTGAAATCTGATCCTATGACCAACAGAGAGTGAGTGACAATCCCTATTTTAGCCAGGACTATCCTGATACCTGACTCCATGACCAACAGACAGTGAGTGACCATGCCCAATTTATCCCAAGGACTCTCTTGACATCTGATCCCATGACCAACAGGGAGTGAGTGACAGTTCCCATTTTTATGACAGAGAAGCTCATGACATCTGATCCCATGACCAACACAGAGTGTGAGTGACAGTGCCCAGTTATGCCAGTGACTCTCCTGATATTTGATCTCCTAACAGTTTGTGAGTGACAGCCCATTATATGCCAGGGACCCTCCTGACACCTGATTGCATCACCAACAGCATGTGAGTGAAAGTGCCCATCTATGCCAGGGACTCTCCTGACATCTGATCCCATGACCAACAGCATGTGAGTAATATTACTCATTTTCTTTTTAAGTACATCAATCTACCTTCAGTTTGTATGCTTATTCACTTCCATCAAATGCACATTCTCATGCTACCTATCATTAGTTCCCTGTCATCCATGCATGTGGGGTAGAAGCACATGAACAAAATGCATTCCAGAAGGCTAGAATCCAGCTTTTCTCCAAGAATGATGTGTTTACTTTAGGTTCATCAGCCATCACATTGTCAAGCCTTAGTTGGTAAACTATTCTTTCATCTATGAAAGTGATTCATGTTGACAATTCAAAGCAATTGTTATCATTGCCAAACTAGCATTTTGGGAAAAAGAATATGTTTCAACAGCTTTGGACAATGCTTGTGACCACTTCATGAAACAGGATTATGTGAAGAAGCTCAAAACTCAGATTACTGCTCAGTCTATGCCATCTGATGATGCTGATTTGATTACATATCTGTATAATCAAACTAATATCTGACAGAGTATGCCCTCAATTTAATCCTTCTTTTACTGACTTTCCCTCACTTATGTACACCACCATTGTCATCTTTGCTATGTCTTTACCTAGGCTTTTACCTTGTTTATTTACTGTCTTGTTCTACTAATGATTTGCATCTCAAGAAAACCTGTCACAAACATTGGAAATGCTTTGATATATCTAATGTATATTGTTTCAAGTACTTGGTTGATGTTGCCTTGATACTGATGACTGGTGTTGAGTTATGTGAAAGGCTCCTTTGCTGATTTGACAGTGTGCAAAGAATGTGATGACATTCCCAATGCATGAATGCTGAAAGTATTGAAACAATAACAGCAGCGCAAGCCATTAGCTAAGTAAGGTTTCAATTACTTACATTGTTAGCTAAGGTTGCCTTATACTAATGTTGTTAGTTGTAAAACTGAGGGGATAGTTGCTCAGAACACCCTCCTTATATATGTTTCAGAAACCCTAACCTAAGTACAGTGTAATCTACCTATTACATAATATTGGTCCTTAAAACGAGTCATTCTGAGTCTTCTTCTATTTATATTCCTTCTATGATGTTCTATATGACATCATTTCATTCTATATGACATTATATGAGTCATATGACTCAGTGTGAGTCATTATGACTAATCATGAGTCATAAACATGAGTCATTGTGACTCCAAATGAGTCATAAATATGAGTCATTATGACTAATCATGAGTCATTATTATGAGTCATTATGACTATAAATAAGTCATAACTGTGAGTCATAATTGTGAGTCATAAGTCACATGACTAATATTATGTAAGCTATTTATGATTAAATATGAAACACTTTAATTAATAGTTATTCAATCTTATCTTATTAGATAAGATATAGATAGATATAGATATAGATAAGATAAGATGTTCATTACATTAGTTATTGTAATGAATATAACTAATCTAATGTAACTTTTATAATAACTGTCAGAGTTTCAACAGAAAGTTTTGTGTATACCAGGGTACATTGTTCCAACAACAACACTTGTGACTTGACAGTGATTGACAGGAGGGAACAAGCTCATAAGTGGAATTTTAAGCAATGAGCATATGTAATAGAACCATGTATGTTTGATGTATATCTTTAGAAAAAGTAACAAAAGAAGAGTCACCACAAAATCACTGTGAGTTATACCTGGGTCAGCAAGTATGCCAACATTAACACTACCCCAGTCCTGATCAATTGTATCAAAAGTGGTTGTGTTTATTAAATGATCAATGTTGGAAAAGCAAGTACTTGATGTAACAAGTTGCTGAAAGATTACTATGTGCAATAGAGTGTCTAGCTTGGGGGTGCTACACAGAGCTTAAATATGAGGTCAGACTTTCATGTCTGGCTCAGGCCTTTTGCACAGTGGTTAAAGTGACTTCAACAATTGATGTATCAGATAAACAGACCCCTCCATTTAGACAAGATAAGAGTTCCTCCCTCCCATTCTCCTCAAGCAATCCCTCGAAATCTCTCAAGCTCACCGACCCGCCCCGCCAGGACTGAGGAAATACGGATCGAGTAGCTTATCGTGAACAACACTCCTATGTGCACCGAGTAGCTCTTCCTCATCGATTTTCGACCTCTTCAACACCAAGTCCATGTGTAGTGAGTTTGCCGGGCGACGCACAACGAAGGTGTAGCTGGGGGTGGACACTTGCCAACGAATATTGGACGCCCATCCCATGATTGGCCAGCATGACGGGTGGGGCGATTTTGGTTCATGTCCTGGTTAATCTCGCACCTGTGTCCGGTTCAGCGGGTGCTGCTGATTGGCCTCATAATTAGGCCGTAATCGTAACCCGGCCTAGTCGCCACGCCGCCGGTATTCGTGCCTCCTCCCAAAGCAGCGGCGGTGGCCAAAGCCTACGCTGGCCTCGCCAGTACGAAATCACGTCCAGAATCATTTGAAATCCTCCGAGTGTATGAGGACAACGTCTGAAACCGACTTAGGACATCCTTGCTACTCTTTCTTCTCAACGATGTCGATGAGATGCGACTCTCGTGGTTGCACATGTACCATATCCGGTCCCCCTGCTAGAGGCAGACGCCGCCCCCCGTTCGAGTACAGGTCCTTATCTGGTCGCATCAAGGACAGAAGCACCATTCATCGTCGTCGAACCAGACAAGTCCGCCCCTTCGCTCGTTCGGGGCGTAACGAGTCCCCCGATACCGATAATAATGGTACGGCGTCCCACCGTCCCACCACAGACAGGACGATCTCCCTGCTTTCCTTCATCTCTAACTTGTGGACCATCGTTAGGCCGACCTTCCCTTCCCGTTCCCATCCACGTCCTCGCGTGCGAAACGAAACACGCAGCAGCAGTACCGTAGCCAGCTTGTTCATATGGATGCTTGTACAGCGGTGCTTGGTTGGAGGCCGTCAGTAACTATTATCAAGCAGCAAAGACTTTGACCGAAGTCGAGTCCCAAATTGCGACTTGTCAGACAGCGCATAACCACCACCAAAAGCCAACGGGTTTTCCCGCGAGGTAAGGTCGGTATACTAGTAGCCATTGACTGATTGTATTGCCCGATAGTCCTCGTGTTGTACATTTCTGCCGCGTTTCTGCACCAATCGAAGTACAGAACATTGTGTAGCAGGCAATCTCGTACTAGTCTGCTGATAGTCGTCAGAGTCGAGAGATCCAAGTACGTCAGGCGAGCAGATGAGACGAGGGTCGAACCAAGCGTTGGATCGTTGTCCACCTTGAACTTGAATTCAGCCTGGAAATTCTTCATTCTTGATACCACCAGAATGGATACCGAGACCAATGCGCAGACGCGATGACGCAGTCCTCGAGCAGGACGAAGGTGGAGGCTTGGGTGCAGTTCCAACGGGGAATTCTCAAGTCCGTTAGAACCCCAACAGAAAGTCAGCAAAACTTCGTCCACGTCTAGCCCATAAGACAGCGTCCCGGCTGCCAAGACCAACCGCATAACCAGCAGTTTATCTCGAACAGCTCACCGCAATTTGGGAGGCGGACAAAGGGCTGCCCTCGGCCGCATCGTCCATCTTTTTGTCGGAGCTCGGCAAACCCTCGGCCACACCAAGCGTGTACCTTCTGTAGAACGTATAACAGCGCGGGGGTACTTATAGCGTAGAGCGAGTCAGACCAATAGATCTTCCTCTTGACGAGCTACCACTACCACGTCACGCGATTACTCTCACGCACACACCGCTAGCCGGTCATTGTCATGCCCGTTGCATGAATCTTAACAGCTCCACCCATCTCCTGCTCATTTGGTTCACCTGGAAGGCCTCTCCGCAGAGGAGGCCAAGCTCCGGCAATACAAACTGCTGAAAAACTGAAGTTACTACTGGTCGCGGTCTCCGCGGCTGCATGAAAAAAGTGTACGACATTCCACAGGCATCTCAGCAGGCACCTCATCTGCCTCCTCCACCAACCCCGTTGCCCCCTTCTTTTCTACAGCCACCCCTCCTGTCCCCTACCAGAACGCTCAGGTCCAACACGATGAGCCCCTCCTTACCCCGCTTCTCCTCGTTGAGAAGCTACTACCCTCTCTACTCCAGGACGGTGTCCTTCCGTTGGCCACCTTCCAGTCAAATTATACTCACCTGACCAGGTCCTCCAAGATCTTCGGGGACATCCTTGATGGGAGAAAATTCAACTCTACCGCCCTCCTCAATGGGTGAAGGCTAGAGGTCAGGGCGTCATTGGTCCCGATGGTGTCCTCCTCGTCGAGTTCATCGACACCAAAGCTGGAGACAATCCAGAATGGCTTGCCGGCATGGCCGTCCGCATCAACCACAAGAGGGTCAAATGCCGTCGTTGGCATATAAAGACTGTCACACCACCAGTGTTCCCACTGCTGTTGCTGGGGACACACGACCAAGAATTGCAGAGCGACTGCACCCTCCTGAGCGAAGTGTGCTGGGCCACACCACTCAACACTGTGAACATCGCCCTGTATGCACCAAGAGGACGGCTTGTCAAACGGAGCGATGCACCAATTGTATTCAAGTTGGTGTTCCAAACGACTCGCACACAGCCACGACCGTGGCTGCCCCTTTTTCTCTATTCGACACGAGGTGGCCGACATCAAGCTCCTTTACACTCCGCGGTGAGAAGCACGGCTTTTTAGATAGCGGGGTTTTCACCTTTGCACGTGCGTACATCGTGTTACCCTCATCACTCTGCGCGGGGACTCATCTTCCCGCTTGCAAACAGTACGCACCCAATCGTTGGACGCACCAAAGTTGGACGTGCTGCTCCTCAAACCAAAACTTCCTGGGCGCGGGCGACAGTGGGTTAATCCAAAAGCTGCTTTTTGGCGCTGGAACACACCAAAAATGCACCATCTTTGCCTCGCTCTCGATCGAGTCTCTCAAGGCGGGGGTCGGCCTTGCCACGGCGATTGATCGGATGAGGTTTGACCTACTCTCTACACTTCCCTGTCGGAGGCGGTGTTGGTCCTCTGGCGTTGACGCTGCCAGCGCCGACAGACCCGACGGCGGTAGACGAGATTGTGTATGTCGGGGGCACGGATAGTCTTCCCGGGCTGGACGATCACTTGTTAGCGACGTGTGGGTTCAAGGAGGAGGTGGAGGGCGCAGTTAAGATGAGGGAGTCGTCGGTAGCGGGGTTGGCGATCCTACTACGGTGTTAAGCCGGGAGTATGCGTACCAGACCTTGTTGGCGAATGAGCTGGTGCAGGGAGGAGAAGGATTTATTAGTGGCGTTCGAGGATGCGCAGGGGGAGCAGAAAGTTTTGCGGGAGGTGTCTGTGGCGAGTCGGATGGTTACAAAGGGAGTCGAGGCGGTGGTCATGGACGAGGGTGTCTGCGTGTATCTGTGACGGCTAACGCTCTCTCTCTTTTCTAGCGTGTTATGGAAAATACGATCGGTTCATGACTAACTAGGGGTGTAACAGGTGCATGTATCCTCGCTCTCAGCTCTTCTCTCGTGTCGTGCTTGTGCTGGGCGCCAGGCTCACTACCGACCTTCGCTCATCTCTGAGCTGCTGAACGATACTGGAAACGCTCGAGGACCGGCCACACTGATGTTTCGTTCTGGCATTTATGTATACCCTACACAAGCTGGGGACGCCTTGTAATACCCGCCTCCCTGACCTATGTTATCGCATATGCTTCACGACGTAAAAGTACAATAAAAAATTCTTAGAGTGTTGAGCTCTCGATTCTGGTGGCGGTTCGCAATGAAAGTGTCGAACTTTCTGCAAAAATATTAGAGAGATTTTTTTGATGGGCGATGGCGCATACCTTTGACACGAGACGATGTTATTCAGATGTCGGAACCTTGCTCCACCTCACCCATATTGACGTTGAGGGTGGGTTAATCGACGCCAGCGGGCCAGGTGTAGTTCTTCGTTCCAAGTGCATCGTTGAGGTTGTCGTACACGCGATCGCAGATCACAATACTTGCGCCAAGCCTGCGCGCATTACCGGGCACGGCCATCAATTCCCTTCCGTGACTCTCCGACCTTCCGGCCAGGCAACGGGGTGACCTGTGTGGAAGCTGTTGGTGTAGCGCTGACCGCCATAGGAGTAGCTATAGGTTATCGAGTGCATGATGATGGCAAGAGAGGGGTGCATCTCTTTCGCCCACGCAACCAGGTCGAGTAAGACACGATCCCATAAAAATATCGCTTTGACTCTGGGTTCGTTGACGAGATTTCGGTTTAGGTCACGGATTTCGCCTGTGGCGGGGTTAACTCCGTTGCCTATGCCAGACACAGGGAATCCGAGCCCGAAAACACGCATCCCTGTGCTGATCATCGACGTAAACCAAGCCTGGCCTATATCGGAAGTTGACACGTTGAGCAGAAATAGTGATCAACGAGGGCTATCGCTCACCTGCGGTATAAAGTCAAGCAAGTTTCGTCCAATGCCCGCGAGAGCAGGCAATGTGTCCGGACAATACAGGTGCAACCGCAACTGTTCTCTTCCGCCGGCAGCTGGATTTAAGCACCAACCATATCAACAAACTCGATGCCGTTCCGGAAGGTGTAGGGGTAGAACTGGACCAAAACATTGTTGCGATATGCGGGGTGATTGCTGATTAAGGCGACCAATTTTGCCGCATCTTCATTGCGGCCGTCGAGAAAGATGGTCACTGCCGAGTTGAGCGAGAGGAGTTCCCACATGCAATGAAGGAGCGGGGCGACAGGAAAATTTGTGGGAACGTATCTTTCGGTAAAATCGCCGCCTTCCACGTACCGTTGAATATACTTGGGCATGCGCTGAGGCCCTTCAAAGAGCGTCTGCCATCCCCTGTGAGGTCGTGCATAACATAGAGCTTTCCGGCAATCCAGAGAGGATCCAACTCTACCGCATTCCCTCCTTCTCATTTCTCGCCGACGGTGGCGCGCCGAAGGGCCTCCATGGAGCCGTCGGGGATGGCCTTGGCGTAGTCGGGGATGCCACGATGAGGCACAAGTTGGACTTTGACCGAGGTGTTGGCATCGAATTCAGAAGGTTGATCTGGAGTGTATGCTCCAGGCTTTGGTCGCCGTCATTTTAGTCGGTAAGACCAATGTCGACTGAATGTCGGGCCAGATGGATTCTTCGGCGGAAATTGGAACAGTAGCTTTAGGAGGCATGCTATCACGCAATGTCAGTAGTAATTTTTGGAGAATTAGATTGAATCACCTCACTTTGTGCAGCCTGAGAGAAAGAGCAAAAAATATTTGGTTGGGATGTGGATGAATGGGGTGGAGGTGTTTTCTTACTTACTACCACCATTATAGTCCGTTTTTAATTTTTCCTAGCGATCCTACCTCCCCCTCACCGCAACTTGGGAGGAGGACCGCTCGCTCGTGGCATGGAACCATCGACTGGCTGTATAGGAAGAAAACGACAGCCAAAAAGCAAGCTCTTGTCCATGCAAGTTCTCCTTCTGCGACATCGCAGCTTCGAACACTTTACTTCTAGAGCATCCTCCATTACCCCAGCTCCACCCATCTCATGCTCGTGACTCGACCACCAGCCAACTGGCTTACTAGTGCGCACCAGCAACTTATCGCTTCAATATCTTGGCCTCCCCAAGATCTCAGTGGTGCCTTCCCCGCCATCAACCCCCACAACCAGCATCCGAGGCAGCACTCACGTACTTCCCGCCTCCACCGCCAGCCTATTTTCTGGAAGGCCTCTGCGCAGAGAGGCCAAGCTCCGGCAATGCAAACTGCTGAAAAACTGAATAAAACTGAATGTTACTACTGGTCGCGGTCTCCACGACTGGATGGAAAAAGCAGACGACATCCTCTATCCTCCACAGGCATCTCAGCAGGCATCTCCTCTACCTCCTTCACCAACCCCATTGCCCCCTTCCAGTCAATCTTCACCCTCTTCTGGTCCAAGCTACCTGATTCGGACCTAAACAAGATTCAAATTGCGCCAGTCCGCAGTACTGGCCCTGGCCATGCCCATGCCCCATCTGCGCGGGTTGCCCCCCTTCCTTCGGAGGTGCAATTCCCCTGGCTCCTCCTCCTGTCCCTCGGACCATCAGAGGCACCAAAGCCACTACCCTTCTTTGCTGCGTCCCCATGGGACCCTTCGTTCAAGTTGGAACACGGTTGGATGGCCCCAATCGGATCTCCAAACTGGTCAAAGCAGTCAGCTTCCTTGACACCAACACTGCCGCTTTTCGGTCCACCCGAGGCGGCCGATATCAAACTCCTTTACACCACGCGGTGAGAAGCACGGCCTTTTAGCTAGCGGGGTTTCCACCTTTAGACGCTTTGGTTTCCGCCTCCCTCTCTTAGAGTACATGGACCACATCGCGGACCCAAGTAATCGCGCCTGTTACTGTAGATTTGTTCTAATTTAATGATTGATTTCGCTGGACGTCCAACACCGTCTTCGAAAAAGTACAGTCTGGAACATCTTGGTTGAAACTTTCGTGATCTTGATGCGGGGGTCGCATTCTACCAAGTTCGATCTCGCCCCTCCTTCCTAAGTATCAATTTCCATCAAAATGCTTCTCGCATCCCTAGAGAAACTCGATCACCATTTTAAAGTAGGAGAACAGGGCATTCCCTTCAGCCTCGCCAGCCCTCAGCGAAATTGTCTCGTGCCCAGGCTAACGAGACAAAGATGCGCTGCGCGTTTTACGAGGTCCTTCGATAAGCATCTCAATACGCGATACCAGACAACTAACTAAAGTTTGGTAACCATCGCAGTATTACCATCTACGCCAATTCCAGTAACTCTAGCAACCGGTATCTCGGGACTTGAACATGATAACGAAGATAACCTTTCCAACACTCCGGATAGAAGTCTTTGAACTGTTGGTAGGCTGATACTCTCATCTATGGCCTTTCCGAGTTCGCAGAGCTTGTCGTGCCATTTGTCCGGGCGCGGATTGAGATGTGGTTAGTCGTTTCCCCAGCCAACTCTTCCTTGTAGAAGGAGAGAATATCACTATATACACAACACATTCAGACGTTGTAGTCATGCGAAAAAAAAAAAAAAAAACAGAACAGACTCAACTTGCTGAGATTGACAAAGTCGATCATGAGGGGAAGAAGCTATAGCCCAGCGTTAATACCAAGTTCATCGCCACGCATGCAAGACATACGGAAAGATATGTCTGTGGAGAAGAGTTGGGAGGAAATACGAAGAGAATATATGCCGCCGATAACCCAGACATGATTCTCAGAGGGTTTGCGAGTTTGACGCCATGAGATAACTAGGGATGTCAATGATATTGACTTGGAATTACCACAGAAACTTACGTTTACATGTTTCAAGTGATGCTCTATCACCAAAGATGTCATGAAAGCCATAGACGATTGAATGATCATGTCCGCTAGGACAGGGTCCCGGTCCTTGGGTACGCATCGCAGAAGACGTGCAAAGGTCTCTAATAGTGGATGCTCTTGAGGTTGACCCTTAGTGAAACGAGTATTGAATTGCTGAACTAGTCCAGGCTTATCGGAGAAAAAGTCGTCGATGTTTAGAAACATGGCCGCATGTGCAGCTATAAGACTTAGAGTGGCGACTTCCTTAATGTGTGGATAGGAGAGTCCCACACCAACGACGGCAAATTCAAGATAAGGTTTGAAGCGGCGTGAAACAGTGACATCGTCCAGTGGGTATCCAAAGTCTTGCAAGACCATCTTATAGGTTGCGGCGGATAATTCGCTGAAGTCGAACTTTTCCCTTATCATGGGGACACCGCAGCTCTCAAGGAATTTGCGAACTAGCCCCCGGACTTCTCTCTTGTAGGCCTGCGGGGTGTAGATACAGGCGGAGTAAGTATATGTTTGAATGAGGACAAGACACATTACCTTCGTCCAACATTTGCAATACGGGAATGGTGGAAGTGACGGTGGGGTGAGACTACTACAAACTTTTATAATTCATCCCATTCAAAATAGGTGAATAGCGCTGGACTGACGCGGATGCTATTACAGGCAAGATGGTGGACTGGTGTGAGTTGCCAGGAGCTGCGACGCTGTCGCAGGTCCCAATCATGTGAGAGCTGTGTAATTTGGCAGATGTGGATTATTCTGGACGCAATGTTTTCTGACTCCAGCATACGAACTGGAAGCCATCGTCGTCGTATGTCAGGAAGTTCTCACGCTTAGCAACTAGGTACGTTATGTGTCGGCTAAGCGAAACGTCCTCCGAATGGCTCCAGTTAGCGGCTACGGTCGCCGGGTCACCACTTGCCAGTGACCGTGACGGGTAATGTTTGCGGGTTGGCCCACCCGTGCTACCCGTCAACAATCATGAATCATCAGTATCGTTCCAATCAGCCGCTATCATCGGATCCATTCCACTGTTATAACTTACTTACAGGTTCAATACGTGTCCCGTCTTCAAAATTGCCGTTTCCGATCTCGACACTTGCCCTTTATTCGCCGCGCCCTTTATTCGCCGCGCCCTCGGGTACGCCAAAGGAGCGGTAAACAATGACCAAAAATGAAACGTAAGTTGAACGCCAAAGTATCTTGTGGTGCAGGACGCCGTTTCATACGTAGAGATGATTACCATTGCCCAGGCATCGGGTCAATCGGCATCATACGTTGTTGTGGCGCTGCTGTCACCATATGCCGCATTTGTGTTCTGCTTTATCATACCAGTCTCGTGGGTGATGTGCAATTGTGCGGATCGGGGTCATGGCGTCAGTCCTCAACTGTAGACTGTGGCTGACATTTCTTGGTACGGTCGAGGGAAACCTGATAAATTACAGGGTGTCTGAATTGGGCTCATGCACCATTTGGTCCGCAGGGAGCGTATGAAAGCTTCTGCTGGGACTTCCGGGGGTTTCGTCTGCTAGGCTGTACTGGAACAGTCCTTACCATTCTTTGCCCCATAAGTACGCTTGGTTATCTCCAGATTACATACATAGCATGTACGTGGCTGCGATCATAGATCCAAATTACGTACACATCATGATGATCGTGTATCAATCAAGGTGACACCGCAAGAGGCGGATGCAATGCACATATGAGTCAGTTTCTACAACCTCAATCAGCATATGTACAGGTCACAAGTCGAAGCCAGAAGCCAGGCCACGGCTTGGTTTCATAATGTACCGCCCCCGCACCAGAGTCGCCAGCGATCGACCAACGGGAGATTTTGAACGAATGTCATCCCTTTCTTATAATCAAATTGATATCCATATGTACTCTCCCACCCAGCCTCTATAGCATCCGTGCTTTAGGTGTTGTTATTCTCTCAAAATCTTCTGCGAGGTCTAGCTCTGCTTGCCCTACAGCCATGGTCTAAGGAGAAGACACCGTTATTGAACGATCCTCTCGTAGTCACCTGTCAATGATAGACGCGCCTTTTCATCTGCTGTCTCTATCCGTGCTTCTTGTGTTGTGTCGATTCGGATCGATATGTTGTTTGTTGGCGTTGATGAGCTCTTGTACGCGGTAGAGGCCGTCATAGTCTGGAATGTGTAGAACTTGTCGTTACGTTCATCCATGGCCTGAACAACACCCTTTCTCGCATTGAGGGTGGCAATGAGGGAGTTTGTGTATACTACAGATGTCAGTTAACTGTTGAACATTCCAGATTAGCAACTTACGTCTACCAAGACAGTAGTAGAATGCAGCATAAATGAGGGTTTTCGACGACACTATCAACTAAAGCTTGCTTTAGCAATGTATTCCGAAAAAAAAATCGCTCATCTTACCGAAATCAAAGAAGCAAGAGCGCACAAACTAAACGACGGTAAGCTAGGATTTCACAATCACTTAGATCAATCGAACCTCGTTAAGCTAAAGAACTAACGTCAGTGTTCTTCCGTTCGGAAATTATAGAAGAAACTTACACGCCGGTGTTGACGACGAATAAGATCTATAAATGATGAATTTCAAGACTATCGCACTATGCTATGGCTTACTAATCGATTGATCATAGTGTCCGACCTGCACATCCTATAAGACCATTTCCATACGTCCGAGATGCAACATACCGTCTAAAACCTGTCCTAGCACGATGTAAAAGGACTGTGAGAGTTCCAGCAATAAGTACATCAGCTGCAGTGGATATCGCATTGATGGATATTGTCAAAGACTAATGCCCGTATAAGAGAGTTTTCAAGGGGAAGGCGCTACCAGTCTTACATTGTAGTGAAGCAACTCTTGATACGTCTCCGTGTTAATGCTGTGAAAGGCGTTAGGTCGGAGAAATCAAAGCAATGGGGGGACCTTTCATCACTTACGCAATGACTACCCATGCTATCAAGTGACGTTGATGAGATAGGATAAAATTAGAAACAAAAAAGAACGGTACCGAGACCACAGCCTGTTCAATAGTCAATGATTGTGATAATTATGTAACAGAAGGAGGCTCTTACCGACTTGCCCAATAACCAACACCATAAGGATTGCGAGTATTACCCAGTTTTTGTTGCCAACTGTTCAAATTAATGAATCTGCCGGATACGACGGCCAAGTGATTGGCACCCACGCTTCCAAGCCCGCACAGCATAGAATCTAGGGCATGTCAGATAAGATTGACAGGACAGTGATAGATTCATGCTCACGTTTGCACCAGACCTCCATTAATACCTGTGCATAATGCTTCCATCTACGTACAACCTGAGATATTGGAATGTCAATATCTTGAGTACGACTTACCACGATCGACCTAGAAGATATCAGAGCGAGAGCGAGAGACATTTGAGACCATGACGTACCAAACAACACGTTGCAGAGCAGAATGGTCACTGTTATCAAAGTCAGGATGATAGATGACGTATCTACGCTGTGTGACAAACTAGTAATGCGTGATCAGGTAATGATAGACTAGGACGAAATTAGTCTCGCTTTGATGAACATGGACTGTCTTACTCATGTGACTTATGAACGTTAAATGCGTTGCATCGAGCGACCAGTGTCACTACCTTCCAGCGCAGATAAGTCAAAACGGCGGAAGAAACGGAAAGGCTAGTCACCAATGCTTTCAGATACCATGGATCCTTAGTGTACACTTGAATAGCGTCAACTCCGAACTCGAAAGACTGGGATCCGCAGCAATCTCACATGAGAAGTAGTAATACGTTTGCACAAGCGTGATTCCATGGAGGACCGCGCTTACGAGGACACCAACGAGCATTGCCCCCATCCTGTAGAGAGTCGAATCAAGTCTCACGAGACACGGAACAAATGACCAACGTATTATCCAGGGGCACATCCAGCTGAAGCGTAGCGGCTGACATGGCTACAAGCGATGCTTCGTGGCGAAAATGATTGACAAGAGTTAGAGTATGACGTGGGGAGAGTCAAAGACAACCTGGGAGAAATGTAAGACGGATGTTGTGCATAATAAAGTGAGGTCGCCTGGACGGGCACCTAAATGGGTCACACGCAGGGATGCCAGCCAGGGACAATCCATAATGGAGCCTTGGGAGTGCCGTGGACGACAGGATCAATTCCGTCTGTTGCAGTTTGAGGATCGCGATCAGCTCGGCTATTGAGTCACAAGTAACGCATCACTTCAACCTCTCTTTCACAGCTGCAGCCCTGCAACTGCTTCCGTTATATTACCTCAATGTGCCTCAAATACAAGATGAATGTGTATGTCTAGTACGCGCTCATTCAGATGTTATCTGTCGTATTCGAAGATATGATCTCCAGGGCAGCTGCTCACACCGGAATTTTTTTTTTGATTTCTGATTGCCAACTTTGATCCATCGAACATGCGGAACAAACATTCACCAGAATCAGATCGTTTTTGAGGAGGCGGATAGCATATAAGGAGAGGTACTCCAGTCTCAAACAAACTCTACCCGATGATGCTGCCACACCGCCAATACTGCCTCATTCGCCATCCCCAAAGCAAACGTCCATGCAAAGCAACATGAAGCCACTGTAGTCAGGTACACATTTGTTTTAGTCTCGGAGTTTATGCCGAACGGAGTAATGCTGTCATTTTAGGCGACCCTTTTAAAACCGTCACACTATAATATCATGGCAAGAGCATGCCCTTCTTACCCATAGATCTGGCTATTGGTCGGCGATACCTGCGATTGATTGATTTGATACCCCAGCCTCACTTTGCAAGATGCGAAATCGAACCGATTCCATGTCGTGGGCGTTCACTGACCAATTCTCATCTCAGCATTCTGGGGTCGTCGCCATAGTGAATTGGTGTATGCTCACTTGCCAAGGAAGGTGAATGGATCATTCCCTTCAGACCCCCATCGGCCCATGTGTTCTCATGTTGTTTGCTGCCGAAATACGTCAGAATGCGTTTGACATGCCTGCGAAAGGCGAATGGATATGCTCATTGCTGAGTGACGAGTATATCTTCCGTAACCGCTGGTCAGCTCCGGTGCCATACGTGGAGAAAGCTTTGCAAGGGCGATTGGTAACGTCGAAAACCTAAGCTAGATTCTAAGATTTCGGGACAGATCTGACCAGATTATGGATGAGATCGTATCATAGGGATCGACTTCCGGAGACCCAAAATACAAAGGGCAGTTCCAAACTTCAATGTTACCGCGATCCAAGACGCGTTTCTTGTCCTATACGCTCCGCTTCATCCCACAATATCTTACTGGTATGGGATCCATGGAAACGGTGGAACTTCAAGATGCGACTGCTGCGGTCGAGGTGGCGTACCAGTATAACAGTCACAGGAAAGCCATCGGGATCTTTGGTTGTTCGGGGATGAAGCAGACCTAAGAACAGAAGATTCTCGCGACTTAAGTATACTCCCTGCGCAGGGGTATGTCCGTTCAAATCGCGCGTCACATGCGGTACCATTAATGCTAAATTGCTAATAGAATGCTCTATTTCTGCTGGAATTCAAACGCGCCTTCCTGGCCATGGAATTGAATCCTGGTACGCCTCGAGGCCGCTCTTTTCTTGATAGTATCGCGCCTGGCGTCACGTGGCGGCGGATGTCCAGACAGATGACGGAATTTGATGGTCTTGTCGGGAACGATCGGTTACCCACACCACAGCTAGCGGGTAATCTGCTTTATGTTAACGGTGTCGTAACTTGTTGTGGACCCCTCACCGGAACGGTGTCGCGCCCGCCGGTCCGTTCATCTTGTGGTACCCATCTCAGTGACATGCCATTCCACATATTAGGTGTCCCCCACCATGGCTAAGCCAGTCCTCAAGTAGGCGAGCTTGGTGAAAAGACAGATTGAGGAGGTGTCTTCCACGAAAGTCCGATACATTGAGGAACCGAAATGCGGTTCGCTTCGCCCATCATATGATGTCGTGCTAAGGTATAAAAACTCCGAGAGGAAGATATGGACATAACAATCACTTGCACAGTTTAGGGTGTCTGCAAGAGACCGAGCCATCAGCCATCCTTTCTTTCCGCAAAACAGAGTCCATACGATAACACTTGGCTCGTAAACGGATGTGATCTTGGCTCGTTCTCGATTGCTTTTGAGATTTCCGAAAGCAGACGCGAGGTAGCGGTTGGCAAAAATAGCAACTCCGTCCACGAGGTGGAGCGCCAGACAATTGCACAGGTGATGCAAGGGTCGCGCTACGTGGGAAATGGATATATGTGGCTCCGGTTTGGGCGCGCTAGAGTCCAAATTTGGATGGTGAAATTTCACACCTGCAGGTGAGTGCATGGGAAAACGGGTCGCCAGATGCGACTCCACATTCATTCCACACGATGATCAGGTACGAATCATAACGTATGTGTCATTATTAGCGAAATAAGCAAAGAATACCAAAATGCTACCACGGTGAGACTAAGGACCTCCCACACACAGCAGCAGCCGGCCCGTCGGCGTCTTCCTGCATTCGATCTTCTCAACGCGTAGTTTAAGCTGGGAGACAACGATGGGGCTTTGCATATCGAGCAGCGCAAAGCTAGGCGTAGGGTCGCTGCCACAATGGAAGTGGCGTGGCTTATGTGGCTGATACCACGTTCAGAATCCCGTTCACGCACCCATCGCTGATCCTGGGCTGAGAAAGAACCTATCATAACTCTCAACTGCTCCATTGGCAGAGGATCGTGGCCTGTCTTGTATCTGTGGGCGCCCCGAGCGTCAGTTCGCACCCTGCATTTCATACGTTGGGTCTGTTTTTTTCAATAAAAGTCATCGTTATGCCTTCTACAATTGTTCTAACCCATGCCAAGATTTTGCGACTAGTCCAACGTGAATCATGAGCGAGCATATATTAATTATACCAGGCTTGATCCGCACACGTAGCAGAAGATGCTGTCCTGCAGAAGCGCGATCCCAAAACTTTAGGTTGGATCATGTCGACGTGCAGATAGTCTGACGTTTGGGCTGTATGCGACGAGCTTTAGCCTATCAGTGGGAACTTGTGACTCGACAACAGCAAACAAAGCATGTTTGCTGATTGGGCAAGGGAACTATAGTGGTCGTCTCCAGTGGAGTGATGAAACGTGTCGTAGGTACCGGCTCGGAAACGTGCATCGCAAGCGCCGATGGCTCCGGTGTCCGTGGGCGGTGGGCGGATGGGAGAGGGAGAGTGTCCTAGATGATGGCGGCAGGGCGCAAACTGAAGCTCGAGTTTCCACGCTGGCACAGAAGAGTCATCTGGATGTTGCACGAGCACAGAACCCAATTACACTGCCAACAAGTCATGGAATCCCTGAATCCTGTTCTTGGGATCTTTGACCATAGGTGAATGTCACTGTCACAGTGTAAACAGGCGTGCAGGACGTCTTCTTCGGATTCCCGGTGTCGGTATGTTGATACGAAACGATCGATGTGCTGTCCTCTCCACATAGCCAGGCGATAATATACACCGGCAACGTATGCGATAACCTAGGTCAGGGAGGTGGGTATCACTAGGCGTCCCCAGCTTGTGTAGGGTATACATAAATGCCAGATCGAGACATCAGTGTGGCCGGTCCTCGAGCGTTTCCAGTATCGTTCGGCGGCTCAGAGATGAGCGAAGGTCGGTAGTGAGCCTGGCGCCCAGCACAAGCATGACACGAGAGAAGAGCTGAGAGTGAGGATACATGCACCTGTTACACCCCTAGTTAGTCATGAACCGAACAGCACAAGCATAACACGCTAGAAAAGAGAGAGAGCGTTAGCCGTCACAGATACACGCAGACACCCTCGTCCATGCTCACCGCCTCGACTCCCTTTGTAACCATCCGACTCGCCACAGACACTAGTTAGTCATGAACCGATCCTGTTTTCCATTCTTGTCAGACAGCACAAGCATAACACGCAAGAAAAGAGATACACGCAGACACCCTCGACCATGCCCATTACTCCCGATGCATATGTATGCACTCTTCACCCATTGCTTGTGCGGCACTGGGGGAGAATAAGCACCCGTATTTCAAACGCCTCGACTCGTTGTAGTTATCGTGCATTGCTGTCGTCCTAACACAAGGTCTTCCATCGAGAATCCCGGCGGGCGAGCGTCCTGCTAAAACTTAGTTCTGCTTCTATAAAATACTGGCCGATGCATTATTAACACTCACCACTGCAACAGCGCCGCACAAGCCATGGAGTTTGCCGATACGTGTTCCACGGCAACTGGTGTGACGTGTTACTCTTCACCTTTCCTTCTGACTACGACGTACCCATGCAGAAGAAACCATCGGTAATTCATTCACTTGGAATACGATGGGACTCAATGCTAATTTTTCCCCATGGCCAAGGCTAGTGAATCCCTTAGGCCTGACACAAGCTCAGGCTTCCTCTCTGGTGCTCGTGACTTTGCATTGGTGGCTCGAGATATCACAGAAGTTCAAGGAGACCAAGTGCGTTCTCGTTTTTGTCTGTCTTTTGTGTCATTATCATTACAATTGTAGACAATTAACATCCATTTGGCTCCACCAACTTCAATCCTACCACCTTTACCACCCCTGAAACATTCCAGTACTATGTTCATAGGTCAGGATAAATACCTTGACAGGTTAGAGGAACATTTTGGGCATAATCAAGTAGGCAAGAGGAAATCATTTCTTCTGTATGGCATAGGAGGAATAGGAAAGACTCAAATCTGTCTCAAGTTCATTGAACAGAATGACAAATTGTGAGTTTGACACTATTATTGTCATTTATTGATAGTTGAATGTCATAGGTTCTCTGAGATATTCTGGGTTGATGCCTCCTCTGAAGAAACTATTGACATTTCACTGAAACAGATTGCTCATTCACATAATGTCACTTCAGGTGCAACGGCAGACTCAGTTGCTTTAGCTCTCAAATGGATTTCTCAGAGAGTCAAATGGCTCATTGTGTATGATAATGCAGATGGAGGATATGAGATTGTTGAAAAGTACTCCCACCAGAAAATACTGGCAATATTTGATAACAAGCAGAAATCCAGCATTACAGAGAATCACATTGGCAAAGAACTCATTAGAGGTGCTTGAAATGGGAGAAGGAAGATGCTGTTTCACTGCTATTAGAATCTGCATCACTGCATGGCTCATGACATCACATGCAATTAGCCAAACATCTTGTTTCAAAAATGGGTGGTATCCCACTTGCCCTTGATCAAGCTGGGTCAATATCCAAACCTGTGGTTGTAGCATTGAGGATTATCTGGACATGTACTCAAAGCACCAGAAGAGATTAATGTCTGGTGAAGAATTCAAAGGAGCATCTAACTATGGAACTTCAACATATGGGCATGGGAAATATCTATGCAGGAGATTGAGACTAGGGCAGCAAGAAGAACAGGATCAGCATCATTTTCAGCACAGAGTGCCATCACTCTGATGCAAATTTTTGCTTTCTACACATGCAACATCCCAGAAGTATTATTTAAGAATGCTGCTGAAAATTATGTAAAGAGGGACTTGACAAAGGTCACAAAACCTTCCTCCCCACTATCAGCAGCACTATTGGACTCTCAAACTCTGTTTTTGAGTGAAAATGGTGAATGGGACAAAATACAGTTCTTGGGTGGTATCCAAGTACTGCTGTCATTTTCTATGATAAGGAGCAAGAATGCACAATACTTTATACACCCATTAGTTCATTCATGGAGCAGGAATAGGATATCAGAAAAAGAAGTCTTCATTTCCTACTGGACAGCAAGAGCATTGCTATCCTGTTCAATAAATCTTGATTATGGACAGGACAATTATGAGTTTTGTCAACTGGTTGCTCCACATATTGAGGCAAATTATCATTATGGAATTGATAAGAGCATGAAATCAGACTACTATGATGATGAGCATGAGAGATTTGCACTTGTCTTTGATCGAGTTAGCAGATGGAATGAAAAGGAGAAAGTGCAGCTAAATATGGTGAAGGCAAGAACAGCAGTCCTTGGATCAGACCACCCAGACACTCTCACCAGCATGCACAATTTGGGATCAACATACAGATCTCAGGGAAGATGGAATGATGCAGAGACAGTGCAGCTGGATGTGGTGAAGGCAATGAAAGCAAAGCTTGGATCAGATCACCCCCGACACTCTAACTAGCATGAACCAATTAGCATTGATATACAGATCTCAGGGGAGATGGGATGAAGCAGAGATACTCCAGCTGGATTTGGTGCAGGCAAGAAAAGACAAGTTTGGATCAGACCACCAATACACTCTTGCCAGCATGATCCAATTGGCATCAACTTACAGTGACCAGGGAAGATGGAATGAAGCAGAGAAATTGCAGCTGGATGTAGTGAAGGCAAGAAAGGAACAGCTTGGATCAGAACACCCACACACTCTTGTCAGCATGGGTAATTTAGCAATCACATACAATAATCAGGGAAGATGGAATGAAGCAGAGAAACTGCAGCTAGATGTGGTGAAAGCAAGAACAGCAAAGTTTGGATCAGACCACCCAGAAACTGTTGCCAGCATGGCTGGTTTAGCAATCACATACAGTGATCAGGGAAGATGGAATGAGGCAGAGAAACTGCAGCTGGATGTGGTTAAGGCAAGAAAAGCAAAGCTTGGATCAGACCACCCACACACTCTTGTCAGCATGGCTGATTTAGCAATCACATACAATAATCAGGGAAGATGGAATGAAGCAGAGAAACTGCAGCTGGGTGTGGTTGAGGCAACAAAAGTGAAGCTTGGATCAGACCACCCACAAACTCTCATCAGCATGGCTGATTTAGCAATCACATATATGGGTCAGAACAGATGGAATGATGCAGAGTCTCTGCTCACCATTGCTGTAGAGTTAATGGATCAAGTCATGGGAATCCAGCATCCAACAACAGTGCATTTTAAAAAAAATTTGAATGAAGTGCAGCAGAAGATTCAGACTTCATTCAATAAGCCAACAGGTGGATCTAGTTTGTCTTTGCCCAAAAAGCATGCCTGACAGTGGGTCAGAAAGATTGAGGAGGAGTGAGCTAGGAGTGGAAAGCCTAAATGAAACATGTAGAATGTACCACTACATAGTAATCCATGGTGATCAAATGCTGAAATACACATATGTTTGTTTTTCTGATGCTACTGTATTTGATTCCAAATAAGATATGGGAATGTCCTGACATGTCTAAATTTTTTTAATGGAACCAGAGAAGAAGTCCACAGCTGATTATGGTAATAGCACTAACTGATCCCCCAGTTCAGTAATGCATTCTGTATCTGAGGTGTTATCATCAATTGAGAAAAAAACACAGCAGCAATGTGACAAAGTTCACTAATGGTACCATCTATTGTCATGTAGATCCAGTCTCAATGAGGTATCAATTTTAATCTGCAGTACCACCTTGCTCACTCCATGGCTCACCTCCACCACCAACCCACCCTCCATACTCCATGTGGCTTTTACCTGCACCTCATTGCACTAGCTTCCATAGGCTTACCTTTTATATTTTTCGCCGTTGCAACCTTCACCGGTATCTCCAGCACCCCCAGCAACCCGATCTTATTCAAGACGTCGTGCTTCACCTCTTCCTCTTCCTCCTCCTCTTCGTCGTCGTCTTGAGCATCCTCGTCTTCATCAATCTCCTTCAAGGGCTTCCTCTTCTCGATTTTGATACTCTCCTCAACCTCCCACAGCTCCATCACAACCTTCTTCTCTCCGTCCGGCTGAGAGGGATAATCCGGGGAGAGGACCAACGAAAAGTCCACCACCCGCCGTGCCGGTAGAGGTGTCTCCTTGAGAATAAGCGGGATGTACGTTCCTCCTGCAGATTTGGTCAACTCGTCCATCAACGTTTTTCGGGAATCCGCGCTCCCATTCACTACACCGTCGGCGCCCGCACCTGACGCGCCCCGCGGAAGAACCAACCCGATCGTCCGAGTGGTCACAGACACCTCCCGCAAAATTTTCTGCTCGCGGCCCCCTGCGCTTCCTCGAACGCCACCAATAAATCCTTCTCCTCCCTACCCTGCACCAGCCCATTCACCAACAAGGCCTGGTATGCACACCCCCTGCTCAAAACTGTCGTAGGATCGCCGACCCCGCCACCGACGACATCCCCCCTCTTAAACGCGCCCTCCACCTCCTCTTTGAACCCACACGTCGCTATCAGGTGCTCGTCGAGCCCGGGAAGACTCGCCGTCCCCCCGACATACACAATCTCGTCTACCGCCGTCGGGTCTGTCGGCGCTGGCAGCGTCGACGCCAAAAGGGCCACCACCGCCTCCGACACTGACGTGTAAAAGGGCCGCGCGAGTAGGTCAAACCTCATCCGATTAATCGTCGTTGTAAAGTCGATCCCGGCCTTGAGAGACTCGATCGAGAGCGACGCCGCAGACGGCGAGGCAGAGATGGTCCGTTTGGTGTGTTCCAGCGCCAAAAGCAGCTTCTGGATTGACCGACTGTCGCCGGGATCGGTCGCGGCCAGTGGGGTTTTGGTCTTTTTGGCAAACTCGGCGCAGAAGTGCTTGAGGAGCAGCGCGTCCAAGGTATGTCCTCCGATCAGGTGCGTACTGCTCGCGAGCGGGAGGATGAGTCCCCCGCGCAGCGCGATGAGGGTGAGTGTGGTGGACGAGTGCCCGACGTCGATCAAGAGTTGGGTGCGGTCAGGTGCGAGCGGGTGCGTGGGTGACCAAGATGGAGAGAGAGTCGTCAGTGCTGCTGCACCCGCCTCATCTAATAGTTGAAGAACTGGCACGGAGGCGTCCTTAGCTGCTTGGAGGAGAGCAGAACGCTGAGCGGGAGTGAAAAAGCTGGGAACGGTAATAACGGCGCCTGATAGTGACTTGCCGAGGAAATCTTCTGCTGATTGGGCGAGGGAACGGAGGAACATGGCGGTCGCCTCCAGTGGAGTGATGAGCCGTGTCGTAGGTACCGGCTCAGAGACGGGCGTCGCGAGCGCCGATGGCGCTGGCGTCCCGTGGGCAGTGGGTGGATGGGAGAGGGAGAGGGAGAGTGTCGTAGATGATGGCGGCAGGGGCGATGGCGCAGGCTGTAGCACCTCGAGTTTCCACGCTGGCACAGAAGGGTCATCCGGATGCTGCACGAGCACAGAACCCAAATGGGCTGGCAAATCCGCATACGACACTGCCAACAAGTCACGGAATCCCTGAATCGTGTTTTTCGCATTCTTGACCAGATGATGTTTCGCCTGGTTTCCGATGTACTAACAGCATATGACGGGGAAACGTCAGCATTGCTGGATGGGAGATAAAAGTTGAAGAGGCGCACGCACGACTTCCTGGCCGATAAACGCAATCGCGCATGCGATCTGGCGCTCGCCGTCCTGATTTGCAATACACTCTGCTACGCTCTCTTTTGTGAAGACTGAAATTGAGGCGTAGGAGTTGCCTAGGTTGATGCCGACGACTGGCGGAAGGGTGCTCATCGTGGTCGGCTGCTAGAAATTTGTTCGGCACGTGATTAGATATCGAATAACGTTTGCTTACATAACACATTGTCCTGCGCTGGAGACGGACATTGGTCACGAGTGTAAAGAACAGGAAATGAGGGCTTTGCTGTCGGCGGTCTCAAATTCAAGCGTAGTTGGTACCGGGACGAAGGATGTCATGAACAAGGAACACCATGTTGTAACACCCGGAACTCCGGTCAGATCATTATGGCTCACTGGCAGATACGCCGCGAGATCGGACAGATCAGTGGGATCATCAAACAATTGAAGGCAAGGTCGCGCAACTGCCCGGAAGATGCCTCCATAAAACCAGAGAGTAGGTTTGGGAAATAGGCATAACGGAAGAAGAGGGAGGCTGTATATTATCAGTCACAACATGTATGATTTGATCTATCACTAATATCTTGCAACTCTATTGCACCACAGCTGGACATGAAATTCTGTACAAAGATAAAAACTTCAGTGTGGCCGTAGTTCACAAACCAATTGGTTTACGAATAGCATCAAGAAGAATGTCGTTAAAGTCGCCGCCAGCCTCCCACATAGAAAAGCCTCGGATGCCCCTCGACTTGATGAAGCGGCCCTTCATCGAGAATGCCTATTGAAGGACGTTATCCACTGGCGAAGATCATCTAATACTATACATACCTTAGCATTGTCATAGGAAACCATAACTTGGCTGGTCGCATTATACACGAATGCCTAAATAACCAAATCAGTTGCTGTATTGAATCATTCCTTCTTAATCAATCTACCGTTTTGCTGCAGTTATCAAAGATATGACCGATCTCTTTATTTGGCGTTCCATCACGGTTGAGATATCCCATCCAAACCAATCCCCAAAAGTTAACGATACCTGCAGGCCCTGTTGGATTATTGTTGCAAGCATCAACGCCTAGTTTATCATCCCAGGGATCTCCTGCAGGCTGATCCGCCGCGACAAAGGGAGGAAATAGAGCCAATGAACCGTCCGCGTAGGCATGTGCACGTTTGACACGGTATGAATGGCCGTACGAGGCTACACCAAGAACTATCTGACCAAGCGGTATGCCTGCGCTATGCCACTTGTCCACTGCGGACACCGCCGATCCTAGTCGGCCCGCTGGAGGAGCACAGCTGTCATCGAGAGGCGCATTTGGGCCCACTGTCGGACACCAGGGGCCCCAAACGTCGTAATTCATCACAGCAATCCAGTCAAGAACACGCGCAAAACTTGCGACGTGTGTGGAGGGACGTTTATTGGCACCATAAAATGGGACAACGGCGGTGGCTGCGGTGAGGATAAACGTCGCACCAACAGGGTCCTCTCGCAACTCTTGAATGAATGCTAGGAAATTGGCGCTGTCGGCTGGATTAACCACATTACATCCAACACCGTTACCGGGGTACTCCCAACTTATTTCGGGAGCATGTGAGACGCGACGACTTTAGAAATGGTTAGCAAACGACTCACTCAAAATCAAGGCCATCAAGTTGATATCTCATGGCGAGCGAAACTACGGTGTTGACAAAAAGCGTTCTGTTGTGAGTAGACCCAACGTTGGATGACCACCACCTGGGAGCCTGCCCCTCCACCTATTGATACCAACGCTTTGACGCCCTGTAGCGCCCTTGAGCTCACGATTTGTTAAACAAAATCGCCAACTCACATGCTGATGGGCAGTCGCGACGAACTCTGGCAACAGGTCTGGATTGTTCAAGCTTAGTTCCCTTACGTCAGGCGTTGTCTCGCTATAATGGAAGCGAAGAGTGAGCGAGTTGTAGCACTTAACCTTGAAATCGAGACGCACGCGAAGGAGTAGATCATGTGGGTATACTTGGACCAGCTGACTTTGGATATGGGAAGGCTGGTTCTGCGGTGGCATGCTCACCGGCGAACCATGCAACAGCGACCTTGGAGTACGCCCTCTTGTAGCAACGGCGTGACAAGCTTTGAGAACCGACGACAGAAGAAAGGCGGAAAATAGCCAGGATGGTGAGAAGGCCCTCATGTTATTGTTCTTGGAGAAGAGAAAGAGACGGTGAACTAGCGACGTTGGACCTTATATTGCCTTTCGATCATCCTTTTCTCCGGTGAGCAAGCATATAACAGTGCCAGTATCGCAGACGACAGCGTTTTTTTTAATCCCAGTGTGCACAAAGATGTACTCTGTGGACGATAGCAGCATGGGCTGTCACGAGCTTGAGATCCTCACAGCTCTATCCCCATGGTTGACGTGAACCCGCTTCTCAGAAGGTGACGATGCCTTCCCAGGTTCCAACTTACGTTGGCCAAAATGAAGTGGGCCGAGCGAGGTGTCTATTCTGGTCAATTGTCGCATGAACCGAACACGCCCGCACATGAATATTTGTGTCAACGATATTGATTCTATTTAATTTGGTAAGCGCAAATTACAGTTATGCTTTGACGTACTTAAGTTGGTAGGTGATCACATGTCACATGTGGTCACAGAATTCCCATCCACCGAACCCAAATCCAATTGGACATCTTAGCGCCTTTTTTTCGCCTTGTTTGCCGGATATCGCGCATTCCCTCTCTTTCGAATTTCCTCTCCCTGGCTCGATTGGCGAAGGCGTAAAAGCTTTTGGTGATATGCGTGTGCAATATCGTTCAACTCGTAATTTTTCTGCCATGACACAGCCTCTGGAAACTTGAACGATCAGGCACTCATCTGCGTCGTGTACTGTTTATCACACGACGCAATGGCGGTGGGATCATTTTCGCCGAAAGCATGATATTGCGGGGCGATGGCGATGCACAACTGTGATACCCTGCCCAGAAGGTGCTGGGTCCCGCAGGCGCGCGTTTTGAATATATATCCCTCCCAGATTTGACTCTTCATACGACGCCGCAGCTCGCCTTGACATCACAGTCATCACTAGAAATGCGGCGCGACATGGAGTGAGGTCAGCGAGAAAGCACGCCGTTTTGCCTTCAGCTGCGAAAATGGATTGCAGCATTTCAGATTCTCCTATCAGGGCAGGGCAACTTGAACAAACCCGCGCGCGGACCGCCGTTTGAGTTTTCTTCATAGCTGTTGGCATAAGTTTGCTGTTTCAGCAGCATGGAATATCTTGACGGGATGGTCGTGAGATGATCATCGACCACAGTGACCAATCGATGACATTCCTAATACCATATTCATTAGCGGCCACCTGTCTCCGAGCATCAGCACATCAACAATATGGAAGATTGAAAAGATGATGTTCGGCGAATATGGTGATCTAAACAGGTTTTGTGTCAATTCCCATATCTCCCAAACATTGATGGCGTTGATAAGCTTGGCGGCCTTGCCCTGTACACGGAACGCACAAAAAGCTACATATGTACATTCACGCCCCATCTTCCAGCAGTGCCGCTGTCATTCTCACCCGACAGATACAATGCGGTCCCGTTACTCCCTAATCTTCCCACTCTTATGCGCTCTCTTGGTTGCATCACAGACATACACCATCAAGCGTGCTGGTTTCGAGGAAGAAGACCGCTTCATACATACGATAAATGTTGCCCCGAAAGTGAGGTCAGACTCGGAGTCGCGCGGCACGCCGGTGTATGTGATAGCGATACGCACCAATATTATCCTACTTGATGCCGAAATCTGATGCTCACATATTGGCAAGACTGTATTCATCGATCCCATACCCGAAAAAGTGGGCAGCGTTGTCAAAACTAGCATCATGAACACTCACAGCAGTCTGTATATTGGTCTACGAGACGTGAGTCCGAGTCGACCATCATTGAAGCAGCAGAATGAGCAATTAACCTGATTGGAATTTTCAAAAGGTTGCAGAACGTGGAACACATCTCGTGTGGTCCTATTCTGAATATAAATGGCACATAGAACGAACCTGTGACGACAAATATGTGTAATGTTCTCGCATGACTTTCTGTCCGAGTCGTTGATCATTGATGGAGTTTTTACTTACCACTAGAATTTACCACCACGGACCCCACTCGAATTTGTATTGGCATGACCGCAATACCGATTATTCTGAATCTGGGACTGTGAGTGGCACTGATGCTTACTTTTAAATGAAATGCCTTTTTGATGGCAGTGATAGATTGTACTTGCGGCCGGAGACGAGGAGAGACGCTCCGAGTGGGAGATCCATCACAAGGCAGTCGTAGACGAATATGAGAATAGAGAGTTGTGACCGGCCGCGGGTGCATCATAAACAGTTGTAGTTGCTCAGTGGCAGTTACTTACTTAGTCTTACCATGTCGGCACTCTGCCGTACCACGTGCGGAACGCTTGCCGAGGAATCTTCTCAAGTAGTGCTGTCAGCCAGATATATAGAGTTTGTTGTTCTCCATTTCAAGAATGTTCCTCTACACTAATGGGTATAGGCATGTCCACGTCCGGAGTCATAGACATTGCTTCGTAGAAATATATCAATCCAAACAAAAGGAATAAGATCGAACCGCTGTATGTCACTGTATTATACAAGCGATTTTTAAATCATGTCAAGGTGGATGGGAGGAGCGTACCATGCTTCACAGATATCTTGTTAGAGACATACCTGCCGCCGATGACGGCCAGCATCGTACAACACGAATGTCCCAATACAGTTCCCACCGCGACGAGGTACACGTTCTAAGAAACCAGTTTTTTTCTTTCTTTTATAAACACAGAGAAATCGAACGCACGTGCGCAGCACCCAATGCAATCGTCGCTATTTGACTTCTATCGCCCCATTCTCCCAAAAAGGTGAGAACGAACGCTTGCACGAATACCGGCCCAAAAACGAGGCTGCAAAAGTTCCTGGCGCCCTCTGCCCACGACGTGCGTGTTGCCTTTTTCGGACTGGGCGCCGGCGCCGGCGGCAGCAGTTCGGGGACCGCTGTTTCAACCGTCGGCGCGACTGGAGAGTGGTGGTGGTGGTGGTGGTGGTGGTGGTGGTGGGGGCGCTGGTGGTGGTGCCCTTCCTCCAAATTGTCCAGGGGGATCATCGTGCCGTCCGCGCCCGCCTCGTCTTCTTCAATCTCCTCCTCCGCCTCCTTCATCTCTTCCTGTATCTTCGCAGCGCCCCCTTGCATGTGCCTCGCCTCCACCCACATCTTCGTCCCGAACACGATGAAGAGCACCGAGGCGGCAAACTGGGTGCCTCGTCTCGGAATGAGGGAGGGAAGCAGGTGGCCCATCTCCGCGGAGAGCACGGACATGACGGCGAGGGAGGAGAAGGCGCCGAGGAAGACGACGAGGCGGGGATGGCGCATGGCGAGGATGGCGGCTATGAGAAAGGTTTTGTCCCCGATTTCGGAGAAGATGATGAGCGAGAACGCTTGGAAAAGGCCGTGCAAAAGAGCCGTGGTGTCGTTGAGTGGCACCACAGCCTGAGGAGGAGTTTGAGACGAGCTACTAGGTGCCATGATGCTGCTGCTGTTGGTCGTTGGCAATGGGGAGTCGTCCGTGAATCTTTCCATAGTTTTTTCTCGCACATGTTGCTACTTACGAGCTGTTCCAGCGTAACGAGCGCGTCCTAGGGCTTGTGTTCTTGCTCGTGTAGAGAGTCTGAGCCTCTGAGCCTCGGGTGAGGACAGCACGGCTCGCCAAAGCGGATCACTTCCCACGGAAAACCAGTGACAAACAAATCAAACTACTACATCAAAGGGTACTACAGATCATTCAGATGTAGTGAGATTTGGCAAGGTTTTTGAATATAATACCATCTCGAACTAGAAAAAGTTTTGAAACGAGTTTCGAAAGCGCCGACGGTTGAAACGCTTACTAGAATCTAGGGTAACTGCGGTTGCTTGTGTGTCCTAATACAACAGATCACGCTCAAAAATACTAATAATAATAAGGGAATTGGTAATTGGCCTACCGTCACAGTTGTGCTGTATAAATAGGGAGTGCGGGGTATAGGCGAATGTTTTATAATAATATCTTTGAATTGTTCACGCATATCTAGCCATGAGGAGAGAAAACATGTCAGATTTGGCCCAAAACTTTCAGAGCTCTCGCCTGACATCTGATAACCGATGAGACGTCGTTTGGCCTGTCACCGTAAGCCTTTACATATTTATTCAGCTTGATGCCCCGCTTGAGCTTCCGGTGCAGCAAGTCGCATTTATTGAGAAAGAGGATGAGTTGAGTTTTGGCTAATAGCTTTGAGGAACATATCGACGTCCATAATTCGATTGAATCTTGCAGTCGATTGACCCGCCGGTCTTCCGAAAGTCTCTCGTCGAAAGCTGATACGGGTGTCACTTGATTTACAATCAATTTTTTTAAATTTCTTTTATAGCGTTGCAAGTGTTGAGTCGCTCACGAAAAATGATGACGTTGATATTCTCAAAGTAGGGCAGCCATGCCGAACGCTAACGGCAAAGTGTGAGCCATGACGTGCGACTCATGGCACACAAACGCATACCAAAGTTCTACAACCACCCACGTCATATATCCGCCACTCCCAAGAAGCGCCCACTGTATTGAATGACACCCAGTAAACGAGTGGCCGCTCACTGGATTGATAAAAATAACGACTTACATCCTGGGTTATCCCAGCTTCGATCGAACCTGATGCGGTATTCTTGAACCCCGACTGTTCGCATTCTCGCCCGAACGACATCATTGTCGCTGACAGTGTAGTCGTGCTTGGCTATCCGGTCCAGCTCATTCAAAAAACTATTTAAAAAAAATTTTAATCCACCTAGTAGTTATCGTTATGTGAGTTAGTAACGTACAATCCTGCGGAATCCGGCAAGCGTATCTGACGCCGCTGAAGCGCCAGCTGAGCAGCCTTGTCCTTCCACAAGGACTTCATATCCTCCCTGCACGCGGCAATGGTGGCCGTTATCGTGTCCAGCTCCAAAGGCAAATTGGCGCGCCGCATCGTCTGCACACCAGGGTCCACGATGTCCTGCCACGATCTCACAAACACCTCGCGTAGGCGGCGAGGACTAGTACTAGTACTAGTAAATGCAGCGGCAGATTGCGAGTCCGACGAGAACGGGGAGGCGCTGAGTGGAACTACTAGCGGTTGAGCATAATGATCCGCTCCGAGTCGCTTTCTCAGTTCGGCTTCGACGCCTCGCAGAGGGGCTAGTCGGATCATGAGGAGATGGTGCCATTCTGTCAGGCAGACATTGGCATTAGTAGTAGCCTGAGGGGAGTAGTCGCCGGAAGAAGTTGAAATCGAAGTTGTTGGGTCCGATGCCAGGCCAGTAGTAGTGGTATCTTCGCCTTGTAGTTGTAGCAGCACGTCTGCCTCTTCTGGTAGTAGGAGTGGATCGTCGTTCAATTCGGCTTCCAGGACGCGAAGAATTAATGTGATTGAGCGGACGACGTTGAGTTGTACAATAACGCGCCAGCCATCTCGTTCTTTTTCCCATTCCAACGGCGCATATCGCATGCGGAAGTCTGCACATATCAAAGAAGGTCAGATACAACCAGTGAGCCCGGAGACCAGAAGTTATGGATACTCTACTCTTCAGCGTAGTCGATTTACCTATAAGCTCATATTATTATGGATACGCATTACAATTGTTTTTTGGACAAAGCAATGAAACTTGAGCTTATCTACTCACCGCTTTCAGCTTGACCTAAAAGGAGGACCTTGACGCCTTCTTTTTCTTTCTTCCATTGGACGCGATCTCTCTTCAACTGTTCGTCAATCTTTTCACTGACCCGTTCCGCATCCAGCTCGCGTTTTCGCCGTGCCATCGTCTGGGCAGGCGTTTCGTCCGGCGGAGGCCGCATGAATTGCACGAACGGGTCATTCTGTGCTGTCGCGAGGTCCATAGACATCCGGAAGGCACTTGGGTCGCCTTGAAACAAGTGACAAGCTTCCGACATTGCAAGACCTCCTTTTCCTTTTGATTGTCATCTTCTCACGGGGGGTGTTTTTTAAGCCATTAAGAAAGATCACGGCGGGGGTCAAGAGGCACGGCCCGCTAGTCGCCACGAGGAACATTTTAAATATTAAAAAGAATGGTGTCATGAGGTACTAGTAGGCGACGCATGCCAACGGAAGTGAGTAGTAATCAAGCTGTCTGTCAAGATTTCCAAAAGATTCATGGCATGGCATGTCGCTAATCGAATGACAGGCGTGCGAACGAAATACTAGTAAGGCTTTCATATATCATATCAATCACTCCTTATGGCCGCGTTGACACGTGTTTCAATTCAATCGACCCCTTCCAATTGAAATGATATTCCGATACCCACTCGGCGAAGGAGGTGGGCGAGATGTGCCTGCGAGGGTGAGTTGCTTCCATCTGACATAGATCCATCCCGGCTCAATGACAAGCGCATGATCTGCACATCTCAGCGCCAGCTCCAAGACTTGACTCGCACCAGCTTCAAGTTCATCACCTTCTCGATCGCTGATCAATCCGTTGCATTTAGCATATCGTTGACAATGTCAAAGGCAATCGCATGATTTGCGACTCCTTATCACCCTTGCAACACGACAGTCGCCCACTCGATCACACGCATCGTCTCAAGCCTGGGCACCGGATCTACTCAGCTAAAACGCCAGCCAAAATGGTGTTTTCAAATATTTTGCATACTGGTCAAGTGTTGAAGAGGCCATCCACGACAGATGACAGTAGTTTCGGTGGTGGAAGAACCTATCCAAAAACATTTCGACGCACCGAAGCATCATAATCAACCAGAGCGTACCAAAATAGAACCCCACTGGTTCTTCCGTGAATCTGGGAAAATCGCAAACTCGTGCCGTCCGTGCATTTTGCATCGTAAAATGCGACGCAGTATGCTCCACTTCGTTGTATTGTTTATGGAAAGCTAAAATGTCGAAGGTGTTCAGAAATGCCGTTTTTACTTAGGACATAATGCTAGGAGTCTAATTGGCAAGTTTGGCCTACTCTATTACAAGAAAAAAAAGGCTCACCTTTCCACGTCGAAGGTCAGTCATGGGTACCCATTACCTCTTAATCTTCTCCACAAAGTCATCAGGCGGGTACACCGAGAGATCGACCTTCCTACCATGAGCGAGCGACCTAAGTACGACACGACTCGGCCGAGGGCAGCCGTTTGTCCGCCTCCTGAGCCGTTGGATCGCCGGAGTCTTTGCTGACTTTTTGTCCAGTGCGCTGCGTCACGCGTCACGCATCTGTCATTAAGGCTCGCGAGCCTACAGCGCCCTCGAGAGAGTACCGCTGTTCCTTTTAATTTGTTTATAATAGTTAGTGCATGCCACGGGGGCTCAATTTCGGGCATATTTCATCTCAATGCTCTATAGAATAACGCCTGATCCATTGTGTGTTCTGCAATATAGGCAACTCACGCAGAGGCCAGGCAGTACGCTGGTCATAGGTATGCCCTTTGCTCAGCTGGTCATCAGTATGCCCTTTGCTCAGCTGGTATCGTGTAAACTGAAGAGGAAGTCGTCTTGCAGAGCGTGACAAAGGGACCTGAGTCACAAAATTTGTGACACAGTGACTCGCACAGCCTCGCCCCTTCGCCTTGCACCATTCAGCGTCCTACCTGCGAATTTCGGCGCACGCTGAGTATCAGAGTCTTTCCGCGGAACAGCTTTTCGTATTCTTGTCACTCCACTCCACTGGTCCCAGACGCTTGCTTCTTCGCACATCGTTCCGATACCAATACCAGGGGTTTGGGTTTCGCGCTCGCTCTTCCGCTGTTTGATTACTAGTAGCATCTCCAGTCTCTAGATACATTTATCCTTCTCAACTTCTCCCAAGCCAGATACTTCCACTATCAACTCAGTCATGTCCGAGACTGCACGTCTTCAAGGTGAGTTTGGATGTTGAATGTTAGGATTAGTGATTATAGAATTCTGACAATATTTATAATAGTTGAAGACCCAGAAATAATGAATATGCTCAAACAACGATACGCATGCCCTCACTTCCGCATCCTTGTTGTTGGGAGAGCTAACGCAGGCAAGACAACCATTCTTGAGAAAGTTTGTGGTGTGGCACAGGGCACGAAACCCATTATATATGATCAGGATGGAGTTCTACTTAAGTCCAAGGGGCTGGCACGTTTGAAGCAATTGTTTCAGAGAAAGGAGTCCAGTCCTCATTTGAAACCATCAATAGAGGTAGGCTGGCTTGTGGACTTTGACCCATTGACTTCAGAACTGCCTTTCAGCGGGGTATACATGATATCAAGAACCAGATTACATATTCTGGCAGCAACTTCATCTTCCATGACTCACAGGGCTTTGAAGCTGGTTCCAAGGAAGAGATGGAGGATGTCTGGAAATTTATTGAGCAGAAATCTATGGCAATTGATCTCAAAGATCAATTGCATGCAATTTGGTACATTTGGATTTGTTTATTGTGTTTAATGTTTCATCTGATGTATGCTGCCATAGGTACTGTGTACCCATGGATAGTCCTCGCCCTCTGCCAGATCCAGAGCTTAAATTCTTCAACAAGGGGACTGGAGGTAAGTCAGCAGTCATTCCAACTGCAATTTATTGATAGCAATACAGTTCCTTTGGTGCTGGTTTTCACCAAGTTTGATGGTCAAATCATACAAGAATGGGGTAAACTTACTAACATGGAAAATAAAGAGGCTAGGTGGGAAAGGGCCAGAGAAAATGCTGAAAAAACTCTTCAGGAAGTTTACCTACCTAGAGTGATGAATACAAATCACCCCCCAAAGGCATTTGTGAAGTTGAAGGTGAGCAACAAGATCTATTTAACTCTATCATAAATGAGCATGTGTTGCCAGAGATGCACAAGGCTGAAAACAAATGTCCTGACTGACAGCTCAAACAGCTCAAACAATTGACAATGCCAGTTTGCATTATCTCTTTGTCTCAACCCAGGCAAACAACTTGGATCTCTGTGTTAAAAATGCTCTTGAGTAAGATCACCCACAATTATGACCAGTACATAATGTGATGCATTACAGAGATGTCTTGAGCAGGGAACTTGTATGGAGAGCAATCCCTGAAGCTGTGTTGTCACATTTCCCATATTTTTGGGTAAGTAAAGGGTATTCTAACTTATGTCAGGAGGATTATGATACAATCAGTTTGAGATGGTATGCCATTTTCACATTGAATTAACAATGACCACACATTGGAAAGGGAAACAAAAATGTGACTATATCTGCATATTTTCTTCTCATATATCTCATGCAGTGTGCATAGGAGGTGAGTATCTTCACATGGAAGATGGTGAAGTTTACAAGGCATACTTCCTTGCTATCTTTGAACAGAATTTGAAAAGAAATGTGGGTGACAGCAGAACCTTTGTGCCAGTCAAGCTTGACAACATGTCAATAGTGGGTAAATGATGCTGAAATCCATTTTGATAAGCAGTCTGATGGATGTAATAGAAAGTAAGTGGCAGTACATTTGACCTTTCCATTCACTGATTTAAGAATATGTAGGAAGTAAGTTATACTGCACAATTTTCTGCAAAGGAGCATCAATCAACCTGCTTGATCAACAGGAGGTGAGTGTCATTGGAAATGCTTGATGATCAATCTCATCAACTGATCCTCAACAGAGAGTAAGTGGCAGTGCACACTTTTTATACAGGGACTCCCCTGATATTCCCATGACCAACAGGAAGTGAGTGACAGTGCCCATCTTATGCCAGGGACTCTCCTGACATCTGATCCCATGATTTATAGAAAGTGAGTGACAGTGTCCATTTCATGCCAGGGACTCTGCTGACATCTGATTCCATTACCAACAGGTTGTGGGTGATAGTGTATTTTATGCCAGAGACTCTGCTGACCTCTGATCTCATCACCAACAGGGAGTGAGTGACAGTACCCATTTTATGCCAGGGACCTCCTGACACCTGATGCCATAATAAACAGTTTGTGAGTGACATTGTCCATTTCATGCCAGGGACTCTGCTGACATCTGATCTCATGACCAACAGGGAGTGAGTGACAGTGCCCATTTTATGCCAGGAACTCTGCTGATATCTGATCCCATGACCAATAGTTTGTGAGTGACTGTGCCCATTTTCTGCCAGGGATTTCCTGACATCTGATCCCATGACCAACAGTTTGTGAGTGATGATAGTGCCCATTTTATGCCAGGGACTCTGCTGACATCTGATCCCATGACCAACAGTTTGTGAGTTACTGCACCATTTCATGCCAGGGATGCTGCTGACACTAATCCCATGACCAACAGGAAGTGAGTGACAGTGCCCATTTTATGCCAGGGACTCCTGATATCTGATCCCATGACCAACAGGAAGTGAGTGACAGTGCCCATTTTCTGCCAGGATCTCCTGACATCTGATCCCATGACCAACAGTTTGTGAGTGATGATAGTGCCCATTTTATGCCAGGACTCTCTGACATCTGATCCATGACCAACAGTTTGTGAGTGACTGCCAATTTTATGCCAGGGATTCTCCTGATTGATCCATGACCAACAGAAAGTGGTGACAGTGCCAATTTTGTTAGGGACTCTCCTTACTGATCCCTGACCAACAGTTTGTGAGTGATAGTGTCCATTGCATGCCAGGGACTGTCCTGACATCTGATCCCATGGCTAACAGAAAGTCAGTGATATTGCTCATCTTCTTTCCCAATACATTAATATACCTTTAGCTTGTATGCTTGTTCACTTGCATTGGATTCAAATTCTTAATAATACCTATCATTAGTTCTCTGTGATCCATGCATGTGGGGTACAAGAACATGAACAGAGTGCATTCCAGAAGGTTAAAATTCAGCTTTTCTCCAAGAATGACTTGGTATTGACTTCAGTCTTATCAGCCATCACATTCTCAAGCCTTAGTTGGTAAACAATTTTTTCATCTAATAAACTGATTCATCTTAACAATTCAAAGCAATTGTCATCATTGCTAAGCAAGGATTTTGGGAAAGAAAATATGTTTCAACAGCTTTGAATAATGCCTATGACCAGTTCATGGAGCAAGATTGTGTGGAGAAACTCAAAACTCAGATTACTGCTCAGTCTATGCCATCTGATGATACAGACTTGATTGCATATCTATATAATCAGACTAACACCTGACAGTATACACTCAATGTAATCCCCATTCTTTTCTTGACCTTTGCAACACATGTATGCCTCATACATATATCTACAACGGAAATGATTTGATATATCTGAAGTACATTGTTTCAAATACTTAGTGAATGTAGCCTTGATTTCACTGAGGATAAGTGGTGTGGAGTTATGAGAGATGGAGTTGCTGATATGGTAAAGAATGCAATGATATTTCCATTGATTGATAATGAACATTGATATATAATTTTCACAGTAACAATAACATAGGACTTTGGAATGTGATTGTAGTTTTGGTGAAATGATATGTGGTCCACTTCATGTGTTAAGCTTTGCCTACTAATACACAAATGTGGTGTACATGAGAGTTTACATCACTCTAGTAGCATTCCATTGAAGCAGAATGTGTGCCAATTGCATCTTTTCTGATCTCTGTGGAACTGCCACAAGTTGGAGTGAACACCTTATCAGGCTCAACCCATTCTTGTGGTTTCACCAGGAAGCAGTTGTGCTTCTCAATGATGGTTCTCCTGCCACTCACTCACTCAGATGCCACCAAGCCTGTATTTGTAGTGCAGCCACTTTGTCACATTTCGATCTTATCTCTTATCTAAATCTTATCTCATCTGGATACGTAAGCTAGTTAGTCACATCAAGAGCTCTAGGCTCTTGATTGTCACTGGCCTAGACAGTACAACTGTTACAGTTCTCTTTTCATCTCATCTCCTTGTCTCAGTAGATTGTTTCATACTCATCATTACTGCACATTGTACAGCCCAGACATTATCTCCTTTCATAGTTACCTTCATACTTCCTTTCTCAGATAACTACAGCTTTATTTCCCTTTACGGTAATAACACTATATCCTATCGGAGCGACAGGAATAGGGGGTTTTGTGAGCTCAGCAAAGAGTTTCCCAAACAACCCTAAACCGAAGTCCTGCGAGGGGGATGCAGTTCCGATGTGTGACGGAAGACGTGCGGAGCGACGGAGGTGGTGTGAGGGCGGCTGAAGATGCTTCGTGCGACGGACGGTGCACAAGGATGACGAAAGACGCGCGTCGGCGACGGGAGATGCACGAAGGCGACGGGAGATGCGCGAAGGCGACAGAAGATGCGTGAAGGCGACGGAAGTTGCGCGAAGGCAATGGAAGTTGCGTGAAGGCGGTGCGTAGCCAAGTCGTGGCAACTGTTGTACTCCGGTAGACCGCTGAAGGGTTTAGATGACGAGGGCTGTTTGTACAATGGTTGACGCAGGGAAGGAGCAGACGCAAAGGGAAAGAGAGTGATATTTGAAGAATAAACGAGGGGTTCGGTCAATGAAAGTGTGTGGGTATGTGTTGTATACTATGAAACACGAAGGTATATATACTTTTTAGCTACCTACCGATACGAGTGGACTTCTAAATTCCTTGACGTCCTGCTCGGCGTTCAACTATCCTAATTTGTCATCTTGAAAGGCGCCGTCTGATGTAGTTTAGTGCGCGAGCGTTCCGCTAGCCATTACTCCTGTTGCAAACCCGCAGTGAGACCCTGTCCGTCGACAAGTATGATATCTGACGATTGAGCCCCGGCAACCTATGCGATAGGCGTCGATGTATGCTTTTAGCGCTTTTGGCCCTGTTTCCGCTATGCCCGATTTGGTCATCCTTTGTTGGTTGCTGATTGGCGCTAGCAGTGGTGAAGATCTTACTCCGCTTAACTAGTTTTGTCTGTAGCTTGTAGGCGCGCAGCTAAACTGGCCTTGATCGTGGTGGTCTGAGTGCGGCCTTGTCTAGCGCGGAAGTGGCAGTGTTGCGGCTATCCTTAATGTGGTGGACGATGGTCAGCGCGGGCGTTTCGGAGAATCGGTGTTAGTCGGCGAGGTCTGGTATGGTTGTTTGGCCTGCAGTGTTGCGGGATTGGCTTGTGACTGCATGCAATTTTGCGTTGCGGAGACAGAACTGCGTCGGCAGCAGACAGCTAAAGTGCTAGATAGTTAGCCCTGGGCTCAGTGCGTATATAGTTCCAGCACTGGTAGGACTTCTTTCTCGCATAGCTTATCGCATATACATGACAATGTCACTACACGGTCATGGCGGAACAACGCTCATCATCTCCCCGGGACTTAAAAATCTGACTGTCCTCAGTCAGTCCGTTGGACGAATACGACCGATTGATGAAGTTTGTGGCGATGGGGCGCATTCGGTTGACATACTAATGGCGGTGTTGATGCGAGCGTAGGCCTCTGTTGCGATGGGGATCTATGCGCTAGAGTGGATGCGTGTCCGATACTGCGTATCTTGCGGCGCGGCAACTCGGACGATTGAGCGAGTTGTTGGACCTTGGTCCGGCACGTTGGAGGTCCGCGGGACACGGCGACCTTGCTCTTCTGTGTGGGAATGGTCCTAGCTTCCTTTATTGTTACGTGGGAATTTGCTTTCTTCTTTTTATTGGGTCTGTTGCCTCGCTTTTTGTTCCCATCCCTTTCTTTTCTTTCCTTATGTCGTCTCCTGGATCCTATTTCGATGACGACATCGCTGCTGCGGAAGCACGTTTGGTGCAAGAGGAGGAGCAACGTAGGATGCGCGAGGCAGCCGCTGCCAGGCGTCTAGATGAGGAGAGTCGGCACATCGCGGACCTGAAGGCGTGGAAGGTGGCTGAAGTGAAGGCTCGTGAGGAGGCTAAGCGGCGTGCTGAAGAGGAAGCTGCAGAGCATCGTGTATGGGAGGAGTCATTGCGGGCAGCTGCGGTGAAGGAAGCGGCAGAAGAACAGGCACGACGGGCGCAAGAGGAGCAGACTCACGCACAGCAAGGGGCGCATCCGAAACCTCGTCCGAAGGGTAAGGCGAAGGTCCGTCAGCCAAGCCCGGTGGATATATCCTCGGTTTGCGCAGCGGCAGCAGTGGCGGAGAAGCTGGTACTGGCGAGAGATCTGACGGTCCTAAGTGACATGGTGATTGCTAACAAAATGGAGGCCGCACGGGCCTATAAACAAAGCCAGAAGCGAGCGAGGGCGGAAAGTGCGGGGACAGAAGCGGGTCCTGCTAAACGGTCTAAGTCGAGTACTCCTAACGAACAAGCGTGCGACTGGTAAGTTGATTTCCGGTTGTCGTTTCCGGCGCTGACGGACAAGTCAGATGCGAGCGACAGAAGTTGCCCTGCTATCCGCAGGCGAACTTGCGCAGCAAAGCCTGCGTACGTTGTTGCGACCAGCGGCAATCTTGCAGCATCGGTGGGGTCTCGGTGGCTAAGCGGGCCGCCAAGAAGAAGGTGCAGACGCGGGAGCTAGTGGAGTGGAGCGACGAGGGTTCGGAGGAGGTGGACGATGCGGCGGGAATTGCGAGCGATGCTGACACGAACGCCTCGGAGGGCATTTTCTTGTTGCGACGAATTCAGGAGCAGTCAGCCTCGATGCAAGGTTCTTTGGCCGCTATGGCGAGGTCCGCGAACGATAGCGCTATTGCCCTGCTCAAGCAAAACACTCTTCTACGACAAATCCTGGATTTACAGACAACGCAGGCCAACCTTCAGTATAAGCTGCGGCACATTGCGCACGACACCAGGCACGCAACGTATTGCCTGCTCGACTATTTCTGTCCACCACAGGGTTTGGACAAAACACGCAACGGATCTCGTGGGGCGGCCGTGGAAGCGAGTCCTGAAGAAACAGCGGCGCAGGTTGCACAGCTGGAGGAGGAAAGCGCACGTGGAGAAACAGAGGTCGCGATTGTGGAGACCGGAGCGGACGAAGTTGGTGACCAAGTGGTACCAGAGGCGGGTGCGGAGGAAGTCGCGGAAGAGGAATTGGTTGTTGCAGGTGATAAGGGCGACGTGGTTATGAGCTTGCTGGCTTCTCCTGCTCCGTAGCTGTCTTTCAAGTTTGTGTGATTTGTAGACTGTCAGCCCGGAATTAAAATTGCGGTTTTGTGGTTTGGCGGTTCGAATAAGTAATTTAGTAAGTAGAGAGAGTGGGATAAGTGTAAGAGGAAACGGAAAAGACGAAAGGCGAAAGCAACGTGGTTTATTCTAGAGCGGAAGTGAAACGGGTGAGATTCTAGCAATAAAATGGAAACTAATAAGTGAACGGAGAAATGAAGCAGTAGGAAGGTTTAATGGTGTTACGGCTCGTCTATGTCAGATTCCGAGTCGGAGTGGTCGTATGTGAGTTCTTCTTCTGGTGCGATTTGCGTGGGTGGGTCGTCGTCTCCTTGTGAGTACGCATCTGCCATTTGCCGCATGTGTTCTTCTGAAGCGTCCAATATATTGTCCGGAACTCGTATTCGTTGCCTCGCAAAGTAAGGAATAACGCGGAATGCCGCGTAAGGTCGGTCGAGTACTGTTCCGTCAAGCTCGCAAAGGATATATGCACCGCCGCGGTTGTGATGTAGGACAACGTATGGGCTGATGTAGCGTGGGCGCATCTTTCGGTTTAACGACTTTTCGATTGCAGTGTTGCAGACCAAGACTAGTGCGCCGTGTTTGAAGTCGAAGTCCCGGATTACCATCGGGTGCTCTCTTTTGAATTGTTTTGCCACTGCTATCTGTGTGGTGTAGACCTTGCCTTTCAGTGCTTCTGTTTGTGCGTGGCGCTTTTGTAATTCCGTGGCACATCTTGCGATGAGTTCGGTTGTCGACAGGAATGCGTCGGGTGGCGGCAATAAGTACGTAGCTTCCGATATGTCCATGGGGAGGAGCGGATGTGTGCCGGTGACCGCGAAATAAGGCGACACTCCCATGCACCGTCGTGCTGTGACGCGTTCCAACCAGAAGACTGAATGTAGTGCTGGGGCCCAATTTGATCCGTCGCTTGCTTTGACTAGTGCTTGTCGGACGTCGTAGTGGCTGCGTTCTACTATACCGTTGGCGCGAGAGTTATATCCTGATATGAATGTGGTTAATCTGGTACTTCTTTGCCAAATACTCAACAGCGAGATGATGGGCGCCCCATTGTCCGTCACTGTTTCGACTAAGCTTCCCCATCGGCAAATGAGGTCTTCAAAGACCCAATCCCCTATGGCATTCACCGTTTCCATCGTAGAGCGCGGTATTCTGGGTAGTGCGTTAGCGAACAGCGCGCTTGGACCAGTACTTGTATTGATTCGATGGTGGTAGGTGCATGGTGTCCAGGTAGACTTTAGCGAAGATCGGAGCGGGCTCCGCGACGATGGGCGGATGCGGTATAACTGTAATTGCCGTGCTTGGCATTCGCGACAGGACTTGATGTACCACTTAATGTCGTCTTGCATCTGCGGCCACCAAAACCGTTGCATGATTATGAGCGGGTAGCGTAAAAGCCGCAGTGTCCTAGTTCGTCGTGGCAACTGACCAAAACGCCTATCCGCTTGTCCGGATCCAAAACAATCTTGTGCGCTCGCTCCTGTCCTTCAACCACAGCGTATCATCTTTCATAAAAATTTAGTACAGTACCGCGTGAACCGGATATTTTCTTCGGCCGACATGTTGTCGGGTCGTTCCAGATCCGCAAGGAATCACTTTGCCCACTGTAGCTTCTCTTCATCCTTTGCTGCCGTTTCGCTCCTCCTAGGAAATACTCCCTCGTATGTGTTATCCTCTTCTCCTTCGGGCACTTGCGATGGCTCGTTTTCCGATGGTGGCGTATCTGGATCAGTTAAACAGAAGGTTGTGAAAGGTTTGCTATGTCTATTCGTGATCATCCCTAGACCTGCTTTTGGCTTCTTTGGCCCTTTTGACTTCCAACGCTGTTGTGGACTCGACTGCTGCGCGAGCGCTCTGGAAGGCGCGTGGTTAATCTGATGCATGAATCCGTATAGGTTGTCGATCCAGTTGTCGAATTCTTCATCTTCCTTCACGTCGGGTTCCTCATCCAAAGGTTGCCGCGGGCATCTGGATAATCCGTCGGGTGCGTGAAGTCGGCCAGGCACATGAACTAGCTTAAAATGGAAGGTAAGGATCGCCAAGATCCACCGGTTGATTGATGCTGATGGCGCAATGTCCGGGTTCTTGAGCATATCCTTGATATAACGTGTGTCAACTTCCACAATCAGATTCCGGACCCCTATGAGGTAGAGCTTCAGCGCCTTCAGCACGCGGTATAGGCCGTAAATTTCCAGTTTCGGCTGCGAAAAGCACGCTTCTCTCTCGTTTAGCGTGATTGATCCGAAGCGGTTGTAGTACCGGACCGATGGCTTGTGGGGTTGCATTGACACAAGAAAAATCCTACTGCGATCCATGACGTGTCCACGGCTAAGATAACTGGTGCGTCGGATTTGTAGTTGATGGGCCGCAGCGCGGGCGAAGTTATGAGTGCTTGCTTTAGAGTTTCCTGCGCGGCTATTTCCTCAGCTCTGAAGGTGAACGGAACGTCCTTCCTAGTCAGCGCTACCAACAGACTTGCTTTGCAGGCAAAGTTCTTGATGAAAATGCGTGCCACACCTACGGTTCCCAGGAATGCGCGACTTCGGATAGCGATGTGCACGGGGCCCAATTCTTGATGGCGGTGAGGAGTTCTTTTTCGGTTTGCGACCTTCGTACGTACATAGATGTCCTACAACGGTGATGAGGGCGCGCATAACACTAGCTTCTTTCCGGAGAAAGTACCGCCGGCATACTTCGTACGCTGAACGACTCAGTTGAGACCTTGGAAATGCTCCCATACGAAACGTCGGATTCCCGGATTGTCCAGTATTGTCTCGTATGTTGTTGTCCCGTTCGTATCGTGTAGGTGGGCCTTTGACCGGTACGTCGTCGATGTACGGAATGGTGAGGTCCGGTATTTCCAGTTGCAGGATGCAGGTGACGTCGTCGTGGAAGATGGGACAAATTCGTCCATCCCATAGGCAATGTAGTTAGGCGCATGGCTCCGAAGGGCATTTGGAAGGTTGTTAAATCCCGTGAATCCTCGGCTAGCGGTCGCTCATGTATCCAACGAAAAGATCCAACATTGTGCTGCATGCGCGACCTGCGAAATTCTCTGCCAAGTGTTCTGGAATAGGCGTGACTCCCGAGTGTCGGATTGTGACTGCATTGAGAGGTTCCAGCAAATGCACAAGCCACAGTTTGCCAGTCTTCTTCAGTACGCAAAACCAACGGGACCAGTACGAGGAATTCGAGGCTCGTGAACTCCGGCGTCGATCTTGGTTGGATAATGTCAAATTTGGTTGTGTAAGCCCGGTGGGATCGGAATATTGCGCTGTACCCAAGGCGTATGCGGAACCGTCGGAATATCCACTGGCAGGAAGAACTCTGTCTTGAATTTGCCTCTCTCGCTGTGTCCCAAGCGAACGCCTGTTCATGCTTTACCATAAAATCGTGCATTAGTTTCGTTTCTTCGGGCCATAGAAATTGCTTCCGTGTTCTTGCTCCAGTGTTCTCTTTTGTTCTTCTGTATATCGCCCATGCGGCGTAAATTCGGGTGGCGTCGTACTTAGCTTCGGTAGATCGGCGAGTGGGTCGCCCTTGATTTCGCGAATGATTCTAAATTCCTTTGGTAATTGACTAATGACGGGTTTTACTTTCTTAGCGACGGGCTTGTATTTCTTCTTTTGCGCGGATAGTAGGACAGGTGATACATTGTCGCGACGCGGATTCGCGGTTGTTTTGTGCGAGATGGGTGCTGCGGAATTGGCTGAAGTCTGTTTGCGCGTAGCGGAAGTCGTAGTATGGCTGTTGCGGAATACGGTAGCGTTTAGGTATGCTTGGGTGAGCGGGTCGCAATCGTCGGGCTTGACTTCTTGTAAACTTAGCGCGGCACCAAGGTAGAGACGAGCAGGGTTGTTATTGGTATCGGGCTCGCAGGCATTATTTACATGATTGGCGGACGGTAACGACGGGACGGGAGTATATGCTTGAATATCTATCGGTTTTTGGGTATGCGGGTCCATTGTTAGTATACAAGCCACCTCTCCATGAGTGTTCATCAATTCCTCGAGGTCTCCTGAAAATCCGCCTGTTCTTCTTCGCGCATATGGTACTTCGGTCGGCTGCGGGGCATAGTCGGAATGGTTACTATAACATCGCTATTCGGATCGTGAATCGTGATTGTTTGATCCTCGTTGCTGTAGTTGTGTACGATCGAGCGGGTTAAGACGTCGAATGGTCGGCCGAGCAAAATGTCGTATGCGGGGGAGCGGATGACGTGGACTTGAAAGTACAAGTCGATATTGCCGATGCGGAACGGGACGTTGTTTGCGATGCCGAGCGATGTGTCCACTTCACCGTTTGCGGCCTCCATATCTATTCGGATTGTCGGGTTGTACGGAATCCCGAGCTTGTTGCAGACTGCTTCCGACATACATATAATTGAGCACCCCGAGTCCACGACGCAGTCGACTTCCGTCGTTCGTCTAAGCCTTGCACGCAACGTATGCGTTGTGACTCCTTGGCAATCCGTAGGCGGGGTTTACCTGGTCCTTCCACGCTATAGAAAGCTTCCGCTAGGTCTGGCATAGCGTATACTTCTTTCACGGTGTTGGCGCCGTATAGGTGCGCGTCCGCAAATGCTGCCGCAGCTCCTTGCGCCGGAATCGGAATACGTCGCGGTGTTAGGTATTCGCGGAGCTTGGCGCGTACGTCTGGCGATACCGCTAACAGCTCCTCGTAGCTCACGTGCGTCGCATGGCTCTGAAGCGTCCGCTTGAAGATGTTTTGCACCAGCTTGTCGTTCTGCGCTGGCGAGAGAGTGGTGTAGGTGGCGTCCTTGTTCTTCGGGAAAGATCCGTAGGGCCGATCTATGGGCGGTTGGTAGTTGGCGTCACGGACGTCGGCGAATGGGTGCGTTGTGGGTGGTTCTTTTGCCACTTCGGGTGACACAATTTCCGTCGGTTTCATGGTATCCTTAGTTCCTGCGGGAACTACTTCCTTCCCTTTAGCACGCGGCGGACTTCCGTCTTGTCCAATCCCGCTTTTTCTTCATTTGCAACGCTACCATCCTGCGCTGCAGCTGTTCCATTTCTTCGTCATCCGCGTCTTCTACTGTGGTATGATAGGCCATAACGGGGGAGGCGGCAGCGGTGTGCTGTATGTTGTACCGAGCGCATAATACATTGCCGGCGGATGTTTGTCGTTGGCGGGTTTGCTCTGTGCGTCGGTGATATTCATCTACGTTGTCCTTTATCGTGTTTCCTTGGTTGAAGCGCGGAATGTAGTTGCCGGATGGTGCCACGATGCGGCCGTCCATGCTCTTCGAGATTCTTCCGTTTGCCATGTACCTGTCGACTTCCGGGCAGCGGCTTATATAGTGCGCGGTATCTCCGCAAAAGTTGCATCCGCGGGCTCCTAGCGGGGTTGCATTAGCGCCGGTTCCAGGGGGACCGTACGAACGAGATTGCGGCGCGCGATTGGCCGCCATTGCCTGCGTTAGCGACAATACCATGCTCTGACCTAATTTTTCGAACATGGCCGCCATATCTTCTTGTTTGACGTACTGCGCGGCCGCTGGTGGCTCGGACTTGATTGGAGGCGGTGCGGGGGACTCGGACTTAACAGCGTACGACGGGCCGGCGGTTTTATTGATGAGCTTGTCGTAGAATGACTGGCCTTGAATTACTTCTTGGGCCGCCGCTAATGTTTGCTCTAACGAAAACGGATCACCACGGTGCACGTCCGGGTACTGGCTTCGCATCCATCGGTACATTTCGGTTGCCACATCTACCTGGAAACCTTTGAAGAAATACTCGCTTTGTTGTCGCACAGATAGCCAATCGTGGTTAATGAGGTACTTCGTGATCACCAGGAACCGCTGGTAGTAGCTGCAAAGGCTTTCCGTGGTTTTGATTCCGAGCCGTAGGGTTTCCTCAATCAAACGCTCCAGGTGGTCCTGCGTATACTGTCGCTCATTGATGACTCCGCTATATAATTTTTGGATCGAAGCCTTGAAGGCTTTGTACGTTGCTGGCGCGGAGAATGTCTCGGCGGCTCCCCATAGCTCGTACTCTGTGTCCTCCAGGTATCGAAGCGCGTAGGTCTTCTTTTCTTGGTCCTCCGTTACGGCGGTTTCTCGGAATAAAAGTTCTAATTCCGCGAAGTAGCGGGGAAGGCGTCGTGGCTGAGTCGAATCGAAGTGCGGCGTGGATTGGCTATATTGGGTCGGCATTGACTTATGCAAAGTTTGGTTGGCGGCCATTGCAGATTGTATATTGTTCGTGGGTTTGACCGGAAAATATAGATTAGCGAGCGGGTCGGAACTGTAGGAATCTGCGGGGAGGCTACTGAACTCGATGCGGTTGTGCGGCGGCGAAGGGTGTGGGCTTTGCGAAGGTGATATGGTGGGCGGACTGCTGGAGCAATCGCTGTCTTGTTGATTATTTGTAGGTTGCGTGAAATCCTCCGAATCGTGAGGTGCGCTTTGATCCGCGGTGTCCGAACTGGCTGTTCGTGACGAGGAAGCTGCGTGTTGCGTGAGTAGCTTGTTGATCCCTCGTTTAGCTGAAACTCCGGTGCTAATCCTAGATTGCGGCGGGATTGGCGACTAAAGGCGCTAGTGTGCTTGAATATCTCCGTGAGCGCTTTGCTCGGATCCTGATGCAGTAGTTGTTGCGCGGTTTTGGCTCCTTGCTTTAGTGAATTATACCAATCGTTGACTATGTTGCCAGTGGACGGTGACACTGTGAGATGTCCGGGGAATTCCCGCTCGCGAGGTGATTCAGGCGGAGTTGATGGTGGAATTTTCTTTGAAGAGCCTCACTGGGGCAGCCAATTTAATAACACTATTTCCTATCGGAGCGACAGGAATAGGGGGTTTTGTGAGCTCAGCAAAGAGTTTTCCCGAACAACTCTAAACCGAATTCCTGCGAGGGGATGCAGTTCCGAGGTGCGACGGAAGATGTGCGAGGTGCGACAGAAGATGTGCGGAGCGACGGAAGATGTGCGAAGGCGGTACGTAGCCAAGTCGCAGCAACTGTCGTACTCTGGTAGACCGCTGAAGGGTTTAGATGGCGAGGGCTGTTTGTACAATGGTCGACGCAGGGAAGGAGCAGACACAAAGGGAAAGAGAGTGATATTTGAAGAATAAACGAGAGGTTCAGTCAATGAAAGTGTGTGGGTATGTGTTGTATACTATGAAACACGATGGTATATATACTTTTTAGCTACCTACCGATACGAGTGGACTTCTAAATTCCTTGATGTCCTGCTCGGTGTTCAACTATCCTAATTCATCATCTTGAAAGGCGCCGTCCGATGTAGTTTAGTGCGCGAGCGTTCCGCTAGCCATTATTCCTGTTGCAAACCCTCAGTGAGACCCTGTCCGTCAACGAGTATGATATCCGACGATCAAGCCCCGGCGACCTATGCGATAGGCGTCGATGTATGCTTTTAGCGCTTTTGTCCCTGTTTCCGCTACGCCCGATTTGGCTGTCCTTTGTTGGTTGCTGATCGGTGCTAGCAGTAGTGACGATCTTACTCCGCTTAACTAGTTTTGTCTGTAGCTCGTAGACGCGCGGCTAAACTGGCCTCGATCGTGGTGGTCTGAGCGCGGCCTTCTCTAGCGCGGAAGTGGCAGTGTTGCGGCTATCCTTAATGCGGCGGATGATGGTCAGCGCGGGCGTTTCGGAGAATCGGCGTTAGTCGGCGAGGTCGGGTACAGTTGTTTGGTCTGCGGTGTTGCAGGATTGGCTTGCGACTGCATGCGGTTTTACATTGTGGCGACAGAACTGCGTCGGCGGCGGACAGCTAAGGTGCTAGATAGTTCGCCCCGGGCTCAGTGCGTATATAGTTCCAGCGCTGGTAGGACTTCTTTCTCGCATAGCTTATTGCATATATGTGACGATGTCACTACACGGTCATGGCGGAACAACGCTCATCACCGTTAAAACCTCTACAATTTCTTTTGCACCTTTGAGATAATGAGACCATTCATAGAATGCGTGCATGACTGCTAGCATTTCTTTATCATAGATCTCATAGTTCCGTTCTGCATCGTTTAAAGCCTTAGAAATGAATGCCACCGGTCTCCAAAGTTGATCCTTGCCCTGTTGAGACAAAATTCCGCCAATTGCGAAGTCTGATGCGTCTACCTCAACCCGAAATTGTCCCTCATCATCAGGAATTTTGAGGACAACCTCCCTTGCCACAAGGTCTTTCAGTCCCTGAAAGGCCTCAGACTGCAATTCTGTCCATAACCAGTCCACTTTGCCTGTCAGCTTAGTTAATGGTTTGGCTACTTGGGCAAAGCCTTGCACAAAGCGCCTATAGAAATTGATGAACCCCAGGAATTGCTGCAATTCCTTTTTACAAGTCGGTTCCGGCCATGATGCAATGGCATCCACCTTGCCTTTTTCCATTCGAATAGAGTCCGTACTAATAACCAAACCCAGGAAATCGATTTGCGGTTGATCAAACCAACACTTTTCCGGTTTAAGGGATAATTTGTGGTTTTCTAATTTGGCCAAAATTCAATTTACGTGTTTAGTGTGTTCCTCCTGTGACTTTGAGAACACTAAAATGTCGTCCATATATATGATGACCCATCCTTCCGCGATTTCTTGCCTGAAGATATCATTCATCATTGTTTGGAACGTTGCTGGCGAATTGGTTAACCCGAAAAACATGACCAGTGGTTCAAACAGTCCGCAATTGGTCCGGAAGGCCGCTTTCCATTCATCGCCCTCCTTAATTTGGACATTGTTGTATCCCCAGTGAATATCCATCTTCGAGAATACTTTGGCTTGTGACAATTTGTCGACTAGTTCTCCAATGAGTGGTAGTGGGTACCGATTTTTGATTGTCATTTCATTGAGCCGCCGGTAATCCTGAACTGGTTGTAGTTTCCCATCTTTTTTCTTGACAAAAAAGAATGGAGATGCCATGGGTGACTTGCTAGGTTGGATGCGCCCTGATTCCAAGTTTTTCTTCAGGAATTCATCCAATTGGGCCTGCTCGTCTTGGTTAAGCGGATATATTTTACAATCTACCGCCTTAGAACCTGGTATTAGCTCAATTGCGTGATCCCAAGGACGCCTTGGTGGAAGCTCATCAAAGGTCTCTTTTTCAAAGACTTTTCGGTGACCGAGATAATGCTCGGGGACTACTTCCTCTAACGAGCGCTTCTTTGCCACGTTGGCCTCTTTTGCCGCAATGTCCATCGCTACCAACGGTAGTTTGAATTCAGGCCCTCCTATGTGTACCACCAATAGCTTCTCACCCTCCTCCAAAGGTTCCATAGGGTCCACTTCATCTTCTGGGTTATCCACATGAGAGCGATCCCAACACGTGCCCAGACACCTAGTGAATCGCACTTCCTGTTTTTTCCAGTCCATCACCGGATTGTGATGCTGTAACCAATCGTGTCCCAGGAAGATGTCTGTCTTACCCAAACTGGCCACTCCGCATTCAATAATTTCTTCATGGCTCCCTATTTGTAATTTGAACTGGACCATGTATTCCAGACTACCTAATGCGTTCCTTGTCCCATCTGCATTATACACCGGCATGGGTCTAAGAAGCTTTCGTTTGTTAAGTTTGTGCTGCTCCACAAACTCTGTACTAATGCACGACCCTGTACAACCCGAGTCCACTAGCGCAATAATATTAATTTGCGCCCCAGTGTCCATAGTTGTGATAGTTCCTTTTAGATTCATTTCCTGTCGTCCTGTAGCTTTGACAACATTCTGCCTTAACTTCGTCAGGTTCCATAATGCCTCTGCCTCTGATTGTTGGTTTAACTCTTTAACCAAGCTTTCAGTTGCTTCATCCAGGCATTTATTATGAACCCATTCTTTTAGACACCGCACTGCAGTATCCTTATCCTGTTGCCAAATTCTTCTCAACACCCATGTGGGTGACCATGTCTTTATCCTTGGTTTTGCACTCACACTTAAGTTTCGAATCCGGTGGATGTGTGTAGAACATTCATATAATAATTCCGGTACACTAATACATGAATCATTGTCCTGGATCGAATCTCTATCAGCCAGCAGCAAGGAGCGCTTGCCTACTGGCTGTCGCCAAAACCCTTTTCCTTGCCATAGTCCTTCCATTGCTCCTCCGTGAGCTCTTCCACCTTTAATTCCCAAATATGGCCTTTTCCCTTCTCTTTCCTATTGAACCGCTTTGGTTCTGGGCAGTCCCTGGCAAAGTGTCCTTCTTTGCCACAATTGTAGCATGCCCCTGTGCGTCGTTTCGCTTTGTCTACATCCATGGCATTTGGGTCTCTACTGGATGTTGACATTGTGGGCATGCTGTGCTGTATCGGGGCCTTGCTTTCTTTGGCCACCAGTGTCTCCTTGTATTCGTTACGGCTTTTCTTCTCGCCGTATGCTTCCTTTGCCCTGCAATATACCTGCGCCAATTGTACCGCTCGATGAGGTCTTTACACTCCCCCAGTAGTCCTCGTGGAGTCCACGTGGACTCCAGGCACTGTGCCCGGACTGTCCTTGCATTTCCACATATCATGGTTTGGCAGGCAACCCCAGCCAAAATGGACCTGGACTGTGCCTGGACTGTGCCTGGACTTCCTTGCATTTTGCGAGGACTAGTCCTGCAATTCCAGGGAGTCCTTGCACCTGGACTGGGCAGGGACTCCCTGGAGTCCAGGCACTGCTAATATGTGAGACACTATTGCTGAAGCTGTCACTCACATGTGACAGACTCGTCACAGTCTGTCACCGCCGTCACTGCGCATGTCACGTATTGGCATCCTGTCACTGCGCCATCACTCATTTGGTGGTTCGTCACGCATCACGCATCACTGTCACACACAAGCCACGTCACCCGCAACCACCCAACGCTCATCACCCATCCAGCCTACACCATGCGATCGCCACCCCACGCAGCTCCGTTGTCACCCAGGAAGACCCGCCGCGGTCGCAAGCGCACAATGTCCGCGCTATCCCAGACATGGATCAAGGTCTCGAAGAAGCGCTGCGAGGAGCAAGAGGAGGAAAAACATAACAGTGAAGGCTACAAGGACGGGGATTCGGACGACAAGGATTCAGAAGAGGAAAAACCGAAAAAGAGAGGAAACAAACAGTGCATAGCGCGCGGTACTTTTTTTTATTTGACTAATGATCCACAACAGGTTTTTTCTTTTTTTATTGTTCTTTCAAGCAACTGACAATGCCGACAATAGCCAAGCATCTGCCGCGCAGGCTTCGGGAGCTGCGGGGACGTCGACAAAAGCCCCCACATCTCGGTAAGTGATTTCTCTCTTTTTCTTTCATTGTCGCTCATTAATTCTACCCCACCCTTGCCCCTACCTCGGATTGCCCATTGCCCATTGCCCACCCCAAATCATCGCCACCCACCCCAAATCGCCACACCCACCCCAAATCGCTCATCGCCCCCCATCCACCTGCCACCGAACTGAACCCTACGCCACCGCCCAACCGCCCATGCCCACCCACCGCCACCAAACCAAACCATATGCCATCGCCCAATTGCCCGTGCCCACCCACCGCCACCACGTGCTGCCACCACGTCACCACCTACCACCACCGAACCGCCACCAACCACACCACCGAACACCCACCGCAACACGCACCCCAAATCGCCTGCCGCCACCCATACCCACTTGCTGCCACGTCAAATCGCCCACGCCCACGGAACCGCCCACCAACCACCGAACCGCCCACCGCAACACGCCACCCCCCCAAATCGCCTGCCGCCACCCATACCCACTTGCCGCCACATCAAATTGCCCACGCCCACGTCATCCACCACTACCACCTACCGCCACCACCTCACCACCTGCCGCCAATCCATCTCACCACCTACCACCACCGAACCGCCCACTGCAACACGCCACCCCCCCAAATTGCCTGCCGCCACCCATACCTACCTGCCGCCACGTCAAATCGCCCACGCCCATGTCATCCACCACTACCACCGCCACCACCTCACCACCTGCCACCACTCCACCTCACCACCTGACCGCCCACTGCAACACGCCACCCCTGAATCGCCTGCCGCCATGTCAAATTGCCCACGCCCATGTCATCCACCACTACCACCTGCTGCCACCACCTCACCACCTGCCACCAATCCATCTCACCACCTACCACCACTGAACCGCCACTGCAACACGCCACCCCCCAAATTGCCTGCCGCCACCCATACCTACCTGCCGCCACGTCAAATCGCCCACGCCACGTCATCCACCACTACCACCGCCACACCCTCACCTGCCACCACTCCACCTCACCACCCAACCGCCCACTGCAACACGCCACCCCCGAATTGCCTGCCGCCACGTCAAATTGCCCACGCCCATGTCATCCACCACTACCACCTGCTGCCACCACCTCACCACCTGCCACCAATCCATCTCACCACCTACCACCACCGAACCGCCCACTGCAACACGCCACCCCCCAAATTGCCTGCCGCCACCCATACCTACCTGCCGCCACGTCAAATCGCCCACGCCCACGTCATCCACCACTACCACCGCCACCACCTCACCACCTGCCACCACTCCACCTCACCACCCAACCGCCCACTGCAACACGCCACCCCCGAATTGCCTGCCGCCACGTCAAATTGCCCACGCCCATGTCATCCACCACTACCACCTGCTGCCACCACCTCACCACCTGCCGCCACTCCACCTCACCTTATATTATATACTATGTATTGTGTACCTGTACTGTGTATAAATTATTTGATGTCAACCTCACTGTATGTCAACCTCACTGTACCTGATCATCCCCAACAAAGGAAAATTGAAACAAAGAAAACAACAAGGTATGAAATAAATAAAAGGTAATTGTTAGGCTAACAGAATCCTTATAGATCAGAAGAGATACTACAAAAGAAGAATATCTCAATTGCTCCCCCAGCTCGAAAACACAGTACCCATTACCTGCCCTTCTCTGCCCCTCTTGCTGACAGTCCTGCCACTCTAACCAGGCAATTTCGTGAACATCAGGTAGATGAGGAGGAAGGTGAAACAGATGGCAGTGAAAGTGATGCCAACAGTCATACTACTGATGAATATGTCCCTGCAGAATCTGAACAAGTAGCTGAGGAGAACCCATTGGGAGATATTGAAGAAGTGGAACATGATAATATTTTGAATGACCAGGAGGAATCTGGTCAGATTGCATCTGCCTTGGATGATTTGGGATTTGACAGAACTGGGGTTATTGGGGCTAGTGGAGATATTGATATGGCCTCCCCTCCTCCTGAGGGTTCTTCTAGAGTCACAGGAGGCATATTGAGGGGTAGGGCAATAGGCAATGTACTCAATCTGCCTGATGCAGATGACTTGGTGGAACCTGCTATACCTGCCAAAGGAACTGTCAAACTATTCTCTGATCTTGCACTCAAACCATCACAGCATAAGGCCATTTTTACTTTCAGCACAAGGGCTGAATCCAGCTTGGGACCAGTTTTGGAAAGGCTGGGCAGAAATTATTCTCCTGTGAGACACAACAATTATCGAATTTATGTTCATGAAGGAGGCAATTGGGACTCAAAGGTCGATTCAATCATGCTGTTGAAGAAGATGAGGATATTTCATGGGTAACTGACAATGGTCAGCTGACACTTGCTATTTGTGCTGAGGGGAAGGATATCTTGGCAGCACCTGTTGGACAACCTGTTCCTGCTGTCCCTTTGAGCAAAGCTGCCACAAAGCAAGGGGACTTGTCAAAAAATGAGCTCATTGCTATTCTTAAAGTCCCTGAGCATCTTGCTCAGACACAAAAGAATCCAGGTTTGAAACTAAACTATGCCAAGTACAAAGCATGCCTCATTGCCCAGGACACCCTTAGGCAGATGATTAAAGATGGAACCTGGCCTGATGATATTAAGAAGCCCAGTGCCACAAATATTATAGAATTGTTTGTTTCCAAAAGTTACTGGCATCATTACATGACTCCAGCTTTCCATGACATTGCACATTATCCTGTGCTTCAAGAGTGGTTGGAGGATGAAAAGGATGGTCCAGCTGATGAAGATGTCTGGGGAACAGCAATGTTATCTTATACATTTTCTGATTTGACAAAGGAAAAGGCACGAAGGCAGCAGGTGACTAGGGGAAGGGGAAGAAAGCCAAAGAAGATTCTGGCAATAAGGCCAAAGAAGGTTCTGAGGAGGGTAAGAAGTCAAAGAAGCATAAGTAGGTGGAACAGTGTTGTTATCTGTCTGGAAGTGTATAGTAATCAATATGCAAGTTTTTCTCTATCATATTTGATTCTTTCTTCAAGTTTTTGGTGCTCTGGATCTGGCTGGAGATCATCTCAAGTCTGCCCTTGGTTGCTGCAGCCCCCATTGAACAACAGTCCTTCCCAGATATTCCCTTCTTACAAATCACCAAGTTCATTCAAGAAAATTTTGATTCAACTGTCTCACTGTCAACAGTGTTAATGTTGCTTTTCACTATCACTGAGAATACAGACCTTTTGAACTTGCATTTCAGCCAAAGAGCTGCACAAGTGAAAGAACATAGTACATTAGTCACTGGCTGGATCAGAGGATTGGCAACTACAGTGAAACAAAGGCTGGAAGAAGAAAATGCCTCCCTATTGAAAGAGTCAGACATGGATGCAGAAGGATCAGAACAAAACATAATTACAATTGGGTTGAAACTGGATGCCCTTGCAAGGCTGTTAGGCTTAAACCCACTCAATAAGTCAGGAAGATTCAGAGCCAAATTAAAGCCTGTTTCCAACAAACAAATCCAAGCAGCTTATACTTTGTGTCCAAATACCCCAATCTGTACCAAACAGGCTTGCCAAAAGAAGGGATTATACCAGTGGACCAGAGCAAGGATGTACCACTTGTAAGGATGATAAAAAACTTTGTAGTGTATGACAATACACCACTATTCTCTGGACACTGCAAGGGGTGCAAGACTACTTATTATGCTGATCATGAGCAAGAGCAAACATGAAACTCATGCCCAGCATGAAAGGGTGTATCTAAACTCAGCAAGGTACATAAAAATTGGACAAAACCTATGGGTGGACAGGGCATTCTCCAATGCAGTGTGAGTGGTATATACAATTTTCATGCATCAGCAGCAGCATATGCAGAATTTTGGAATAATTCCTTTAATTTGGATAACAGAGCAAATATAAGCAGGAGACATGTGTGGCAAGCATTTGTGCAGGAATCAATTCGACTCATAGCCTCTGCTTCAGACACCAATTTGACAATCATGGATGGCCTTGCAATTGATGAAGTTACCAGAGAGGCATTCAATGCCTTAGGGGAGGGTGGTATTATCAAGTCTGGTGATCAACATTCTGCTCTGAGTGTACACAAAAGTATAGGAGCACTGCAGATGTGATTGTAGAAGCCAATGCAAATGAAGCAGATATGGTTGAAAATGGAAGATAGAAACCAAATAAATGATGATCGAGGAAGAATGCAAGAAATTGATCAAGTGGAAGAAGAAGCTGCTCCAGTGCAAATGGTGGTGGTAGATGGTATTGTCATGGGACATACTCACTGTGCATTTGAAGGTTGTGATGCTGACTTGGGAAATGCTCGTGGTGGTGTCTACTGCCCACTTCATGAACTCTTATATGGAGGTATATGCCATGTTGCTAATTGTCAAAATGCAAATGTAGAAGGAACACTTGCATGTGAACAGCATCAAGGGAAGTGGAGAGGCACCTATTGAATCATAGGAAACAGGTCATGGGTGGCTACAGAAGAGCTTCGAGAAGGCCTGATGATACAGTGCCTGAGATGCCTCATCCACCTCACCAGGTAACCCTCATGATGATGAAGAACAAGAAATCAGAGGCAGAGACTGCTTCACTGCACCAAGAATATATTGTGTTGAAACAATCTGTGCTCCTTGTGTGTGTTGTTGTGGCTTGGGATAAATTTACAAAGTCTGAGTCACCAACTAACATACTTAAATTCTTGGGATCAGTATACCAGGACAAAGACAAAAGACCAGCATATATTTGCATTGACAAGGCTTGCATGGTGTTGCGCAAATGTGTGAATGATCCTAGGCTGGTGGAGTGGCTAGACACAAGCAGATTTATTGTTGATGCATACCCATTACCTCAACCATTGTGCAACAGATGATTTGTGTAGGACATGGTGCAATCCTGCACCACTGACGGCTTCTGCACCCAATTTGGTCATTACTGGCAGAAATGCACAAGGACAGTTGTATTATAAGAGAGCATTCAATACTCAAGCTTGTGAGCAACTGAATGCATGGCTAGGTGGTTTTGAGTCAATTCTGAAGAGGAATGAAATCAGGGAATTTCAACTGGTTCTTGCATACAATGCTGTTTTATCATACAATTCAAGTCCTGAAGAGACAGAGGAGGAAGAGGGAGAGTGAGATGGTAGTGAAAGTGATGAGGATGAGGTTGGTGAAGGTGATGAAAACCTGTAATTATATTGTATTTGTATTTGTTAGTTACAATGACCAAAATGTCAGGAGTCTACATGGAGTCCACAGAGACTTACATATATAAGTCCTGCTACATGGTCACTTAAATTTAGCATCCAAGACATGCAAAACATCACTTCATGTACACTAACTAGATTGAGCATTCAGGAGAATGTAAAAAAGTGTCTAAACACTGTTTTTGCAAATATATATTTTACCTGGACTCCACAAGGACTGAACCTGGACTCCTACAATGACTTGCTTGTGCCTGGACTGAACCTGGACAGTCCCTGGAGTGCAGGGACCTTCCACAAAGGATGTGGGGGAGGGTTGTAAAGTGCAGGAAAATCTACAGGTGCAGAGCACTCCAATAATGAACTTATTACATTGCTCAACATTCCTGAGAAATTGACAAGGGAGGTGAGCTCTAAGGCTCTTGGGATCAGGCTATCAGGACTACCCCTGGCGTGACACCTTAGGGCCCCAACAGGAGACTTAGGAGAGGAGATGAGGGTAGGAAGAAACCCAAGAGAACTCGACTGAGGACTCTGGTGTTATTATTGCTCAGTTTATATACTACAAGGGTGGTCTGTGCACCACTCTTAATAATAGTAGCTACGCTGAGTAAGTATGAGTAAAAGAGATAACATAATTGGCCCCCGTTGCTGCACATTGGTAAGCCTGAGTCATAGTCCATGAGTCATTGGTCCGGTAGTCCGTAATCTAATCTAATCTAATCTAATCTAATCTAATCTTAGCGCTGACTAGATAAGATAGACACCAACCTGACTAAGATGTTTGGCTACAGCTATTGTAAAATACAAGAAAAAGAATAAAAATGTCTTAGAGATTTTGACCGTTGAGAACAGGTCATGACAGTACCCCCTTTTTAGGTTTTGGCTTCCTAGACGAACTAAAAATCTTCAAAGGATATATGTCCACCTTTCTTCTCCTTCACCATCTCATGCATAATTGCCATGCCCAAAATGCTTTGGGCGGGAAAGTCCAAGGATCTATGCCTTGGTTGGCTTTTTCTATCCAGCGTACACATCACGATCCATCGTGATGTGAGGATGGGGAGTGGGTTTTCGGCTTTTTTGTAGGTTCGGGAAAAGGACACGTGACAATTGTTCACAACAGTGGCCCACATTTGAATAGCCACCAATGGTAAGGATTGTTGATTGAGGTTTTTTTGTTGTTGCCAGCGGTTTTTACCCATGATGGTAAGAGAGACAATATACAAATGCGTATATGTGTTTGAATAACCGGGCCCAGAATAAGGCCTTCCTACAACAAAATGAAGCAGTTTAAGGCCCTACTCCAGGGCCAATCCTTTCTTAATTTTTTAAGCAACCATTACAATTGCATGGACCATCATGATCTAATGGTTCATTTAATTGCTTTAGAAGCTGTTGTCCTTTCCATTTTTCAATACTTTACCCTCCCCCCCCAGTCCGATTAGACTCCAATGACTCCTATAGGACTCCTATAGGACTCCGATGAAAAAATCCAAAAAGACTTCTAATATTAAGAAACATGTTTTGCATTGTTTGTTTATGTTTGCTTGATATATCTGTATGAGTTTCAAGCCATATAGTACAGAGAGGCATTGTGGAAGCTCAGAAAACAAAGCTTGGACCAGACCATCCACACAATCTACTCTAATATGATACAAATACAGCTTCTACAAGTCATTATCCTCCCATACTTATTAGACATGCTTGGACCAGACCATCCACATATTCTACTCTAATATTTTACAAATTCATTACATTCACTACTATTATCACTACTATCAGACAAGCTTGGACCAGACCATCCACATATTCTACCTAATATGATACAAAAACAGCTTCTACAAGTCATTACTCTCACTACTACTGCTGTCAGACACTGAACTATTATTAGCCTTGGCTATCTTCCTGCAAACATGGATTGTATGATATGTTAGCATTGTGTGCAAAAACCAATGAAAGTTCCCAGCAGTCATCCTTCTGAGGATTGAATCAAAACCTCCCAACCATGCATTCAGCTGTTCACAAGCCTGTGTGTTGAATGCACTTTTCTTGTATAACTGCCCATCCTTGCTCTGCCTGTCACTACAAGATTTGGGGCAGAACCATCCCTTGGTGTAGGATTGCACCATACTCGGCATAGATAATCATCAACAGAGTGGTTTGTGTAGTGGTATGAATCCACAACAAATCGACTTGTTTTACTCCATGTTTGGTCCCAGCTACCATTGGAAATACTGGTTCTCAGTACTTGGCAGGCCTTATCAATGCAAATATAATCTGGCCTTGACTCTTCTGTTGGGAATACTTTCTCCAAGAAGTCTAGTATGTTAGAAGGTGACTCAGAAATTGCAAACTTGGCCCAACCCACAACAACTCCACATGGAGCACATATTGTTTCCACACAATAAGTTCTAGAGGGTATGAAGTGATCTTTGCCTCTATCATTGTTTTCAACTTCCTGGTCATGTGGCTGCTCATTATCCATGGCCAGGTATCATCTGCACGCCTAACTGCTCTCCTATACCCACTTAACTGCTTTGTTTGGTGGTTTCTGACAAACCTTTGCCACTTTGCCTGGTGTCCTTGACATGCTAATGTCCCATCTACTTTCTGCCTTGTGCAACGAGACACATGGCACTGACTACCATACAGATCTTCATGTAATGCACAATAAACCCACCACGTGCATTTAAAAGGTTCGATGCACATTCCCCATATGCACATCTGTTATGCCCTATCACAATTTCCATCAACCACTACCATCTTCACAGGTGATCTGATGATATTCTCATCCTCATCTTCTGATTCACTGTCTGATAAAGTTTGTGATCTCCTGTGCTTCTGGGAGCATTCTTTAACAAGAATGTCCATCTGCAGCTCTTATTATACCATTTTCACCCAAAACATGGTATGCTTCCTTTGTCACTTCCTCAATTGGTAGATTGTCTCTAATAGTCAGATTCTGATTTGACAAGGATCCAGTCATTCTTGAACAAATGCCTGCCATATTTGTCATCTGCTGACCTTTCCCACATTTAAATTTTGATTTTGTGAGACACAGAAGGCATCATTCCAGAATTCAGTGTAGGCTGAAGTAGATGCATGGAAATTGTATGCACCACTCAGGACCAATACTTTACTCCCCCCCAGTCCGATTAGACTCCGATGACTCCTATAGGACTCCTATAGGACTCCAATGAAAAATCCAAAAAGACTTCAAATATTAAGAAACATGTTTTGCATTGTTTGTTTATGTTTGATTGATATATTTGTATAAGTTTCAAGCTGCATAGTACATATTCTCCTCTAATATGATACAAATACAACTTCTACAAGTCATTTTCTTCACTACTACTGTCACTACTAGTGTGATATGTGCATATGTATGGTTGTTTACCAATGTTTGTACATACATGATATGACTATAACCATTGTGCATATAATGTCTCATACCTTGTCAGCCACACACCCAAATTACCAGCCACCCTATCAGCACCGTCAGCCACCCTGTCAGTCACCTTGCCAACCACCACCCAAATGACCAACTACTTCTTTCACTACTCTCACTACAAGTGTGATAACATATGTATGGTTGTTTAGTATAGTTTGTACAAACATGATGACTATAACTATTGTACATATGCTGTCCCACCTGTCAGCCACACAGCCAGATTACCAGCCACCCTGTCAGCCACAACACAAATTACCAGCTACCTTGTCACCACCAGCCAAAATGGCTAGCCACCCAGACAGCCACCCAGCACAATGACAATCCACCCATCAGCCACCCTGTCAGCCATCCAGTTAAGTAATGGAAGGGCAAGCTAAATAATAAAGGGCAGGTGAGGAGGGAATGTGTGAGAGAAGTGAGCAGGCAGGGGAGGAAAGAGGAGGGAGGAGGAATGAGTGAGTGAGCAGGTGCTGAGCAATGAGAGGGAATGGGTGGGAGAACACAGGAGAGAGAAGACAAGGAGGGAACAGGTAAGTGGGGAGGCAAGGAGGAAACAGGAGGGAGCAGAAAAGTGGGCAGCAGAGGAAAGCAATGGTAGCAGGAGCAAGTGTGTTGTAAAATATGGAAAAATATCATATGCAGTACATAAGACACAGCACTTTGCACTCAGCCATGTGTCTAGGTAGAGTCAAGTCCATGTAACATCCAGGTACATATAGTCCAGGTCTGTGCAAACCAGACCTGTACTCCCTGCCCAGCTCAGCTGCAGTCCATGTGGAGTCCATGTGAGTCCTGGTCATACATTGTTGATGCTGTGTGGCTCACAATTCATGTTTTTATCATGTTTTCTCCATGTTTGGGACATTTGGGTGTTGTGGATGATACAGACAATGCCCTTGTCATGATTTGTTTCAAGTCAACAGCAACAAGCAGAGTCTTGGTCCACTCCCAGCCACTGGTCAAATATTCTAGCTGCTAAGTCAAACAGTGACAAAGGTCCTGAAGATGATGTGGAAGGGAGATGATGATATTAAGCACTGGAAATTCTACTGTACATCAGAGTTTTCTATACATGATGAGAGACATAGTGTCCAATATAGTATATTGCAGCAGTGATGTAAATATAATAGTCCATGATGAAAAGGAAGTGTAACAGTGGGTTGAGATGGGTGATGTGCCAGTGCCAATGTGCCAATGTGCCAATGTGCCATTCAAGTGAATTGAATAAATTCTATGGCATCATTGGTAGGTCACAAGTGGTGGTTGAGGTGGTGCTGATGGCTAGGCAATGACCAGGCAGTGGTATACAACTGCACATAGCACAGCCTGAACATTTATCTCCTTCTATAGCTTCCTTCACATTACCTTTCCAAGGTAGCTAATATACCCTTTCCTTTTACAATTCCTTTGTTCTCCAAGTGTATATAAACCCACATCATGTATTGTAGTTCTCTAGTTCCAACTTAGACAAGTATTGCTCTCAACCTTGTTTAATCTCAATGCTCTCCTCTTCCTCATTGTCTCCAGAACCTTCATCATTGTTTGACTTAGCATCTAGAACTTTTGTCCAGTGACTGGGAGCAGACCAAGACTCTGCTTGTCACTGTTGACTTAGAACAAACCACCATGAGGGCACTGTCCATAACAAAGTCCAGCTGAGGTGTGGTATGACTTCACTGCTGAGACCTGACATATAAATAAAAGAAATACTGCATTGTGTATATTTGCTTACCATGTTTATGAAGATTTACCCCTGGATTCAGTGGCAATATTGTTGCACAGAAAAAAAAAGGTACTGATAACTCAACACATTCTTTGTTTGCATATGTTTGAATATCACCACCAAGGGAAATTTGATTCCTCTACATTTTTGATTAATAGAAGATGTTATGAATCTGACAAGTGTGGTGTGTTGGCATTGTCACACAAAAACTTGAAAAGAAGGGCTATATCTCAGGAAGTTCTTTGTTTATTTATGTTTGTATACCATCAATAGAATTGGATTTGACCCCTCTACAACTTTTGTTAATAGAGCATGTCATGAATATGACTTTGGTACATTGGAGTGCAGTGGCTGTGCTAAAAAATGCGGAATCCTGATAGTATATTGCAATTATCTCTGTGAATACCAGGTTTACACTTATCTGGTTTTCATATTCTTAGTCAGATTCATGCCCTCTACATTTTTTGTTAATTGTTAGGATCGCAATCCTAGCCCCTCAATTTCGGTTTACTCTACAGTCATCTGGGATGACTTCTATACACATTATAGCAGGCCTGGGGCCTTACGGGATACTATGGGACACCACAGGTTGAGTCAGCGCATGGGAGCGCTCACCAGAGGGCAAGACGATGGTTGGGAGAAACCATCCAATACTATATACGGAAGGACAGCCAGACTAGGAAGGTGGATCGCCACCTTGATGGCATCACACTCGGCATCAGTGCATCAGGAGGATCAGCGCATCAAGCCATCACACATCAGACGAAGGCGCAAGACAGCGCGCATGTCTATAAAGGATTGTGATGGGAACACACAATGCCTCAAGGCATTGCTCCTTATGGTCAGGGTCTAGGGCAGTCCAGAAGAGGTCTATGAGTGGAGTCAGAGCGCCGCGCCCATATGCGCTCATGTGCGCAGCAACTGCGGCAGCGCCCAAGCACATGCTCACCAAGAACAATAGGAGTGAGTCAGGCTGAGGGAGTGCCGGTGGGTCGGGAGTCGCAAGGGGTCCTCATAGAGTAGTATATAAGTAGGTACAATGTAGCTGAAGTCTCCCCAGACTTCAGATAGTTTCTCTCTACCCCAATCTATCTCGTTCTCGTCTCCTTTCTATCCTCTGGCCAGCAACGAGGCCTGTGGCCCCCTAGGGGGATTGTAGGGTTGTGCTTAGGGGCGTGAGCTCATAACATTAATAGGTCATGTGACAATTCTCACTTTTCTAACTGTGTGAAATTGTGACAAGTCTTGTGACATGTGAGAAACTTTAAAGTTGTGGGAAATTTGATATAGGCATGTGCTTACATATACAATCTTATCTACATTAATCTAATTATGTAATCAACTTACTACTTATGCAATCTCCTTATCTACTTATGTAATCTACTTAAATACTTATGTAATCTACTTAAATACTTATGTAATCTACTTAAATACTTATGTAATCTACTATCTCACATTACATGGCTTACTAATATGTATTACTAATCAGTTCTCGACGAGGGGAATGGGGGTTCAGTGGGGATGGCTGGCTGTCCTTATATACCTTTCAGGTGTGCACAGACCATCTGCTCAATGGTCATGTGACATGTGACATGTGACATATTCTTATCGGACTATTGTAATGGATTATAGTTATGTACATTTCTTAGAATACTTTCTAATGTATGTGAATATATCCTATTAGACTCCGATTAGTCTGATTTGACTCCGCTCCAGTCCATTGGACTGTGTCCGATATCGTCCAATTTGACTCCGATGAAATGGTCAGACTGGGATCGGAGTCAAATCGGAGTGAAATAGGAATTTTACTGCCATTCTATTAATGACTTTTTTTCATTGGAGTCCAATCGGACTCCAATAAGACTCTGTTGGACTCCATTGGACTCTGATCGGAATGGGGGGGGACAGTAAAGAGCTCCGTGGATGGGGGCATTGGGGTTGAATGCAATGAACTCGACAGGGGGAGCAGGGGATGGGTTGATGGGGGGAGTAGAGCAACATGTTGGTTCAACAGGTGGGAGCATTGAACTGGTGCTTTGGGTAAAGGAAGAATGACAATGATGGTGATGGTGTGTTGGAGGGGGGAAGAATGAAAAAAAGGTCCTGTAGAGGAATGTGACCAGGTAGCTGATGATTTGGGCAATGAAATACATGATAGGTGGGTGATTGTACCTAGCTGGGGCTCATCTGTTTATTGTGCAGGGTTTATATACCTTGCCAGAGAAACGGCTGTGCAGGTAAGGGTATCACAGCAGGCCTTGAGAAATGGTTGTTAGGTTGATTTTGCAAATGGAGAAAAAATGGCTGTACAGGTAACAAATGCCAAGCAGAAGTCTTATGGCTTATGCTGGCTAACACTGCCACACTAGTACACTCACATCATACTCTGCACACTTCACTCAGTGCACAGCGTAAGGCAGCGTAAGACATAAGAGTGGCAGTGTAAGTCAGCGTGAGCCATAAGAATAGCAGCGTGAGTCAGCATAGGCTGTAACAGTAGCAGCATAAGTCAGCATAAGGCAGTGTAAGCTGTAGCAGTAGCAGCTTAAGCCATAAGTGTAGCAGCATAAGGCAGCATATGGCAGCATAAGGCAGCATAAGGCAGCGATTGAAGGCCTTCACTTTGAGTGTACACACTCCTGTGCTCAAATTGAAGACCTTCAATCAGTGCACACTCACATCATACACCAATGTATGCCAATCAATTGAAAGCCTTCAATTTGTACTTGAGTGTGCGCTGATTGAAGGCCTTCACTTTGAGGGCAGGAGTGTGAATAGTAAGATAGCACCTATTGTAGTGGCCATTTACTACATGTCTATTGCTATGCTGTTTTATACCTGTGTGCTGATTGAAGGCCTTCAAATTGTGCATAGGAGTGTGCAGAGTAAACTAACACTGACTTGCGTATGCAGCACTATGAAATACTACAAAATAAACTCAATATAGTGACCCATAGCAGCCTAAATGGCAGACAGATTGCTATGGACTGTTCCATAACAGTTCATAGTCATTCACAGTTTATCAACAATGCAAGTGGTGGTGCCGACATGGATTGGGTCATCATGTACCATATTTCTATACTCTCTACTGAAACGCACCCTAACATATGACAGGGGTGGCCTACACAAATTGTGGTCCTGCCACGCTGACCATTGGACCGTCCATGGGTTCATAAATTGGACCGCAATATGTGTCATGCACATTTTTCCAGATTCAGACACCGACATATTTCACAGTAACAGGAAGAATCGTAAAATCAATCTTGTTCAGTGCAGCTGCCTAGGACAGCTTCTGTTGTAAATAATTTTTCTTGTGCCATTTCTTGTACCATCTTTGCTGATCCTTCTGTATATACCATTTCCATTTATACCCATACATTTGCCATGCGAGCACCTGCCTATCTATTTTTACATTCCTGTCGATCATCAATAATTACATAACATTTATACCTTAACAATAGGATCAGTTGCATATGGCCATTTATTTTTACTTTCCTCTTGATCATCATAACCATGTGCTGAGCATTGCATACTTCTCAGTGCAACCTGCCATGACTGCTTTTCAACAAAATTTCTTTTGGGGAGATGTGCAGCCCTTAGCCTTGGCTATCATGCATGTATATATTTATATATAGAGAGAGCCTTCAATTTGAGCACAAATGTGCAGGATGTATGTGCGCTGATTGAAGGCCTTCAATCTGAGGTAAGGAGTGTGCAGAGTGAGATAGCATATTAATGCATGCCAATTGAAAGCCTTCAATTGCTGCCCATTTGCTGCCTTATGCTGACCTATGCTGCTACACTTATGGCTTACGCTGCCTTACACTGGCTTACGCTGACTTATGCTGACACTGTTATGGCTTACACTGACTTATGCTGCTACTGTTATGGTTTATGCTGCCTTACACTGACTTACACTGCTACTGTTATGGCTTACACTGACTTATGCTGCTACTGTTATGGCTTATGCTGCTACTGTTACAGCTGACGCTGACTTATGCTGTTACTCTTATGGCTTACACTGCCTTACACTGTGCACTGATTGAAGTGTGCAGAGTATGATGTGAGCAGAGTAAGTGTGGTGGGTAAATGTGGCAGTGTAAGGCAGCATAAGCCAGCATAAGCCATAAGACTTCCGCTTGGCATTTGTTACCTGTACAGCCATTTATTTCTCCATTTGAAAAATCAACCTAACAACCATTTCTCAAAGCCTGCTGTGATACCCCATGATACCCTTAGCTGCACAGCCATTTCTCTGGCAAGGTATATAAACCCTGCACAATAAACAGATGAGCCCAACCACCCACCTATCATGCATTTCATTGCCCAAATCATCGGCCACCTGGTCACATTCCTCTACAGGACCTTTTTTTCATTCTTCCCCCCTCCAACACACCATCACCGTCATCTTTGTTCTTCCTTTACCCAAAGCACCAGTTCGATGCTCCCACCCATTGAACCAACATGTTCTACTCCCCCCATCAACCCATCCCCTGCTCCCCCCATCAAGTTCGTTGCAGTCAACCCCAATGCCCCCATCCACGCCATGTTGGGCATCACTTCCAACCTCTGCAATGACATTCCATGCCTCATAAGCAAGCTTGGAGCCTTCAAGTATCTCACCCATGAGATTGCAGCAAAAAGTGTCACAGAGGAGCAGTGTAAATTAGACATGGATCAGCTCTCAGCCATCAAAAAATCCTGGTCACCAGCCAGAAGCTGCTGACTGCAGCAATATATCAAACTAACGACATCATGGACTGGTATGAGTCCATCTACACATTGTGGGGAACCAATCATAATGATAAATGGTGGGCAGAGGATGAGGCATATGAATGTGGATCTTAGCATGACATTGTAGCAATAGACATGTAGTAAATGAGGTCATTACACTCCCCCCCCAGTAGTTGGAGATTCCTTGTCATGACCTGTTCTCAACAGTCAAAATCTCTAAGACATTTTTATTCTTTTTCTTGTATTTTACAATAGCTGTAGCCAAACATCTTAGTCAGGTTGGCGTCTATCTTATCTAGTCAGCGCTAAGATTAGATTAGATAACGATTAGATTAGATTACGGACTACCGGACCAATGACTCATGGACTATGACTCAGGCTTACCAATGTGCAGCAGCGGGGGCTGATTATGTTATCTCTTTTACTCATACTTACTCAGCGTAGCTACTATTATTAGAGTGGTGCACAGACCACCTTTGTAGTATATAAACTGAGCAAGTAACACCCAGAGTCCTCAGTCAAGTTCTCTCGGGTTTCTTCCTACCCTCATCTCCTCTCCTCTCCTAAGTCTTCTGTTGGGGCCCTAAGGCATCACACCAAGGGTAGTCCTGATATTCCTATAGGAATCTGATACATAGGATTCTCACTACAGCCATGCTCACTGAACCCCCATTCCCCTCCTCGAAAACTGATTAGTAATACATATTAGTAAGCCATGTAATGTGATGTAAGTAGATTACATAAGTAGATAAGGAGATTGGATAAATAGATAAGGAGATTGCATATGTAGATAAGGAGATTGCATAAGTAGATTAATGTAGATAAGATTGTATATGTAAGCACATGCCTATATCCATTTTCCCACAACTTAAAGTTTCTCACATGTCACAAGACTTGTCACAATTTCACACAGTTAGAAAAGTGAGAATTGTCACATGACCTATTAACAAAAAATGTAGAGGGGATGAATCTGACTAAGAATATGAAAACCAAATAAGTGTAAACCTGGTATTCACAGAGATAATTGCAATATACTATCAGAATTCCGCATTTATTAGCACAGCCACTGCACTCCAATGTACCAAAGTCATATTCATGACATGCTCTATTAACAAAAGTGGTAGAGGGGGCAAATCCAATTCTATTGATGGTGTACAAACATAAATAAACAAAGAACTTCCTGAGATATAGCCCTTTCTTTCAAGTTTCCCTTACCCTACAAGTAATGCTGCATTAAGATACTGGGATCTCCTGTGATGCACCTTGCCAAATGTGTGCAAACACACCTGCCAGCCACACTATCACACCTACTTCTATGCTTAAGCTCTAGTGCTTTTAACACTAATTGTGTTGTCTTAGTGACTGTCACACAGTGATGCAACATATGACCAACAAACCCATGTCACTCCTACATACATATGTGGATAAATGGAGTAGTGGACTTCTATTAGTATGGTTTGAGGATTTACCAAGTCAAAATGACTGATTCAGCAACCAGTTAATAGCTAAACTGGTTGTGACCAATGATACAACTGTGTAAAAAAAGATAATTTTATTCTCCTATGGAAAGGGTACCTGACCTTGTATGCTCCATGTCACATATGTCATTCAATCCTATATTGCATATTGAATGTAGTTTTGAAATAAATCTACATTTGGTTGCTGAAACATGCACTGCTCCTGCCTGTCTCCCTGCTCCCTTGACTTGCTCACACCACCAAATACATCAATAACATTATTTTTTATCTCATCTATTGTCATGTTGTTATCAGGACTACCCTTGCTGTGATGGCTTAGGGCCCCAACAATAGACTTATGAAGAGAGGAGATGAGAGTAGGGATGAAACCCGAGAGAACTCGACTGAGGACTCTGGGTGTTACTTGCTCAGTTTATATACTACAAAGGTGGTCTGTGCACCACTCTAATAATAGTAGCTATGCTGAGTAAGTATGAGTAAAAGAAATAACATAATCGGCCCCCATTGTTGTGCATTGGTAAGCCTGAGTCATAGTCCATGAGTCATTGGTCCGGTAGTCCGTAATCTAATCTAATCGTTATCTAATCTAATCTAATCTTAGCGCTGACTAGATAAGATAGACGCCAACCTGACTAAGATGTTTGGCTACAGCTATTGTAAAATACAAGAAAAAGAATAAAAATGTCTTAGAGATTTTGACCATTGAGAACAGGTCATGACAGTACCCCCTTTTTAGGTTTCGGCTTCCTAGACGAACTAAAAATTTTCAAAGGATATATGTCCACCTTTCTTCTCCTTTCACCATCTCATGCATAATTGCCATGCCCAAAATGCTTTGGGCGGGAAAGTCCAAGGATCTACGCCTTGGTCAGCTTTTTCTATCCAATGATATACATCACGGTCCATCGTGATGTGGGGACGGGGAGTAGGTTTTGGTTTTTTGCTAGGTTCTGGGAAAAGACAACATGATGATTGTTCACAGCAGTGGCCCACATTTGAATGACCACCAATGGTAAGGATTGTTGTTTGAGATTTTTTGTTGTTGCGACGGTTCTTACCCATGATGGTAAGAGAGACAATATACAAGTGTGTATATGTGTTTGAATAACTGGGCCCAGAATAAGGCCTTCCTACAACAAAATGAAGCAGTTTAAGGCCCTACTCCAGGGCCAATCCTTTTAATTTTTTAAATAACCATTTCAGTCGCATGGACCATCATGATCTGATGATTCATTTAACTGTTTTAAAAGCTGTTGTCCTTTCCATTTTTGCCAATTTTTCTCCCATGATGCAGTTTCTGCTACTGCATTTATATCAATCCTGGATATGGCCATTCCTGGACTTTTGGTAAAGTTTTCATACTTTTTGAAGCTTAATTTGTCACAGACACTTTTATCAATGACTCATATTGCTCCAGGGTTTTTATCATAGAAATGCTTGATTTTTCTTTTAGCATTTCCCAAATTCTCTTTTGGCTCCCACAAGTTGTGTTCTGCCGTATATCCTTTCCATCTGACAAGATATTCTATCTTGTTTCTCTTTAAGCATACATTGAGGTTTTCTTCTACCTCGTATTCCTTTTCACCATCAATTTCTATTGGTGGTGGCAGTGCAATTTGTTGTCCTCAAAGTGGTTTGATATATGGACGTATTCTTGAAACATTCACAATGGGATGAATTTGTTGTGAAAAGGGTAGGTTCAACTGTACTGCATTTGACGAAATAATTTTCTTAATTGGATAAGGACCTATCCATCGTTCTGCCAACTTCCTAGTTGGTTGTCCAGAGAGTTGAAGATCTTTGGTTGACAACCAAACTTGATCTCCTACTTTGTATTCTGGTACTTCAGAACGTCGCCTATCTGCATAAAGTTTCATATCATCCTGTGATTTCTTTAAGGCTGCTTGCACTTCTTCATGAATTTCCTTCATTTTTTGCACAAAGTCAGCCGCAGCTGGATGACTTCCTTCTTTTCTGGGTTCAATACCCATTCTTGGATGTTTTCCGTAGTTTACAAAAAACGGCGTATGTTTCGTTGATGCTTGAATCTCAGGAACTGTTCTAGATCCTGATTCATTCGTTCTGTTTGTCCATCCATTTGTGGATGGAAGGCTGTAGACAAATCCGTAGAAATGCCTGGTGTTTGATTCAATTCCTTCATCATTTGAGTGGCAAATTGAGGTCCGTGATCCGAGATTATTGACTTGGGAAGACCATGGAGTTTCCATATATGGTCTCTGAATAATGTTGCCAACCCTTGAGCTGACGTTTCTTCTGATGTTGGAATAAAATGTGCCATTTTGGACATTCTATTGCAGACTACTAGAATTGCATTATGACCATGCAATTCTGGTAACTTTGTAATAAAGTCTGCAGTGATATGGGTCCATGGCTTTGACAGTGCCGAGTTAGGCATTAACTTTCCCGCTGGTGGTTCTGGGAAGTTCTTGCTTCTTTGGCACTTGTCACATCCAGCAACATATTTTTTAATAAATTTAGTGACTCCTGGCCACCAATAATTTCTTGTGACAAGTTCAACCATCTTCCATTGTCCTCCATGTCCAGCAATAGGTGTATCATGATGGAGTCTGACTATCTCCATTCGTAGTTTTTCATCTTTTGGAACATAAACTTTTCCTTGCCAGAGGATTAGTCCTTGTTCCATCTGCCATTCCCCTGCATTGAGTCTCCTGACTCCTGCTTTTTTCATGGCTTCTACCGCTTTTACAACCTCCTCATCATTTGCTTCTGATTTTCTAATTCTGTTTAAAATTTCTTTTTCCGACATGTTGACTAGCACATGCCCTTGTTGAAGTGCTGCAATTCGGAAAAATTCTGGTTTTAACAAGGTAACTTCCTTGTTATCATCTTCTACCCCCTTTTTATGGTCTGGCCTCCTGGACAGAGAGTCGGCCTTTCCCATAGTTGAACCAGCTTTATGAATTAATTTAAAATTAAACCCTCTGAGATATAAAGCCCAGCGTGCTTGTCTACGGTTTAACTTTTTGCATTCATAAAGTATTTGAGATTTTTATGATCCATCCATATCTCAAATTCTTGCTTTGCTCCTTCTAGATAATGTCTCCAGGCTTTGAGACACCTAATAATGCCCAACATTTCCTGTTGTGGACATCATAATTCCTCTCGGTTTCATTGAGGATTTGGAGAGATATGCTACTGGTCTCCATTTGTTATCATCACATTCCATTGATAATACTCCTCCTGTTGCGTAATCCAAGCATCAGACTCTATTCTGAATTTCTGTCAGAGTCTGGAGTGACAAGAAGGGTTGTTCCGTAAAAGTTTTTTTTAATGTTTTAAAAGCTTTTTCTTCTGCTTCCTTCCATTCCCATGTTTTGTCTTTTTTGACCAGATTATGTAATGGTCATGCTATTTTGGCAAAGTCTTTGACAAATTGTCAATAATAGTTTGCCAATCCTAAGAATCGTTGAACGTCCTTTACACTGCCAGGTGTTGGCCAGTTAAGGATAGCGTCAACTTTCTTTGGGTCCATTTTTATTCCATTGGGTCCAATGATGACTCCTAGGAATTCTACTTCCCGCACATTCCATATGCATTTTTCTGGTTTGATGTATAGATCATTTTCTTCCAAGCGCCAGAGAACTTTGAGCACTATATTGTTGTGCTCTTTTTCGGTTTTTGTGTAAATGAGAATGTCATCTATGTAGACAATGACTTTTCCTTCATTTATCATATCCCGAAAGATATTGTTCATCATGGCTTGAAAGGTTGCCAGAGAATTGGTAAGCCCAAAATACATTAATATTGGTTCAAAAGAACCTTCTGGTGTAGTAAAGGCGGCCTTCCATTCATCTCCTTCCTTGATCCGTACGTTATTGTAACCCCACCTAAGGTCCAACCTGGTGAAGTGTTTGGCTTGTCTGGCTCTATCTACGAGCTCCGATATTAACGGCAATGGATAGTTATTTTTAAGCGTCCATTCATTTAGATAATGGTAATCCTGTACCATTCTCTTTTTTCCATCTTTTTTCTTTACAAAGAACACCAGTGATGTTTGCAGTGATTTTGAAGGTCTGATGTATCCCTTTTTTAGTTGATCATCAGCAAAATCTCGGACTTCTCCGAGTTTGTCTGGTGACAACAGATACACCTTTCCCTTCCTTGGCTGATAACCTTGTTTGAGATCAATAGCGTGATCCCATGGTTTTCTAACCAGCATTCTTTCTGACGCAGGTTTTTCAAACAAGTGTAGGTACTTGTGATACTGCAATGGTACCAACTCTTTTGGTTCCTGTTTCTTCAACTCCCTAATCCATTTTGGGTCACCTGATTTGATTCCAGACAGGAGGAATTCGTATTTCTCTCCTTCCCTATAGAATTTCGGGTGTTTCCATTGATCCAGGAAATCCAAATTCTGCACTTCCTTCTCCTTTTGCTCTAGCCAGTAGGCAAAGTCCAACTCCCGTTCTGTTTCCCAGACGTACATGTTGGTTTCCCAATGTTCCACCTTTTTAGTTCTTTTTTGTCTTTCCTTTGTCCATTCTCTTTGTTTATGTCCACATGATCATGGGCATCTTGTCAACTCTATTTTACCGGTGACCCAGTTGACATCCGGATTATGTTGTCGTAACCATGTAGATCCAATGATTACGTTTGTCTTGCCTAATTTGCATATTTTGAATGTGGCTCATTCTTGATGCCCCTTGTAACTCATGAGCAAATCTACTTCATGAGTGATCATACTGCCTTCATTGTTAGATCCATCTACGTTTCTAACTTGAATCGGTCAATCTAAAGGAATTAGTTTATAGCCTTTTTCATTAGTGAATTTAGTGTTCATAAACAAACCTGTTGCTCCCAAATCAAGCAATGCTGTTTCTGTTGTTTGGTCATGTGTGTCTAGAGTTTCTAGACCTATTTCCATTAGTATCTCGTCTTTCTGACCAATAGATCAAATGAGAAATTCTTTTTGTCCCTTTTTTAGTATTCTTTTACCTTGTAAGGAAGAATCAAGCACAGGTTTATCCGCCCTGCCACGCTCCTGTGCTTTGGCACTAGAGACCGCTTCCTGCGGGGTGGTCTCAGAGACTGTTGAAGTCTCTGAGTCCTCCGTACCTACCAGTTTGTCTTCCTTACCTAATACAGAATACCTATTAAGAGAGTTCAGTACAGGACTTACTGACTCTCTTCCTCTTTTAAAGCTTCGCCCTTCGCAAAGTATTCCTTCATTTCTTCGAAGGACATGGTTTGGATGTCCAAACCTGATTGACAGTTCCTTGCTATGTGGCCGATCCTTCCACATTTGTAGCAGCACATTGGTGGGCGCTGTGTTCGATCCACGTCCATCGCGTTTGGATCTTGAGGCCGTGTTGCTGTATTATTACTTGAGGAGGGCCCAGCTCCCAATCGGTTCTGGCTCGCTGATCCCGATGCTGTATTGAATCTCCATTGGGGTTTAGGCTGGCCAGTTCCTACTGGCTTTGCCGTATCCGGGCCTTTGGTCCCTTCACTCCTCTTAGCGGAGTTACTGTTCCTCGAAGAATAATATTGTTCTTTGGCTTTAGCTTGTCTCCATTGTCGGTTGAGACAAACCGATCTTCAGTACCATTCGTCGATGGTTTCCGGTACTTCATCAGCCTCCATTATCCTTTTTCGGAGACTGGCATTCAAACTTCTTTTAAATTCTTCTATCAGGGCCCTTCCCTGATAGCCTGTGCCTCATGCAACCTTTTTAAACTTTTGCATGTGTTCCTCACACGTGTGTGCGCCTTGTGACATTGTGCGCAATTCTGATATTTTTGACGACTGTTTGTCTGTGTCGCCAAAATCCCTATGTATCTGTCTATATAATTGTTCCACTGTGTCTGGAACAATATTGTCTTCATTGGCAATTAATTCTAATAGATTGTCTCACCAATCTACCGCAAATCCTTCTGACATATATGACAACACTAAGAGGATTTATTGAGCGTCGGAATGAAATAGACTTTGGATATTTAGGGTCGCGGGGTTAGGGACAAGGAATTTGGAATGGTGCAGGTTCCCACTGATGTTGTACCTCGGTGATCGAAGGTGTGGAGTCAGATGACTCAGTTGGTGTATGTAATGCGGGGACATCTGAGACTGGATCATTATTGTTAAATGGATCTGGCCCAAAAGGGTCGTAATCAATATCAAAGTCTTCTAGACCGTCCAGTGGTACACCGAATACTTCTATCCAGAAGTTATCAATTTCCCTATCTGTAAGCCTGTGCGATCTAAGAAGATCTTGTACTTTGTAATTCTCTGTTACACAAAAGTGAGGGAGGTCTTGGCCTGTCACTTATTTGGGAATGCACTCAGGGTCCACAACCCTCCCTGCAGTGCTAGTAGTAAAACGATATAGTATGGTGTTTAACTTTTTGAATTGATTATACTAAACTGGATCTGAACGGTTGTCCAGTTAGCACTATACCACTAATAGGTACGGCCTTTCTCAGGAGCGCGACGGCTACTTCCAAGGATTACGAAATGATGTGTCTAAGTATATACGTGTATAGCCTTCAGAGGCCTAGACCAGGGCAATTTAATGTGCGCAGGGGCTGGTGAGGCTGATCCTACGATGCAAGTGACATAACGTGTCACTACTCTGGCACTGGTATCCTGTGCACAGGTAACCCTATCAACTGGGTTAGGTTCTTCAGTTTGTGTAGACCGGGAACGTAGAGTAAGACTTTTATGGATGTCTCACAGAACCAGGGGTGATGGTTTTATTGTCCGACAACAAATGACGCTTTAGAGTCTGCAGAAGACTGTGTTATCCCCCTGATATCAAAGGTTCCCCTTAGCCTAAGGGTCCGGGCACGAGCGTGATGCTTTAGTAGTAAGTGATGTGATCAGTCGAGTTCTACTATCAGGACTACCCTTGCCATGACAGCTTAGGGCCCCAACAATAGACTTATGAAGAGAGGAGATGAGAGTAGGGATGAAACCCAAGAGAACTCGACTGAGGACTCTGGGTGTTACTGCTCAGTTTATATACTACAAAGGTGGTCTGTGCACCACTCTAATAATAGTAGCTACGCTGAGTAAGTATGAGTAAAAGAAATAACATAATCCCCTGTTGCTGCACATTGGTAAGCCTGAGTCATAGTCCATGAGTCATTGGTCCGGTAGTCCGTAATCTAATCTAATCGTTATCTAATCTAATCTAATCTTAGCGCTGACTAGATAAGATAGACACCAACCTGACTAAGATGTTTGGCTACAGCTATTGTAAAATACAAGAAAAAGAATAAAAATGTCTTAGAGATTTTGACCACTGAGAACTGTTATGAGCTCACGCCCCTAAGCACAACCCTACAATCCCCCCTAGGGGGCCCACAGGCCTCGTCGCTGGCCAGAGGATAGAAAGGAGACGAGAACGAGATAGATTGGGGTGGAGGTAAACTATCTGAAGTCTGGGGAGACTCCAGCTACAATGTACCTACTTATATACTACTCTATGAGGACCCCCGCGACTCCCAGACCCACCGGCACTCCCTCAGCCTGACTCACTCCTATTGTTCTTGTGAGCATGTGCTTGGGCGCTGCCGCAGTTGCTGTGCACATGAGCGCATATGGGCGCGGCCGTCTGACTCCACTCATAGACCTCTTCTGGACTGCTCTAGACCCTGACCATAAGGAGCAATGCCTTGAGGCATTGTGCGTTCCCATCGCGATCCTTTATAGACATGCGCGCTGTCTTGCGCCTTCGTCTGATGCGTGATGGCTTGATGCGCTGATCCTCCTGATGCACTGATGCGAGTGTGATGCCATCAAGTGGCAATCCACCTTCCTAGTCTGGCTGTCCTTCCGTATATAGTATTGGATGGTTTCTCCAACCATCGTCTTGCCCTCTGGTGAGCGCTCCCATGCGCTGACTCAACCATTGGTGTCCATAGTGTCCCGTAAGGCCCCAGGCCTGTTATAACATGTATAGAAGTCATCCCAGATGACTGTAGAGTAAACCGAAATTGAGGGGCTAGGATTGCGATCCTAACAAGAACAGGTCATTGTAATTCTTTCCCCAGCCACTGGTTACCACTCACTTGTGCTGAATGCTAATGAAATCCACATAACAGAAATGAATGGGGCAGTGTAAAGTGCTTCTAGAAACCATAACTTGCCAGGACTCAACCAGTACAGTAAGTTACACTTGCAAGACCTTGCAGATAGGGATTATCCCAATTGTGCTGGTTGGTACATGGCATTGCACCAAGACCAAACAAACAAATTGTTGGTGTATAGAATAGGACCAAATCAGGGCTAGCTAGAAATTTCAAGATGTTTCCATGTAGATATAGTCAATTGTAGAGATGGCTCTGATCCAAATCTTGTAGTGAAAGAAAGAGATCGATATGGCCAAACCTACTAGGAATGCATTTAACATACAGGCATGTGTACAGCTGAATGCATGGTTAGGAGGCTTTGATTCAATTCTTAGAAGGATTACATACAATGCTGACAGAATAGTGAGGCATGATGAACACCTCTGATAGTAGTAGTGATGATGATAGTTGAGGATAGACTTGTGTACAATTATACATACATATGTAAATCAGCAGAATTTTCCACTCTTGATGATCTCCAATAGTTTTCATAACTACAATAAATAACTACTGCCATGAAGTTGTCTTATGCTTGGACAACCTTGATTATCTCCAATATCCTTATCAGGTAAATTTACAGGACTACACTACTCTCAACTAATAGAGTATGTACAAATATAAATAATTACTGTCATCTTACAATTCTCACTATCAGGGTCTGAATGTCACATACTACCATGTCACAACCCCAAACTCTCATATCAGAAACCTCCTCAAAAATTGCTGTCAGATGATGCCCATATTGTCTATATGTGAAAATAAACATAAACAAACACAAATATGTACCTTCAGTTGGTTTTAGGTATTGTTAATTTTAATTTTTTGCATTTTTATTGGACTGCAGTCAGATTCCTATAGGAATCCCTGATTCTTATAGGATTCTTATGGTACTGGGGGGGGAGTGTAAAGTACTGTAGTAAATAGCCACTACAATAGGTGCTATCTTACTATTCACATTCCTGCCCTTCATGGACTGGTATGAGTCCATCTACACATTGTGGGGAACCAATCACAATGATAAATGGTGGACAGAGGATGAGGCATATGAATGTGGATATCAAAAGACATCCTCTTGTGCTCAAATTGAAGGCCTTCAATCAGTGCACATTCATATCATGGTATAATCTGCAGACTCCTGTGCTCAAATTGAAGGCCTTCAATCAGCGCACACTCACATCCTGCACATTCTTGTGCTCATATTGAAGGCCTTCACTCAGTGCACACTCATATCATTGTATAATCTGCAGACTCCTGTGCTCAAATTGAAGGCCTTCACTCAGTGCACACTCATATCATGGTATAATCTGCAGACTCCTGTGCTCAAATTGAAGGCCTTCAATAAGCACACACTCACATCCTGCACATTCTTGTGCTCAAATTTGAAGGCTTTCAATCAGTGCACACTCCTCCTGGCAAATTCACCAGGAGGAGTGTGCACTGATTGAAAGCCTTCAAATTGAGCACAGGAGTCTGCAGATTATACCATGATATGAGTGTGCACTGAGTGAAGGCCTTCAATTTGAGCACAGGAGTCTGCAGATTATACCATGATATGAATGTGCACTGATTGAAAGCCTTCAATATGAGCACAACTGCACAGGAGTGTGCAGCGTAAACTATGATGTGAGTCTGCCTCAAAGTGAAGGCCTTCAATTGCTGCCTTAAGCTGCTACTCTTACAGCTGTTATGGCTTGCACAGCCTTATGCTGCCTTAAGCTGACCTATGTGCTCAAATTGAAGGCTTTCACACTTACATCCTGCACATCATTGTGCTCAAAATGAAGGCCTTCAATCAGTGCACCATTGTATAATGGTATCATCTGCACACTCCTTTGCTCAAATTGAAGGCCTTCAATCAGTGCATACTCACATCATAGTTAGACTCCTGTGCACAAATTGAAGGCCTTCAATTTGAGCAAAGGAGTGTGCAGATGATACCATTATACAAGTGTGCACTGATTGAAGGCCTACATTTTGAGCACAAGGATGTACAGGGTGTGAGTGTGCACTGATTGAGTTGAGCACAAAGAATGTGCAGGATGTGAGTGTACACCAATTGAAGGCCTTCAATTTGAGCAAAGGAGTGTACAGATTATACCATGATGTGTGTGTGTGCTAATTGAAGGCCTTCAATTTGAGCACAGGAGTCTGCAGATTATACCAATATATAAGTGTGCACTGATTGAAGGCCTTCATTTTGAGCACAAGAATGTACAGGATGTGAGTGTGCACTGATTGAGTTGAGCACAAAGAATGTGCAGGATGTGAGTGTACACCAATTGAAGGCCTTCAATTTGAGCAAAGGAGTGTACAGATTATACCATGATGTGTGTGTGTGCTAATTGAAGGCCTTCAATTTGAGCACAGGAGTCTGCAGATTATACCAATATATAAGTGTGCACTGATTGAAGGCCTTCATTTTGAGCACAAGAATGTAAAGGATGTGAGTGTGCACTGATTGAGTTGAGCACAAAGAATGTCCAGGATGTGAGTGCACGCCGATTGAAGGGCCTTCAATCAGTGCATACTCACATCATAGTTAGACTCCTGTGCACCAATTGAAGGCCTTCAATTGGTGTGCACTCACATCCTGCACATTCCTGTGCTCAAATTGAAGGCATTCAATCAGCCAGTACTTTACACTCCCCCACATATCCTATTGGACTCCGATCGGAGTCTGATCAAACTGTTTAAGACTAAGATAGTCTTATCAGACTCTGATCGGACTCTGACCAGACTCCGATCAGACTCTGACTGACAAACTGAATAATTAACTGCAGGGAAGAAATTTGCCCTGTCTGGTCGGACTCTGGTCAGACTCTGGTCGGACTCTGATCGGACTCTGATCGGACTCTGATCAGACTCTGATCAGACTCTGATTGACAAACTAAATAATTAACTTGTAGAGAAGACATTTACCCAGTCTGATCAGAACAACTGACAAACTAATTAATTTTACAAAGTGTGTATGTTACAACTCAGTCACTCATTTTCACTATCACTATTCTCTCTCCACACTTTTCTCACCCTGCTTCTGCTTCTCAATCACATTTCTTGTGTGATAAAATAGCATGGTATGCATTAACCAGTTAAAGTTAGCTGGCACCATTCTCTTCAAAATTGACTCAAACCCCCTATCCAAGCATTCAATTGCTCACATGCCTGGGTATTAAAGGCACGCTTATAATAAAGTTGGCCATGCTTATCCCTTCCAGAAACAACAAGATTTGGTGCTGAACCATCAAGTGGTGCAGGATTGCACCATGTTTGGCATAGCATATCATTCTTGCTGTGATTCTTGTAATGGTATGAGTCAACAATGAAATGGGTGGTATTCTTCCATATGTCCCATCGACCCCTACTGATGCATGATCTCAACAGAATACATGCCTTGTCTATGCACACATATGATGGTCTGGACTCTTCTGTTGGGTATATCTCTTCCAGGTAATCCAGTATTCGTGTTGGTGACTCTGATTTGGCAAACTTGGTCCATGCAATGACCACTCCACATGGTGCACATACAGTCTCAACACAATAAAACCTTGGAGCATTAAAGTAATTCTTCTGCTGTTGTCTCACAGGAGCAGCCTGATCATGAGGCTGTTGATTCTGTTGGACCTGTGGAAGCCAAGGCAGGTTCTCTCCAGTATGCCTCAGTGCTCGTTTTGCACCTCTCAGTGCCTGCTGTGAATGACTCTCAGCATGTCTTCTCCATTGCTCTTGATGTTGCAAGCATGCCAGTGTTCCTGTCAGTTTTTGTCTTGCACAGTCCATGACATGACATCTATTACCATGCTCTGACTCATGGTAAGCACAAAATACACCACCCCTATGATTTGCAAGCTCATCTTCACACTTATCATATGCACAATGCTGAAAAACAATCAGTGATGCTCACATGTTGTGCAAGTGCTATACATACATTTGGTCCCATCACTATACCATCCACAACTACCATCTTCACAGGTGCACTGTCCACATCCATGTCCTCTGCATCATTACTCACTGGCTGTTGTCCAACACCTGCAGGCAACCTGATTATTCTGTTTTCTTCCAGGACAGCAGATGGTGCATCATCAATAACATCTGCTGATGTCCTGTACTTCTGAGTACACTCTGAGCAGTTATGGCCCTCAGCAACTTGTATCTTCCCTTTCCTCCTAATCTAGCAAATGCTTCTTTTGTCACCTCATCTAGTCTCAATCATCTTGAATCACAAGGTCCATGCCTGTTGCACTTGCAACAGTTCTTATTGACTCTTGAACAAATGCAGCCCAAACTTGCCGCCTTGATATCTTCCTATCTTCTGCAGCCTGACCTCCAAAGCTCCTTTGCCAGTATTCTTGATATGCTGAAGCAGAAGCATGAAAACTGTACATCCCATTCAGTACTGCATTTGAGAAATGCCTGTCCACCCAAATATTTTGCCCAATTTTCAAATACTTGGCATTGTTCACATATGCTCTGCACCAATGATCTTGATTACTGGGATCAGGGAAACGCTTGTGGTCAGCAGAATACATTGTATGGCACTTTGGACATATCCCAGTAAGTACATGAGTGTGGACATAGCACTGTGAGTTTTTTACAAGCATGACTTGTGGAATATCTCTGCTCCTTGTGTGCTGAAGCAATGATCTTGGATGGCATGTTGTTGTCTGACATGTAACTGATGGAGGGCAAATCATGTGTACTGGTTCAATTGTTTTTTGTGAAATTGTTTTGAGGCTACCCAGATATTGACCATGTTTATCATAGGGATATAGCTCCAAGACCTTTGCCAAACCATCTAACTTCTGACCAAACTTTGTCACCTTTTGGTCTTCTGTCATTTCTGCTCTTCTTTCCCTCTTTTTGAACAAGGTTGGGGCTTGTGCACCAAGTCTTTGGCTGAGACCTCTTGCCATTGCCTTGATCCATCCTGAAACAACAGACCTTGTCTCTTCATCAAAGACTGGATTTTGTTGTCTAGCATGTAGACTGAGCAAGTCTGGGTTCTCTACAAGAGTGAACAGCACTATCAGAATTGTGGGCAATGTAACATTTGAGCTGAACTGCTCCTCAATGAATTGACTGAAGACTTTAAATGATATGTTGGGGAACTCTGCTTGTGATGCACCAGCCAAAGGGAGGAATCCCAGTGCCAAACATAGCCAGAGCAAACTCTGGGATGATTTAAAGCAAGTTGAAAGTGCAATGAACATCCAGAATAATGGAAAACATCTGCTTGCATACAATAAGACATATAGTACATACACAATTCCATGAACACAGGTTTCTGCAACAGTACTCACAATTTCCTGCCTTTGCCTTTCTCCTTCTTCTTTCCTTTATCTTTCTTGGCAGAAGACTCTCCATCCTGTCTCTTTCCTTTACTTTTCTCCTTCTTTCCTATATCTTTCTTGGGAGAAGATGATCCTAGTACAATTCCATCCTGCTTGATGAACTTAATCAGGTCCTTGAAACTATAATGATCTTTTACAAAACCCCAAGCCTCTTTATCTGAAGGTCCATTCTGTTTGCTCTCCAACCAATCAACCATTGGCTGATAATTGTGCACTTTGGAAAATGCAGCCTTATAGTGGGAGAACCAGTAAGATCTAGAGGCAAAAATTTCAATGAGTTGAGTACTATTGAAAGATTTTGCCCTCTGGTCTCCATCTCTTTTAAGTTTTTCAAACTTTCTGACAGCAGCAAGATAGGCTTTGTACTTTTCATAACAAAAATGGAGGTTTCTGTCAGCCCTCTCAGCCAGATGAGTGGGAACATCAAGTAATGTTATCAGCTGCTGCTTCCAAACAGGAAAACCAGTATGTGTTAAATCTCCAGTAGAGGGGCCTGGAACTCCAACACCAGGAGTGGTGAGCCTAGATGCTGTAGTGCTAACTGTAGCAGAGGTAGGTGGGTTAGTAATCTGTGCAGATAAGGACTCTTCATTTGTCTTAATTAAATAAGTAACCCAGCAATTAAAGCAAAGAGTGCCAACTTACAATGAGAACTGGGAGAACATAAGCCCCATTCTGTTTCAACCACTTGATTGACTCATCATCCTCCAATGCATACTGGTAAGGACCTTTCAAATCCCATGACTGACCATCATAAACAAGGATTGATTGTTCTGGAGCAGTTTGAAACATTTTCTCAATTAATTTGTTGCAACTTACTTTTAGCATGTGGATATTTTCTTGCCAACTTCTCCAGCACAGGTGAAATAAACCCAACAACCTGTTGATCATAGGTCATCACAGGGAGTTTGTCATGAGGATCTGCATAAGAAGTATACAGATGGACCTTCCCCATAACAGATGATTGAGACTCCAAGAATGGATCTTCAGCATCTGCAAGATTGAAGACATTACCCTGTGCTTTGCCCCTCATAAAACCCCCAACAGTCCTTGAAGCTCCTTTCAAGTCCTTGTATTGTTCAAATGAACTTTCAATACCAAGAAAATGATGTTCTCACTTGCCTCTGACACATATTCTTTTTCAGGCTCATCAACCTGCATTGGAATGAACTTTTAATACCAAGAGAATGATGTTCTCACTTGCCTCTGACACATATTCCATTTCAGGCTCATCAAGCTGCATTAAGAAATCTTCAATGGTGACACCATGAGTTAAACATGTTCCCAACAAGTATTAAAATGCATACCTAAGCCATCTGATATTGCAGAATTATCTGGATATATGGTCCTTAAGATGAGAGCAACAATAGTTAAGAGTTTCTCAACTTACCACTATTGTTGGATGCTTCATCTCTTTCCTTCTCGTCACTCTCTTCAGATTTGTCTAAATTCATAAAGTTAAAAGTCACCGGCACAGAAACAGGTTCTTGAGTTACCACTAGTATCATCAATTGTATCTTTTTCCTCCCCAGAACCATACTCTTCACACTGGTCTAAATTCATTAAATTAGAAAGTCAATGAAATGAAAACAGATTCTTGACATTACCATTAATGATATCAGTTGTCTCCATTTCCTTTATAGGATCCCACTCTACAGACTTGTCTGAATTCAAATAAATTAGAAAGTCATTGAGATGGAACACATTCTCCACCTACCCTTAATCATAACAGTTGAGTCTTTTTCCTTCCCAGAACCTCCTCTAGTCAGTACTTGCCCTTCAAGGGAGTCTTCTGCTTGTTGTTCTGGTTTGTCTGAATATTGTTTAATTGAGCAAGAAAAAAATCTAATTCAGGAGTAACATCTTACATTCCTCTTCAGTACTGGCCACTTTGATGGGGCGAGGACGAGGATGAGGACGAGGGGGTGGGGCAATGCTGAGCCCACTCTGCTCAAGAACTGTCTCAGCCCTGAAGCATAGTTAACACAATGAAATAAATAAAATATCATACACACCTTTGTTGTGGCTTCCTGGTAGAAGGAAAGTGGTCATGCAAAATTGGGTCGCAGTCAGTCAGTTGTGGGTGGTTCATAGCAGCAGTTGCAGGTGTTGAGTCGCAGGTGGATGGGGTTAGGCATGGTTGCGGGCAGTTCGTGGTGGTTCGTGGCGTTTCGTGGCAGTTCGTGGTGGCAGTTGAGGGCAGTTGAGTCGTAGCCAGTGATGGGCGTGATTGCGGGCGGTTTGTGTCGGCGGTTCGTGGCGGCGGTTGTGGGTGGTTGAGTCGCAGTCGGTGACAGGGCGTGGTTGCGGGTGGTTCGCGTTGGCGGTTGTGGCCGGTTGAGTCGCAGGTGGATGGGCATGGTTGCGGGCGGTTCGTGGCGGCGGTTGTGACCGGTTGAGTCGCAGGGGATGACGGGTGGGCGGTTCGTTGTAGTGGCGGGTGCGTGGGGTTGCGGGTGCGTGGCGGTGGCAGGTTAGAGGACGGTGGGCGTGGAGGGCGTGGTTGCGGGTGGTTCGCGTCGGCGGTTGCGGGTGGTTCGTGGCGGCGGTTGTGGGTGGTTGAGTCGCAGTCGATGACGGGGCGTGATTGCAGGCCGTTCGCGTCGGCGGTTGCGGCGGTTCGTGGCGGGGGTTGAGTCGCAGGTGGATGGGGTTAGGCGTGGTTGCGGGTGGTTCATGGTAGCAGTTGCGGGCGGTTTGTGGCAGCGATTGAGGGCAGTTGAGTCGCAGTCGGTGACGGGGCGTGGTTGCGGGCGATTCGTGGCAGCGGTTGTGGGTGATTGAGTCGCAGTCGGTGACGGGGCGTGATTGCGGGCGGTTCGCGTTGGCGGTTTTGGCCGGTTGAGTCGCAGGTGGATGGGCATGGTTGCGGGCGGTTCGTGGCGGCGGTTGTGACCGGTTGAGTCGCAGGGGATGACGGGTGGGCGGTTCGTTGTAGTGGCGGGTGCGTGGGGTTGCGGGTGCGTGGCGGTGGCAGGTTAGAGGACGGTGGGCATGGTGGCAGTGGCAGGACGTGGGTCGGGCATCGGGTGTGGTTGCGTTGTGGTCGTGGGCAGAGATGGTGGCAGTGACGTGGTGGCGCAGGGCGGTTCGATGAGGCGAACAAGTCGTGGAGGTGGCGGCAGTGAGGTGGCAGATGGGGGAGTTGTCAGGGACATAGTTAGTATGTGGAATTTGAAAGAGGTGCATACGCACCTTTGCGAGGCTTGCTCCTCGTCGGCTTCAGGTCCTCGTTTGGAGCCGCCTTGCTTGCTGACAGCCACCTGCCCTTCTGTCTCGCTTGGCGCTGTCCTCACCTTTTTGGCCTTCGGTTTTGCTTCAGTGCTGGACAAGCCTCGTCGCTTGCGTGAGCAATGGCGGTGGGAGTCAGGATTGGCCGCTTCGGGAACTCGGTGCACTGGAGCAGGTGTCGGGCATTGGCGCAGAGTTGAGGGTTGTGGTGGGGCTGGCAATGAGCGAGTGTGAGGACGCAGGCAGAACCCTCTGAGTAGTCCAAAAAGGCAGGTGCGCTATAGTAATGCCTATAGTGCTGTTAGGCAGCCACATTCCAACTGGCTGCGTGGCAACAGCAGTTTATTTGGCTAATGTCACACTTATATGTGACTGAGAGTTCGATTCCTGGTATGTACAGTGCTTTTTCATTGGTTGATTTTGGTTATAATTGAAAAAATATTAAAAGAAATCAGATTAAATATAAAAGAATACCCAAAAAATACCCAAAAAGACTCCTAGAGTCCGACCAGAGTCCGACCAGAGTCCTGATCAGACTCTGATCAGACATGAGATGGAAATTGGCTGGTGTCACACTGACCTCAAGTCCAATCAGAGTCTGATCGGACTCCGATCAGAGAACGTCCGAGGACTCCGAGCTCAGACTCCTATCAGACTCCTAGAGTCCGACCAGAGTCCGACCGAGTTGATCAGACTCTGATCAGACATGAGATGGAAATTGGCTGGTGTCCAACTGACCTCAAGTCCAACCAGAGTCTGATCGGACTCCGATCAGACTCCGATCAGACTCCGACAGACTCCGATCCGGAGTCCGCAGGATATGTGGCTAAGTGTAAAGACCTCCTCCAGTCTTACACTCGTGTAGTAGCTTGGCTGTTCCTTGAGAGGCTTGCTCTCGTTACCCTTGAGGTTAACGATCTAAACACGTTATAGGTGTAACAATAAAACTAGACTCCCTCCACTTTCCGCCAGCTTTCTAGCTCGCACCACCCACCCACCTTCGTCACCATTCCATCACAAACACCACAATGCCCACTACCGCTTCTGAAGTCAATCCAGCCACTGGAAAGCAAATTCTATATGGACGTCTTTATTGAATATCTACTGATTCAAGCAATCTTAGGTATACACCAATCACCAAGGACTCTTTACCAAAGAACTCCAGACAACAAATTCTACGCACCCCAGACGCAGGTAGACCACCAAACGGAGCAGTAGCGTTTAACGAGAATTCTTACAAGAATTATAGCATTGTAGAGTTCAATTACAGGGAAAAGTGTTGGAAATACCAAATTACAGATACTCTATCACGAAGAGTAGATGAACAAGACTTTGAAAGGCTTATACAGTGCAGGAGATCCAGAGGAAAGAATCCCAGTCGACGTTTTACAGATTTGGATAGCAGAAAATTGCGCAGAACAATCTGATCACAGCATACTCCTATCCATCATCATCGCATCACATACTCCCACTAGAGCTCGGATTGCATAGCAAAAAGGAAGAAGAATCTTCAGGAGAGTCAGACAAGAAAAGAGAAGATATACAAGTAACGATCTGCAGGAGAAAGCGAACATCAACTCAAATTTCTCGACGTAGCACCGATCCTTTATCCTTAGGACTAGCCCAGCTTGATATCAGCGCACCAGTACCAGAACTTCATACCCCAGAAATATCCAAAACCAAAGCAACAAAAGTTCCTTCTAGCGACGAACACCTACCCCTCCATCACCTCCACCACTGATAAACCCGCCCACAAATATGGCAGGAAACGTGCAAAAGATAAAACTCATCCGAGATTGTCCTCCCGAATACTTCACAGGAAAACATCCCAGTTACGGAATTTTCTCGCCAAAGCAATCTATATTTCCGGACATTACAAGGACACCTACTGAAGACAGTCCTAAAGACAAGATCTCTTGTTTGTTAACTCGCATGAATGGCTTAGCAGCTGAATGGCGAAATAATAAAATGGAAGAATTCGCAAACTCCAGCCCAGTGGGAT